>OU426991.1:8436712-8790313 GCA_911387755.1 Chrysotoxum bicinctum
GAGGTGTGTTTTCGGTTTTATAGCTAACATCCCTAGCAGCATTGAGATGTACCAACGAATGGTGACGCGAAGAACAATGAACGCACCTGCTCTTTTGTTGACAACGCGACGACGAGTGTTGTGTTCCTAGGCAATTATAACAAAGTCTTTGGTCTTTTACGAAGCGGCGGCGTTCTTCGACGGATAAAGCGATAAACTCGGAACATTTATAAAGGGGGTGGTCACTTTTGCATTTCGGGCATACTATTTTGGCAACAGCTAAGCTTTTAATCTTTCCCACAGGTTTTGACGAACGTGAATCAGCTTTATTAACTTTAAGCTTAGATTCACTTGTTTCTAACGCACAACACCTTGTCTCTAAAAATTCAATCAATTGGTCAATAGTGGCTGCTTCTGAATTTGTATTATTCAAAGCCCAAGCCTGACGCGTATCACTGTCTGTTTTGCTTATCAAAAGAAAAGTTAACCATGGATCTCTGCTCTCAGAACCCAACGCAGCTAGTCCTCGTATCACTTCATCAGCACTGTCTATTAATTTTCGTAACTGGTTATGATCTGAGTTTGTAACAGACGGCATGTTCAAAAACATTTCAATAAACTGATTTATTATATATAACGGCCTATCATACCTACGTTCAAGTTTTTCCCATGCCTGCAGGTAATTTGCATCTGATATATAGATACCGTTCAACAAATTAGCCGGCTCATCGCGTAAGAACGATTTAAGGTAACGAAATTTTTGCGCACCAGATAAATTTTTTCTACAATCTATGCTACCTAGGAACATGTCGCGAAAACACGGCCACTCCCGATAATCACCAGCGAATGGTGTAATTTTGAACGCAGGTAGTTCGATTTCACGTGAGAGATCTCGAATATTCGAAACGGACGAACTGCCATTATCAATCACGTCCCTTCCATTTACGAACCCATGCTTATTTTGATCTACCTCCTTTGGATCTTCAGAAATATTACGGTCCACGTTTTCAGAAATTAAAGAAAAGCGACGAGAAACCCTATCACGCTCAGGAACTTTTCCTCTAAGAAAGCTTAAAAGCAAGGATTTTGCCGTAATGAACTTCGACTCAAACGTTTCAAATTCAACCTCATGATCTACGTATCCTTCTTCTGCATGATGTTGATGAAGGTCGAATTGATTTGCAGTAAAGTCCTTCCATGCGTCCTCTAAACGTTCTAACCGTACTTCAACTGCCTCGATTAATGTACCCTCAGGAATCGATAGAGAAAAGCTATGCACCCGTTCAATACACATTTTTATGTGACCACGTGATTCTAGTAATACGTCCATGTCTCAAGAGTCTCAAACAAACAAAGCGAACCCGACAGATCAACCACTTTCCAATCAACAGCAAAATTCAGCAAGCAGGAACCAACAACGTATATTTACCTATCCTCAGTGCAGAGGATTTAAATGCGTGTGTATGGACTGTATCCAAATCCGATAGCAACCACCCAATTAACGAGCAAAAAAATCAATAAAAACGACTTAAAATCCGACAAAGAAGGACCAATTTGATTTAGATTTAAATCAATAATAAAAAAAAACAAGCTTCAAATTTTTAATTTTATTTTACAATTTAAATCGTTTTCAAAATTCAAGCAAAGGGCTAGTTACTATGAACAAGATCTTAACTCCGCGGTGGTTGCTATCAAAAGAGATCGAAAATTAGTTCTTACTAATTTAGGCAAACAAAAATGCCGTTGCCATTGCCATCATCCCACCACATAGCACAAGTGCAAAAACAAAAACCATATACCTAGGTATATTTGCTATGCAGCGGGATTCACTCTTTTATATACAAGAAGCTGTAAGAACTGAGAGTGAATTCCGCTAACATAGCATTGTAATTAAACATTAATATTACGTACATATGTATGTGCATATGCGGTGGGAGATAACGAAACAAAAAAATAGAAAGATTATAAATTTTGCTCATAGTAAAAAAAAACCAATAAGGAAAAACTGCATAGGGCAAATTATACAATGTTTGCTTTAAAATAAAAATGTTACGTTAAATTAAAATTTAAATTAATTCATTTCTTAACATACTCAATATTTAGAGTCGACTCCCATTCTAAAATTGATTTAGAGTAGGTTTTAAATGTTTAAAATTTTGCGCCATTGCATTTTAAGTCTTCAAAAAAAATATTTTTTGAATTTAAAAAAAAAACCTGTTTTGTTTTTGGAAAACTCGATATCTTAAAAAATGCTCAATATTTTTTTCGGAAATTTATTTTTTATTCGTACAAATTATTATTCCTTAAAATGTCTTAAAAATTTCGTATAAACATATTCTTATAAAAAAACCACTACAACGACTTATAATTTTTGTTCTTGCATAAACTAGTATCTGCTTGAATCACATGGCATCCTGGCTTTAGCTCCAACTACTAAAGGGGTTGTTTTAGCCGTTAAATAAATGAATTTCATGTTTATGAACAGTTTTTCTATAATAACATTCATTTTTGTAATTCTTAGTCTTTTACATAAGGGCATACATAAGAGGATACATAAAATGGGGCGATTGCGAATAATTTTCTCCAACAAAACCATTTTCATATAAAATGCAAAGATTCGAGTTCTTATTACAGTTTTTAATTTATGTATGTCAAATCCATCCTTTGGTAAAAATACATAAATAGTTTATAGCGTGACAGAAAAAGACAAAGTAGTTTTTGATATTTTTAGAAGTTTTTGTTTTCACTTTCTCCTTAAAGCGCTTAATCATTCACTTCTGGAGCTGGAAAATAGTGTCACATTTGAGGATTTTGTTGGATTCTTTTTAATTCCTTGACATCTTAGGTATCCCTTGATAGAATTTGACATTTTGTGGCTTGTGTACGAACTATTTTGTGATATAAATAGATTTTGAAATCTGAATGTCAATTCAAATTGCTTTTTGCCTTTTGATACTCAGCCGTGACTGTTTCGCTTGGGAATTTCATTTTGCTTAGTTGCTTTAAGAAGGAGAAAGAAAGATCTCTGGCTACAAAGCAATCATTATCAAACCACTTTTGCCGGGTGGTTTTAGCTTTTTTCAAATTTTTGTTTTCGCCATTTTACTTACGACACCGGTTAAAATCAAAATTTGATCCTCAAGTGCAGCATGCTTTACAAAAGAATTAGTGTAACTCCGCAATTCGTTTCCAATGAATACGTTCAGTTCAGTATGCCTTTAGTGTAGATCAATATGTAAAACGATGAAAATTTAACAAAATTTAATTCTAAATATTCATGGTAAGTCTTTGAAATTTAAAGAAGATTAATGTACAGTCCACCTTAATCTACCTAAGTACTAAATTCGTCCACCAAACGTCGATCTTAACCTCGCTTCCTTAAACCGGTACAATCTGTTAACAATTAACTTCCAACTCAAATTAACAGTTGTTCATTATTTTGTTTTGTATGAATAAAGGGTAATTATTTCGTGCGATTTTCACTATCTTCACATTGCAACAGCAATATTATATCTACAAATACACAGGTTAGCGAACGTTCTGCCATGAGATATCAACATAATAATAGGAAGAAAAGATTTTTCAGAAATTGTAGTGAAACAAAGTTAATGCCAATTTTTTTAACGTTTTGAAAGGTAATTTTTCTCTTTCCAACGGTATACATTTTCTATAAATCGGACGAAAATTTGCTGAGCGGAAAAAATTGAAAAAAAATCATATTTTCGTTGTTTTTGAAAAAAAAAATTGATGGATGGGAAATGTAAAAGCTATAAAGCTTTAAATTCCTTGTTTTGAACTATATTGCTTATTTATAAAAACTATTCATTCAAGCGTATGCCTTCTCGGAAAAAAATCTCTTAAAACTTTGTTCCAACCAATGTTTTTCGTTGACTATAAATCGTTCATTGCTCATTTCATTTTTTTTTTAAATGATCTCTCCTTGCTTTTTACACTCCCTAAAATAGTCCTTGACATACAGTGAGTGTCAAACGTGAGTAAACACGAATATGATTTCTGGAGTTACATGGAGTTCGAACAAACAAATAATGGATTCTAACAATAAAAATCAAATAAATAAAATCATAAAATCAATAAAAATAAATCAAAACAAAAATAAAAATTCAAAATATAAATTTTGCAATTTTTCCTAATTAAAACTAAACAAACTCCATATTTAAAGCGTCAGAAGTAAGAAAACTCTAAATTTCCCCCCCATTATGATATTCAGACATTCAAAACCAATGTGCATCGGTATATCCTTTTAAATCCTGTCCAACTTTCTAAAACACTTTAAAAGCAGTCAAAAATCCCGTTAGTGGGCGCATATTCAATCCGAAATATTGTTTCCAATGAAAGTACAATAAATAAACAAGACTATCTTAACATCCTAAGCAATAGCCTTCAACCGAGCTAAAGCAAGTTAGGTTTACTTAGAAATTGTATCTCTTAGCAATACAATGATCCTCACGGTTCCTTAAGGAATAATTGCTTTATAGGTCTGCACAGCACCTCCACCACCCTCCCCAATCGGCGGACCTAGGCCCCATAGAACATTTATGCGATCACTTGGACCGGAAAATTTCGCAAAAGGACTATCAAGAACAAAGATGACCTTAAAAGGCTTTAATTGGAGAATTGTCCCAAATATCTTTCGATGTAAAGGTGTGTCCAGACCAAAGAAACATTTTTGAAACATTTCAGAAACATTTAAGAAACATTTCAGAAACATTAAAAAAACATTTCAGAAACAGTGAAACATTTCTGAAATGTTTTTTAAATGTTTCAAAAATGTTTCATTGGTCTGGACGCTCGCGAAACATTTCTGAAATGTTTATGAAATGTTTTTCTGTTTCCCATTCCAAATGGGAAACTTTATTTGTTTCCCAAGCATTTAAGTAGGTAGAAATTGCGTGAGTGGTTATTAATATAAATATAAAATGTCGCGAGAAGTGTGGAGCAACGAGAATGTTACCCAATTGATAAAAATGTATGAAATAAAAAAAGTTTTGTGGGATCGACTCTTGACGAAAAATATTAAAAATAAAATCAAAAAAGCCGATTATATATCTGAAATTTGCGAAAATATAAATTGTGATAAAGATGAAGTAGAAAAAACTTAATGCGCTTAAAGTGCAACACAGGCGAAGAAAAAAATTACAGACAACTCAATCTGGAAACAATGGGAAACAAAGAAACATTTCAGAAATGTTTCTCAAAGCGTCCACACCAAAAAAACAAATCAGAAACATTTCTGAAATGTTTCTGCAATATTTCTGAAATGTTTTTTAAACAAATGAGAAACATTTCAGAAACGTTTTTTAAACAATGTTTCCTGAAATGTTTCTCTGGTGTGGACACACCTTAAGAAATAACACTGTTGTTTCCATGTCACGCCGCGCCGCCGGCCGCCGGCTAAAAGATGTTATGAACACTAAAGTCGGTCAAACAAAATACTGAGATTTTTACATAAGGTAACTATATTTATAAATAATTTTAAGATATATCACATGTTTACTTACTTTTGACACGTAAAGTATGTAGGATTTTTAGTCTTTATTAGGAAAAAATGCATTAGTTCGTTTTTTGGATTTTTATTTTGGTTTTGATTTATTGTTATTAAATAAAGCTTTTATTTTGTATTATTGGAAATCAATTTTTGTTTATTTTTTGGTTCCAATGTCATGTAACTCAAGAAATCATTTAGGTGCTTACCAGTGGCGTAGCGTGCCATCTCGGCGCCCGGGGCGGGAGACCCATTTTGCCGCCCCATTCAATACTTAATTAAATTTCGAGACATCATTTCACAGGCAATGAGGTATCTTTTATTGAAGATAAAATAGGATCAGCGGTTTCACAAACAAATTCTACGGGCCTTACGAGCAGCGAAGTCAGAAATAACTTTGTCAAAATTAATATTTGCAGCCAATACTTGTTTAATCGACAATATAGCCAAGTATGATAGTCTACTGGAGCTCATAGTGGATCTGGGATAATTTTTGATTAGCTTCAACTTCGAAAAACTTCTCTCACAACTAACGACACTAATTGCCAAAGTCAAATATATACGAATCAAGATGACTATATTTGAAACCGAAATCCCCAGATTCAGGTTTTGAATGAACCGGAGGATCCTTTGCCCGTTATATCTTCCTCTGATTCAGAACTGGCGACAAACTGCTGGAGACGCTTCCGCTCCATCTGAAACTCGTCCTTGTCGATGTCTTCTAATGCATGGGAAAGATCGCACTCGTACTTGCTGTCCAAAAGTTTCGCTGGCGTCAAAAATCCGAACTTGTCCGCTATTTCTTGAACTTGCTGGAATCGAGTCTTCATTTCTTGAATGATCTTGTCAAATGATGCGAACACCTCTCGACGGAGTTCATGCTCGTGAGACAAAGCTGCATCTGCGGATTCTTCGACATGCATGCATTCTTCTCGTTTTGAGTTCGATTCCGAGTTTTTCGCTGAGAGTCTTAGCAAAGTCGATTTCGGCTTGGACGAAACGGTCTCTGCTCTCCACTAGTAGAGCTTTTAAAGTGCAGAGTTTCTGAACACACTTATCCACACTCAGTCCTCATTGCTGCAGGTAAATCTGTGCGTCATTTACTTCAGGTAGCACTGCAGCCCAAAAGCCAAGAAAAGTGAAGAAGTTGAATGACTGCATGGCTGTCAGAAGAAGACTGGCTCCCGATTTTGTGTCGGAAGTTTGAGATGAATCCGTCAATTCTTCCAATACCTCTAGAACTTCCTCAAACTTATTTGTAAGCGTCTTGACAGTTTCATTTCTAGCGCTCCAGGGCGTTTCAGTGACTCCTTTCACTGCTTGACCTGTGACGGCAACCAAAGCGTTCCACGGAGCAGTTGAAGCAGAAAAGAAGGCAAATAGCTTCTCCAGAGTTCCAAAAAACGTCACGGAGTTCACTGATTCAGAAGCAGCGTGTATCCCAGCCAAGTTGAGTGAGTGGTTTGTGCATGCAACGAATGTAGTACTTTAATCCGGGCTTGAACTCTATTCTGGATGCTTGACATTGTGGCAGCGTTGTCATAAGCCTGTCCTCTCAAGTTCTGTGTGTCCAGTCCATCTGATGTTATCTTCGCGATTATATCGTTGCTGATTCTACTACGGCGACCTTTTCTCCTTCGATATGTACGTATCGCAGAACCTGGCTCATTTGGTCTTTCTGGGAGATGTCTGGGGTACTGTCAAAGATTACGCAATAATATTTAGCTTCTTGAATGCGACGGATCGAACTTGTTGTCTCAGTAAATTTATCAATTTATTCTGGGTTTCTGGAGATAGAAACGAAACTGGGACTCTGCTTTATCTTTGTCAGATGTTCCATTAGAAGATGGTCATATTTAGCTAGGAGGTGCACTAACTCCAGAAAATTCCCGCGGTTGCAACTATTATCTCCTCGATGTCCTCTGAAGGCCAGATTCTGTTTGGCTAAGAACTGGATAATATTCAACAACCGGTACAATACATCCCTCCACTTCTTCTCCTCACTTTCGAAAACTTCTTGTTGTTTCTGAACGATGGTTGCTTTACGGTTCAGGCGAACTTCCAATTCCTTCCATTTCAAGAAGCTCTGCTCACGGTCCAGGCTATTCTCATGGTCTCCGATTCTTGGATTTAGCTTCAACCATTTGTTGAATCCTTCTTCAGATGCGAAGTTCGAGCCGAAATTGCCAAACAGCTTGCAACAGAAACAATACAAGGATTACTTCAAAGGCGAGTAAGGCCGTAAGAGTGTATTCCGTTATTGTCGCGCGACTCACGAAACTAAAACGGAACGTTCCGAAACTCTCGCGAAACTGAAAGAAGCGTTCCGAAACATATGATATGCGAGACCGCTGCGCTGCCCGCTACCTACTTTACCCGTTTGCAACGTCCCCTCCAGCGGTCTCGCACACATATGTTTCGGAACGCTCCCTTTCACTTTCGCGAGAGTTTTGGAACGTTCCGTTTTAGTTTCGTAAGTCACGCGACAATAACGGAATGAACTCTTACGGCCTTACTCACCGTTTACAAATTCACGGAAATCAGCCGAGAGCGTCAACGACGAATCACAGGCAGGGTGACAAATTTCAAATGTACGTCATTGTTGTTTGTTGACTTGTCAAACGTTCTGTCATGAAACATAAATTATCTCTACTCTAAACGCTTTACAGGTGACATTTTGCCGCCCCCGGCGGGCTGCCACCCCCCCCCCCCCCCCCCCCTATGCTACACCACTGGTGCTTACTCACTTTTGACACTCACAGTATATGGCTTATCAAATAGCAAATCAATGTAACCTAAACGCAAATTGATTTGACGAAAAAGCAAATAGATTTAAGCAAAGCGCAAATAGATTCAAAATATTAGCAAATAACTGAACTACGAGTATGTATTAGTTATTTAAATTGATTTGCTATTATGTTAAATCAATTTGTTCTAGTATTTAATATATTTGCATTTGCGTTTAAGTTAAATTAATTTGCCATCTGGTTAAATAAATTTGCAAAAAGTATTATATCGAATGACGAATTGAGAATAAAACATACGCGAACTTTAAAAAAATCAAAGAATCAGCCAATGTTTTGCCTTTGTTTGCTCACAAAAAGTATCATCATAAACTGAACAAAAACGTCAAACACAGCTGCTGTGTCCTGACGATTTGTTTGACATTCATCCCTATTGAAAATTTTATCTTTTCCTCTATTATTTGTTATCGGGTATTAAATTGGAAATGAAAAATGTAGGTCGTATTTGAAACTTAATCAAAATATGAAGAACTTAGAACAAGGGCCAATTGAATTTATATCGCTTTAAATTTGATCTCAAATTATATGTTTGCATTGAGATGAATTTATAGGTACGTGGAACGTCAAATTTTAATCAGTTGATCAAATTTTATAGAAATATTTATCCAATTGACACGTATGAAACTAAAATTTTGAGATAAAAAACAAACTTACCGCTTTTGTTTTGTTAGGTTTCAAGCAATATGCTTTAATTAAATTTTTCCTTGTATCAAAACGACAATATTTTATTTAATATTTCCTCCTTTCGATTGATTTTCAAAACGCCATCTCATTACATGTTACTCTCGCAATCGCGGCAGAGGAGTGTAATTAAAATCTGGAGAAATCTTGTTGTACCTATATTCTTAAGCTTATTGTTTTTTTTTTGTTTTGTCCTTTCACAAAAAATAATTAAATAATTTTGGAATTAAAGTTGTGTGTCACTTGTGGAGGCACTAATAAGTCGATTAAATCCTTAAATCATTTAAATTCCAGGAAGTGTTTGTACGTAGTTAACATTTTTATATATTATTTTATTATTTAACTTTTAGATATAATTATATTTTTGTTATTTAAAAAAATGTATTTTTTATTTATATTTATAATAACTTTTTTTTAAATCTTTGTAATGTTATCTTAAAACAGCATAAGATGCAATATAACAATAATTTACATTTTTGATTAAGATTTTGCTTTTTTTATTATATGAGTTTTTTCCTTAAACTAATTCGTTGAGTTTTGTATGTATTTTGTATGTATTTAATTTTTCTCTTTGTTTTTTTTTTTGTGTTGTATATTTTTAAGCTTCACTTAGTCGAGAGACAAAATTTGTTTAAAATAAGTTTGTCTAGTCTACTAAAAACATTTTTAGAATATAGTTTGTATTATTTTTTAAACAAGAAGACGTATATATTTATATTTAAACATCACCAACACCGCATAAACAAATTACAAACAAAAATAAGACATTTTAAATCACAAAAACATTTTTAGCCAACAAACAAAAATTTTGTCGCACCGTTGTTCACACTTTATTTTTTGTTTAAAATATTGTTGTTTTTTAATTTCCATGTATTTTCGAGTGTCGTTTAACTAAACAACTATGTTTTGTTAATAAAACATTAAAGATCACATTATTATTCACCTTCAGGATATGCCGTTTAGTTGTAGGTTCTAAAAATATATAATTTTTGGTGTACCTATTAATGTTTGTTCTTTGCATCCGTGACATTTTGTATTAGTTTTTTTTTTTAAATATTTTATTTCCTATTATAATTTCAATTCAAAGTTTGTGTATATATTTTTTAAGCAGATGTGTGCCTGTAATTTGAATAAAAAAAAATAAATTAACACAAAAAAAAAACAAAAACATTACATATTGCTTTTGGAAAAATTCACACGAAAAAATAATAACTATTATCCTAAGAACATAAATCGTGTGTGTTCAATAATTCACTTCTGTCACAGAGATACAAACAGAATAGATTTTCAAATCCAGAAGATACCAACAAAAATTTATTACATGCCTCGCTCTATCTTTTTTTATACACTTAATAAAAAAATATGTAGCATACTTTCGACAGTTTTGGCATGATACGCCCGCTTTTTTATTTCATCTAAGATTATGCACAATATTTTCACACTTAATTATATGAATTGTATCTATTCGTTCTTTTATTTTTTGTTTGTTATGTAAAATATTTATTACAACTGTTGTTGCGATGACAATCGAAATACTTTTATCAAGAGTGTGTAAGAGACTTGCTTTCGCAAAAGATATACAAAAATTCAAGTATATACAAACAAAATAGAAGCGACCTAAAACGTACCATGCCCTACTTCGAATGAATTTTGTTTGTTATTTTTTGTTTAATTTTCATTTAGATTCAACAAAACCATATGTGCAAGTAATTGAACTTTAGGATGAGACAGCATGTATTTTTTCGTTTTTGTATTTTCTGCTTAAGATACTTTGTAATTAAAAATTCTTGAAGTAATATAAATTTATTGTCGGTGGTATTTGTAACATCATCGAACAAAAATGCAAGCAAACAAAATGACAACAAAAAAGCCGAATTCTAAATATTTCACCGACCTAACTGACTCCGACTCTGACTGACAAGAAAAAGAGTTACGAAATTTTCTTCCTCTTTGATGGGAGAAGTAGGTATGTATAGGATGAAATGTTAATGTTGGTAGCCTGCTGGAAAAATGTGAGCTCTCTTATGTATGCAACGAAAGGGATGAAGAATGTTACCACAACTGAACTCTCCATTTTGTTGGCTTTTTTATTTTATATTTTTCTTTGTCTTTCTAGTGCAATAAGGTACTTCTTCTGTTGCTACATACTTCTGTTATGCGTTGTTTGTAACGGAGTAATGGTTCGAAAAAGATTCACTACTATTCTACTGAAATTAGTACAATTGAAATTATTGAGTACGCAGATACTTTCACTTTCTCAACTTTTAGTAACATTTTAAATTTTACGCTAGTATCAAAAATTAAACAAGGAACCGAATCGTGTTTTAAATCTAATTGATACGTGACCTTACGTTTGGATGGTGTCTTTACTAGAAATATTTAATATATTACAATATATGAAGCTATGAAAATTACTCGTCTATTTTTGTATAGGCGGAAAAGTATACATACATAATCATGTCGATTACAGAATTCGCAGAATTTTAATCCCGGTGAGTTGACTTGATTCGCATCCGCTGTAAAACTCAATTATGAAATTCGTCGGATGAACTACATTGTCGATTTCTAAAATTACCTTATCATTTATGAACTTTCGTATCGACACTGTCAGCAACAAACATTTATTCAACTGGCCTAGGCTGTGATAATAGTATCGTTTTCGATCAACGAAATCAAGCATCGTTGAGAGTGGTTAGTACTAAGATGGGGGACGGTTCAAAACCAACCGTATGCTCTTTTTTTTTTTTTTTTTAGATTTCTTGCTCTCTGGTTGCGTTGCTATTTGTGCGTTTTTTATTAAAATTTGTTAAACAAACACTTTAGTATTCAGTATGATAAGCTTTTGACTTAAATTTTTGTACTCTCCATTGTTTATTTTCGTTTAATCAAAAATTCACTTCAGATTCGTCTCGAAATTGGTGCGAATGTAAAATGATAGAAATTGTATGGAGTGCGCATGGATTGCGTATTCTGTAATACCATTTAAGTTGAACGAAATGTCAGTGGTGCAGGGATTGTTACCGACATTCGTTCAACTTTCATTCGTCGGATTCAGTAATAGCAAAAGTTTGGAAATGAATTGAAATTGTCACTTTAGCTCATTCGCCGAATTCTGTAATAGGGGTGAATATTTATATTCACGAAATTGGCTTCATTTGACAGATACTTTTATGGCATTAGTGTTTGAATATGATTTAAAGTACGAGTATGTGTGGCAAAGGGCTAATCTGGAGGTCCAATGATGATGATAATCCAAATAGGCCGGTGTAATAATTTATTGTTGCCTTTGTCTTCAAAAATGATTAAAGTCAGAACACAGTCAATGGTGAGCAATACAAGAGAAATGTTTGCTAATCTTTTTTGTGCCTCAATTAGAAGGCATTAATGTTGCAGTTCCAGCAGGGCGGGCGCGGCGCCACATTCTTAAATACTCTAGGGACCCTTAGTTTACTGAAAGAAACATTCAGCGAACAGTTATGTAATGTCACGGAATGAACCTGTTAACTCATAACCTTGGTCTTGGGGTTTGATGCCATTAGAATATTTTATCACGGTTAAGTAGCATGTCTACTTGGAATCCAACTTTCGAAGCGTCTTTGCCAAAATACACCCTGATTTTCTTGAGATCAAATTGACAAATCCAAAGTGTCACAAATCAAAGCCTGGATTCAAGGCGGTCCATGGTGCGTTTTCTTAACAAAAGTTAACTTTAATTGATAAGACGAAAAAAGTTGGAATGTCATTGTTACAAATAATACCTACAGTTAATTTTTATCTAGAAACGATCAAATTTAAAAATATTCTTATGTGATAATCAATCATAGGCTTTTCTAAGCCCGACACAAATAAAACAAAACAAAAAAAACAAAATTGTTGTTTCTCAATTAACATATTCAATGTAATAACAACTAATTCAGCTACAAAAATATTTTGGGAATTAACTCTAAGTCTGGATAAAAATAGTGATCCCAGGCCCAAATTTAATCATCACTTTATTAAAATAAAATAAATTCATTTTTACATTCAAGCATTGAATACATGTTTTTAATTAAAAATACACCCGATGAATGTCATTTAAGAAAATATATTAATACACTGTCAAGGAAAAATCGAAAAACAAAAATAGGAAAAAGTATTCTTTTTATAAGGTGAGCGGAGGTCCAGGAAAGGAAAGCAAGCAGTTAACAGCTAGCTCTTCGTTGTTATATATGTATATACCTCTATCAAGTTGTTTTTTTATTTTGTAACTAATAAATAGGCATTATAACTAAAACCTAACTAACTATAACATGTTGAATGTTTTCGATGCTGAAACTGACTTTTAATTCATTCATATCATATATACGAGTAGGTATATAAGATATTTATAGAATAAACATTTGCTGGGTGTCATGTATCCGAGAGGTCGAATTTTCTATGACTCTGGCGCATAAATCAGTACTAATTTGAGATTTTGTGACTTATTGCCATAAATCTGCAACTTAAGAAAACCTAACTAGGAAAATTCTAACACGGTCAAATCGAACGTGTGATGTTCACTTATACCGCTGTGATAAAGTAACTCTCTGATCCATTAAGCGTACCCTAAATCATAAATATTCGTTAGGGCGTCAGTTACCAGAGTTTAAACTGCTCCAATAAGCCATTTGAGTTTCTTGGAATAGAATGCCAAAAAGAACTTTAAAATTGATAGGTGATAGAACTATAACAAAAACATTTGATTCTCTCGAGCACCGCCGCAATAGTTCTTGTCTTTTATTATATTAACGTTGTTTTCAGGGAATGCCCATCAGTTTTCCCCTTAAGCCCAACTTCGGACATGCTGTTAAATTCAGAGATTCCTTCTTTAGGCGCACAACACGAATGTCGAATGTTTTACCCGACTCTATATTTTCCTCCCATTATGAAATTCAAACATGCATAATATGCATCGGTATCTCCTTTTAAATCCTCTCCAACTTTCCTAAGCGCTCGCACTGTGATCAAACATTTTAAGGGTAGTCAAAAATCCCTTTAGTGCACGCAATATATAAAAAAAAAAACTATTTCGAGCGAGTTGCTTTTTAAAACTAAATGACCTTTTTACTTGCGACTCATAGGTACTATAAGATAAGTTATGCATTCGAAAAAAAATGTAACTGGAGATTTTTATCAAAGGTGACATTACGATTAGCAATGACGAAAAAAGTGACCCTCGCAGTTCTGTCTGTCTGTCTGTTTGTTCGTATACAGCCTAAGCGGCTGAGCCGATTTTCGTGAAACTTGGTAAATATTATTTTTAAATTTTCCCACCACACGTTTTTTTCCTTTTTTTTAAACCGAAAATAACGCTACCTGCCATACGAATTTTTTTCGAAACTTTATAAATATTTTTTTTTCTCAAAACCTGTCCCACAGATTTTTTTTTAAACAATTCTAAAAGTGTCAGTTAGTTAAAGCTAGGTAATAGCTGGAAAAGAATTCAGCAAAATGATTATTAATGGTACCCCCCTTGGCACCTTTTTTTTTGTTTTTGATTTTCTTAAAAATGGTAGAACCGATTTTGATCATTTTCCTTATGCTAAAGCTCCCCAGAAGCTTGAATATTATTGCGTATTCAAATTTTAAAAAAAATCTTTTTTTTTTTGGATTTTTGAAAAAAAATTCACACTCAATATTTCGAAAACCCGCTGCTCGATTTTTTTTAAACTTGATAAATAAAAGTTTCTTAATAGAGTAGGCTCTAGATAATGTGAATTACCGATAATGTGAATTTCTCTTAAATGTCAACCGCCAAAACTTTACATTGTCATCTCTATAATATGAACTTGCTAAATTTTTGCACTCTAAAATGTGAATTTCTTTTTGTAAAAGTTTTTATATTTTCCTTTTTTTTCTTCTAATTTTGCGTGGGATATAAGGGACTAATTTACTGTTATTTGTCTAGACAAATATAAATGTTTTGAATGCAGCTGCAGTCAGTTGGGGTGGCCGTGGCGCGATGGATGTGTGCTCGCCTGTGAACCTCATGATCACAGGTTCGATCCCTGCCGTCGTCTATGTCGTTTTAATTCCATTAAAAACCTTCTAAAATTGTCATCAATGGGCTCCTGGTTTACTCATTACATGTTGTTCAGGCATAACACTAACAACATGTAATTGAGTTTAACTAGTATGCCCAACAAGGATGAACACGAATAAAATAATGTGAATTATAAACGACATAGAAATAAGACACGGCATTCTCCGCTTTAGTTCAGCCGCCATCCCTGGAGATAAAATATCTGAGACAACAACCTTCAGTCTCAGAACATCATGCCACACATCTTTCCTATCCATCTTTCTCTTCTTAACTTCAAGCCCGCGCTGTGTTGAAACATTTAAAGGGTAATCTAATCCCTTGAGCGCGGGTAGATTATAAAAAAAAAAAAAAAAAAAAAAAAAGTCAAGAGAGTGTCTCCTGGAAGTTTTTTAGGTACACTTTACATTGTTATGCTTTTTGTTATGTTTTTTTGTATCGTTTTCGAAAATCGTATTTTTCTCGAAAACGACTGAGAGCATTTTGATAATTTTTTTACTTGTGATAAATTTTTACGATCTATAACTTAATAAAAAAAATTTCTAAATTGAGATATTACTGACTGTACCACACATAGAACCATTTTTTCGAATTTTGAATTTCTCTTTATCGGCATAACGGATTTCAATGATATATTTCATAGAGAAGCTTCTAAAAAGTTTAAAAAAATATTGAATTTCAAGACTTTAAAAAAATTTCTTTTGAATTTTTGAAAAAAAAAATAAATATTTTTTTTGGAAAAATCGATATCTCAAAAACGGCTCAATATTTTATTAGAAATTTAATTTTTATTTGTACGCAGTATTTAAAACTTTAAGTTGGAGTACCAAAATTTTTTCTTAAAAATGTTTTAAGAATTTTGTATATAAAAGCTTATTTTTTTAAGAAACCAATACAAAGACTTATAATTTTTGTTCTTGCATAAACTAATATTAGCTTCAAACACATGGCATCCTGTTTCTAGCTCCAACTACTACAGAAGTTGGTTTAGTCATTTAAAAAATGAATGTGATGCTTATGAACAGTTTTTTCTCTAATTACATTGGCGCAAAATTTTAAACAGCCTATTATTAAGGTATTAGTATGATACTACTTAGCAATTTGCTAACTTTAAAGTACTTTACTAATTCATTCTTAATTTTAAACATTTTCTAACTAGTATCGTACTAAAAGAATTTTCTTAAAAATTGCTTCTGAACACATCTAAAACAATGACATTTCGTGTAAAAAAGTAAATACACGAACCTTTTTTGATGTTTACAAATGTCAAAGAGTCATAAATGAAGCTAGCACGATACTAAAAAAATAAAAAAGGTATTCGATGATTTTAACTTTAATAAAAGGGTAGAGAAAGTATGATGCTATATTCCCAATAAAATTTGCAAATTCGTTGTTTTAACCTATGTAGTATCATAGTAAAACAGCTTTAGCATCGTACTTATTTAATTAAAATTTTGCGCTATTAATTTATTTCTTTGGCTTCTTGATTGATAGTTAGATATTTTTAAATCAGGATAATTTTATGACGGGTTAATGGTAAACGGCCAGATATCACAAACGACTAGAGTTCCTTCGCCTATAATATTTAGTGCACATATTTTTCAGTTCAAAGAAATGTTCATTTCGGGATAAGCTGCGTAGTGCTTAGCGTCATCCTATTGAAACCACATGTCGATTGGCACCGTTCCAAATCCCCAATTTTACCAGTTGACATACCCGTTCATTCACACGTGAAGCCAGTTACTGTAGATGATACTTTGCTGAAATTTGTGTCCACTCCCAATTGCTCCTGTCAGCGAATACACGACGTTGTCTAGGGTTGTTGTTACTTGCCATAGTGATTTGTCTTAAACATGATTGACAAATACACGAAAATGATTGTCCTGAACTGTACAAATTTACCAGTCTCCTTTGAAAACCCTTTACACAGTTGTAATTTATTTAATTATCAAATTATCAAAGTAAAATCGTATTTGAGTCTCTGAAGGTGTGTCCAGACCAAAGAAACATTTTTTTACAACAAACAAAATAAAAAAGGTACAACGCGGAAAAATGGGACTAACTGAGAAACTAAGGCCCGTACGCACTGAATTTCGAGGCTGCACTTTTTTTTATCAAGTATCTATATTCAAACGCATTTGTCCATTTTGATTGCATGTCGGCTCTTCAATCTTACTACAGTTTGTTCGGTAAGAGGAATAATTGCTTTAAGTCCGTTCTCTAGATAATATAAGATTCTAGTCTTCAAGAGAAATGCGGAGGTTTGTGCAGGTTTCCTCTCCTTTTTAAGCAACTCATTAGAAATTCTTTATTCTCATCATATTTTTTATTTAATCATTTTAGATACTTACTCTAGAAGAAATAAAATAAAATGGTCTTTTGTAAGGTAAGAATTAAAATGGATTGTTCTAGGAAGCTTATGTGACACATTTTTCTGTAATTTCCAAATCGGATGCTTTATGCCGTCGATGGACAGCCGGGCTAACACAACTTTAAAACCAAACAACGTTTTTTGCGTGTGATATTCAAGGTACTCGTAGTATAGAAATATTGTGAAATTAAATTTTTTAAAACAATTCAACATTCTCTTTCATTGATTTGTCCTATGGTGTTAAGAGTAAAATAGTAAAAAATTAAATTACCTACTCCTACCAATATTTGCTTCAGTACAATTATTATTATTTTTAGCCTTTAATACAATCGTACAGATATCTAATTTCCATCACTGATGGGTGTCGTTCAAAAAAAAAACAAATATGTACCTACATATACATATCTGAAATAGATGCATAACTTTCAAATTTGATTTGTAAAAGCTTTCGGCCTTTGTGTAATGCCGTTGTGTGCCTGCAATTAATCCTAAAGTTGAATAATTTGTATTTGAAAGAAAAAGAAATGTGAATGCTCATTTTGTGTCCTCTTAACTTTGATGCAAATAATCAACAAAACTAGAACGCATAAGCAAAGGAAAATAATAATTACGAAAATACTATTCAACAGTCGCCTTTCCAAAAAGGATACAGGACATTATGTATATGTATACTCGTTTGAAATATCACTTTGAAATTTACAAATGTTGACAAATAGCCACAAACAATCAAAAAAATCCTTTGTGTTTTTTTTTTTTTTTTTTTTTTTGAAAAACATGTACAACAAAAATAAACCAGCCTCTGAGATTCATGGTCTTTATCTTTAGTTTTGGGCTTAAAACTGAAAGCTTATTATGTAAGATTTTGTAGGTGTGTGTTGTGTCAATTTATTTCACGGACAATTCTTTTTTCTTGCAACTATTTAAATGTTACAGGGCAAATGCATGAGGACATGTTTAGAGAAAAGTTGGCAGAGCGGATATGATGCTCTGAGAGAATAGCAAACTGAAATGACAGGAAATATGATGGGATATGAAAAATAAGGGTCTAGCGGAAGGGGCCGTAGCATGATAACTACACAGATGATGTAGGGCTGGGTCTTGCACCTTTTTTTACCATGCTACTAAAAAACTTCATACTTAATTCCATAAATCCCCCTCACTCTTTGAGTATATGCTGGTTTTATTAACGAAAGTTCATCCCTGGTTACACATGAAATCTAGGAGCCGATTTTGCGTTAGGTTTATTTTTCGCTCGTCCTTCACTTCCCCTATAATGTTCATATAAATTCATTTATTTAGGAAGCAAAAATTTCAATACCATTTCAAATTAAAGTTGTAAAATAGAACTAGTCCATATTCTGTATTCCAAAATTCTGTGTGACCAAAATTCTGTATTTCATAATTATGTAAGTCCATAATTCTTTTTTTAAAAATTCTATAAATCCGAACTTCTATTTTAAAATTCTGTAAAGACTTAAATGGGTCATTCTGTATCCGTTGAACAATTATACTACTACTACTATAAAGTTAGCAAATTGTTAAATAGTATCATATTAATACCTTAATAATAGGCTGTTTAAAATTTTTCGCCAATGTATTAGTTTCAACAGAAAAGATTCAAAAAAAATATACGTAGGGGTAACCGGGGATAGTTGGCTCCAGGGGCAAGTAGACTAACCGGCAATAACTTCAAAACAAAACAATTTCTTTCAAGTTTATTCTTTTTATTACATCAAGCACAGCTGCTTGCTTAGTTTCGTGTTGTCTCTCGCCAGAGTCCGGCGTCGTTCGGAGGTTATCGCGAAAAAACAACTTTTTGCTTTCGTGAGTAATTTTTTTGTTTTGTTTTCTTTTTCTTCTTTCGTAAGGGTGCTTTTGCCTAACGTCAAATTTTTTTTAGGAAAAAGAGCAAGTACGTGTTTGTTTTCATAATACCAGGTAGTTTTATGTTCATTTGATTTCTGAGAACCGAAAAAAATATCATTGTATGCTGAAAGACCGATCGGGGTAAGTTGACATTTTTTCTTGGGGGCAAATTGACTCATTTTTTGTTTGGTAATTTCTAGAAAAATGAGGACATATGTAAGAAAAACATCATGAGGGGCAACTAAAATAACAGTTTTGGAACGTGCGTGCCAGCTTATTTGTGGAAAAGGAAAAAGCATACGATCTGTTGCTCATGACTATGGTATTCCATATAAAACCATGCAAAGATAATATGTGCAAAAATTTAATTTGTTTATTTAATTTTTTTGTATATGCATCGCTTTATATATTTTGTGTATAAAAATAATTTTTTGTTTCAAACAAAATTAATTTTTAATTCTATTTGCTTATAGTTTTAGTATTAAAAAGCTGGAAATAAGAATATAGTCAACTGACCCCATAGCCTTAGCCAACTTACCCCGGTTCAGGGGTTATTTGACCCACTTGAGGTCGTTTTGTAAAATTAGGAAAAAAAGGTCTTAATATTAACTAATTTTAGAAAACATATTTTTTTTATAAAGCAAAAAAGATGTTTTATAAAAGGGCATTTAATTTGTGTTGATATCTTTCTTAGTTTCTTAAAAAAAAATATATAACAAAATTTTGAGTCTACTATCCCCGGTCTCCCCTACTTCTTTTTTAATCGATGCGCAATTTATCACTGCCTTTAAAGGATTTTAATAATTTAATATTTATCATAATTTGTTTTCACGGTGAGTTCGAAGCGTGTGTTATCATAAAAATAACTGTAAGCTGAAGAAAGTGCCCACTTTTGTTCATTATCAACTCAATACTATATTTTTAAATCCAGAATTATGGATTTACAGAATTTTAAGTTATCATAATGTATTGAAATATAAATTTTAGATTTATAGAAATTTTAAATATAAAATTTTGAAAAAATTGAACTCTCCATTTGCAACGAAACAAAATACAGTAAAACCCGCTTAAGAGAAACCCGCTTAAGAGAAAAACCCGCTTACCTGGAAAACTTTCTTCATCCCCAAGTATTTTCTGACCAATTTCCCTTAAAACACTCCGCTTAAGTGAAACTCGCTTAAGTGAAAAACCCGGATAACTGAAACACATTTTCAGTTAATTTTTAATATTTTTCATTGAAAAAAACTCTCTTAAGTGAAAAAAAAAAAACTGAATAGAACAGAACAAAAATTTGCTAGTTTTCGTTTTTCAATAAATTATTTTTGTGTTATTTGTTCGTTGTTTTATTTAACTCCAAAAAATAAAAAACAATATTGGCGCAAAATTTTAAACAGCCTATTATTAAGGTATTAGTATGATACTACTTAACAATTTGATAACTTTAAATCATTCTTAATTTTAAACATTTTCTAATTAGTATGGTACTAAAGGGATTTTCTTAATAAATTGCTTCTGAACACACCTAAAACAATGACATTTCGTGTAAAAAAGTAAGTACACGAACCTTTTTTTGATGTTTGCAAATGTCAAAGAGTCATATGAAACTAGCATGATACTAAAAAAATAAAGTAGGTATTCTATGATTTTAACTTCAACAAAAGGGTAGAGAAAGTATGATGCTATATTCGATTAAAATTTGCAAATTCGTTGTTTTAACCTATACTTCATCCAACAAAAATATGCAGTACACTTCTTATGGGAGAGCTTTTTCAAAATCAGTAGCGTTCTATATTTTTGCACCATACTAATTTGAAAGAACTCCTCCATAAAAAAGTGTTTGTGCGCCCATAAATTTTCGATTACATCTGACGCAGGCCCGACGTGCTATTGACTGCAAATCTGAGTATGCAGTGCACTGAATTGCTGTGGTCTATGGCTGTTGGTGCTATTCAATTTCAACCCCCATTAAATATTGATGTGCGTTCAGAGTTACCCTTGTTCATTTCGAAACTTCTTCAGTTTTTTTTCCTTGGGTTTCTGTTGAGGTGCTTTTGATTTAAGAGCTTTTAAAAAAAGGGTCCATTTAAAACCAACACAACGCTTACCCTGTGAGAGCTTTAATGAAGGACAGATTTATGCAATTCACTGTAGCCTAGCCAGAATGGGAGGCAAACGTCCTATCTTGCCAACACTGCATATTTTTGCTGGACAGAGTATAGTACCATACTAAAACAGCTTTAGCATCGTACTAATTCAAATAAAATTTTGCGCCATTGTTTCTAGCATTAAATCTCCGCTTGATGGAATTTTTAAATCCGCTTAAGTGAAATTTTTTTTTCACTTATCCGAACTCCGCTTAAGTGAAATTATTTTTCACTTAAGCGGGGTTCGCTTAAGTGAAAAACCCGCTTAAGTGAAAGGAGGACTGTGACATTTTGCCGTTTCTCTTAAGCGGGTTTTACTGTAATGAAGAAATAGTAGTTGTTGTTTAAGGGAAATTGAATGGGTGTCTGCGACTAACTACCTACTCTTGAAAGCAGTCAATTCATTTTCTATAAACCATGTCTTAGACTTGTGCTACTTGCGATCTTTCAATTAACAAACAATCTAACAACACTGGAGTTATTGAGTCAAATTTATTCTGTGGCCGAATATTTCCTAAAAACTTCATAGTTCCGAAAGAGTGATTTTAAAGCTTTATCAAATTAATTTATTGGAAATGCAATTCTAGTGCAATTTAAAGTTTTCATAATTTCTCTATGATTTTCGTGAACTTTAAAGCAGTGGTATTTTTTAAAGTGAAAACAATAAGAAAAATTAGCTTTTTTCTCTTCACTTGTTGATAGCTGTTTTCCTCCCCGTAAAACGGCAACAAATCAAATCAAAATTCAGATATAAGTGATATTAGTTCAAAAATTGAAAACAATGAGCCTCCATATAAATACACAATTAAATAACGTTCATAGCTCTGCATTCACTGATGCTCAGTCACTACAACCATTTTTTTCCTTGCCGCTTTCATTCATTTACGGCAAAAAATACTATTATTCCTAAGGTGGTAACATTTTTTCGTCATTTTTAAAAAAACGTACGAAACACTACGACATCCTCAGTTCCAACACTCGTCTTCAATGACAATCCTGTTGTAAGCTCGATAAATAAAGCCAATTTGATTGCAGCACAGTTTACTGTTAATTCGACGCTACCAAAGAGAGACGCACTTGACGCTGAACAAGCAGGATTCCGCACTGGATCTTTCTGTGTGGATCACATCAACACCTTGCGGACCATCAGCGAACAATGCAAATCGAACACTTCACCTGCTGTTCATCGATTTATAAAAAGCGTTCGACAGTGTCAATAGACAATTTATCTGGATTGCTATTATCAAGGCTACATACGATGGATCCAAATGTCACGTTTTGCATAAGGGAATGTTGTCAGAAGAGCTTAAAATCCAAAGTGGCTTTAGGCAAGGCTGTATACTGTCACCAATACTATTCCTGTAGGTGATAAGTGACGTACTTCACGGAGCTTTGTCAAATGAAAATGGAGGAATTCAGTGGACTCTGCAATCCCACCTCAAACATCTGAACTACGTGGACTACGTATGCTTACTCTCTCATAGGATCATTGATCTCCATTAAATGACAACAATGGTGGAGAGAGAAGCAGAAATAGAGGGGCCAAAGATCAACTCGGCAAAAACTAAAAGGATCAGCCTTGGAACTTCCTCATCAATCCAAGTAAATATTTCTGGACAACCGGTAGAGATGGTAGATGATTTCTAATATCTTGGGAGTATTGTCTCTACGGGTGGCGGAACTGAACTGGACGTAAACAACAGATTTAGAAAAGCAAAGGCTGCGTTTGGAATGCTGTGCAAAATATGGAGAAACAATCCTTTTATCTTAAAGACCAAGCTACGACTGTTCCGCTCCAATGTTGAATCCTTTATGGAGAATTTTCCTTTATGAGAATTTTCTGGCAAACGGTATCTTCAATGCTGAACTTCATGGTAGAATAAGTCAGGAACCCATAGAATCTATTATACGAAGACAGTGGATTGGCCATACGCTTCGAGAAGGCGATGGATGCATTGCAGGTCAAGCACTGCAGTGGAACCCACTCACACAAAAAGGTGGACAAGTGGGCCGGCAGGAATCAGCATAACTGGGGAAGAGTTGGAAAGAGCTGAAATACAATTTCAGAAATCGCACACGATGGCGCGTAGGAGTAGTAGGAGGCCCTATGTCGGAAACATCACGGACGTAGATCCAAGGACCTAAGTAAGTAAGTAAGTAAGTAAAGAGTGACATGACTCCTCCTGTATCTACTTGAGAGCGTAAGCTATTTTATGGGACGAATCTTCTCTCGCACTCGTGCAGTTGCTAGAGTACTAAAAGATTTTGACATTCATAAATCCGCTGGCCCGGATAGTATTCCTGCTATTGTAAGGTGTTCTTCCACGCTGGCGAAACCATTGCGCAAGATTTTCTATCTGTACTACTCTTCAGGTCTCTTTCAGAGTAGATGTAAAACAGCATTTTTCCAACCTGACCCTTTCTAACTATCGTCCAATTGCACTTACTTCCCTTCTTTCCAAGGAAACCCTGATAAATTATCAGTGAAGAACGAAAGCTTCTCAATGACCGGCAGTATGGCTTTCGTAGCAATAAGTCCAGTGGTTATCTGATGGTATATCTCACCGAAGAGTGGAACAATTCTTTACATCGTTTTGGAGAAAGTAAGATTATTGCACTTGATATTTCAAAGGCATTTGATAGAGTTTGGCATCAAACTCTCTTATCGAATATGTGTGTATTTGGTATCGATAAATCTCTTCTTCGTTAGATTATAAATTACATTTCAGACCGTTCACTACAAGTAGTGTTAGACGATTTCAAATCTGATATCCACAAAATAAACAGGGATCCGTTATGTCTCCGACTCTCTTACTTACGTTCTTTAATGATCTTTCGTCTGAAACTTCTAACTGTTTAGTTGCTAAAATGAAACATATGGGCTTATATGGGACAACGCGCACTTAGAGCAACTCGAAACTAAAAAGTTTTGACACAAACTAAACGATTGCCTCGCAACAGTTAAGATATTTTTTATAAGTGCAAGAGAGAAAAGAGTGCGAGCGTGAGCAAAGAGTTGCCAGTGCGCGGTTCTCTTTCAACTGGTGATTAAACTATTTGATTTCGATGACAGTTGCCAGTGCGCGACTAGCCTAAGACAATGACAGTTTGTGCTAAAAACTAAGTAAACAGACTTATTTTGACGTTTGTAAATGAAATAAGCACTATACTAAAAAAATAAAATAGGTATTCGATGAGTTTAACTTATATAAAAGGGTAAAGAAAGTATGATGCTGTATTCAATTAAAATTTTGCAAAATCGTTGTCTTAACCTAGTTTTATTCTAAAACAGCTTTAACATCGTATTAAATTAACTAATTTTTTGTGCAAATTTTGTCAGTTGTCATATAAATTCAGCGTAATGCCGAAGTTATACGACATTTCTGAACAAATGCCAGTGTACTGATAAAACATACCAATCGAAACTATTCGCCTTCTTTTGAATTGATTCAATATTTTGTGACATGGCAGTAATAAACCGGAATTATGGTATGGATTAAAATTTTGCATTTGAAAAAATATTTATTCTGTAAATTGCGGAGCGATCACACTTTAGACTAGTAAAGGCAAAGTATAACAAAATAAATACCAACGAACACACCCTCAAGCATGCCAACATATATTATTTCGGACACCACCTAAACACTTCCTATATTTCAACATTCGAAACTCCATCTTCACTAAAATGTTCTTTTCAATTACTACCTTACGTTTATTCACTAATCGTTTGTTGTTGTTTTTCATGTTAAATTTTGTGATGTAGCGTATTCACTAACCAATAAAACACGGCTATAATGATATCTGCCTAGCCGTTTGGCTGCAGTCGAACAGACAGAAGAACGTACAAAATTGCGAGACCAACTTTTTTCGTTTTCGCTTCGCTATCGTAATGTCAACTTTGATCAAAATCTGGAGTTCAATATTTTTTACGAATGCATAACTTTTATAGTACCTATACCTAAGTTTATAGATTTGGGTGTTATTATTTAAGTCATTACATTTTAAGTAAAATTTTATAAGCCCAGGCTGCTTATTTTAAGATTAATTCGTGCATTTGTGTTTTGATTTAAATACATAGAAATAATAACAATAATAATATTTAATTCAACACAAATCAATTCGATGTTTTCCTTAAACATGGTTCACATTTCGCATTTCTGCTTTTCTACTAGTTCTTATGATATTGATCAAATTATTGTCAAAATAATTTAAATCACTGTGTGATTATATTAATTATTATTTACATTTGTCCAAAAAGTTCATAAGAAATATATAGAGTTTATGTTAACAATAATTGTTTATTAGTTTCATCTAAAATCAAAGACACTCAAAATGCTCGTTTTGGAAATTGCAATGAATTAATAAAAGGTTTTGTTATCTAAGCAATAAAAAGATTAAAGCTTTTAGGTTTATCGACACTTATTAATTAATTATATACAAGGGAAAGAGTGGTTAGAAATAAGTTTCTATATAATAATTATATTCATATATTCAAAATAATGGGATTTAAAAATGAATAGCAGAAGTTTCTAGTCTTTATAAATAATAAAAAGAATCCCTTTAGGGATTTGGGTTGCACATACTCTGATATTCCTTCCATATATTTTTGTAATGCCTTGTCTGGCCTTCCCAAATTATAGTTCCCAAGAGCATGCAATTATTTATTACGGTTGGTACTCTCACAAATTTGGTTCGTGTTTTTAATTTTCCATAATTTCGATTATTTGCATGTTGATTGGTGCACTTGTCGTTCGAATATTTCATGCTTCGTTCAATGATTGGCGTATTTGATGTCCGAAAACTTCAGGGATGGATTCGTTCTATGGTTTGCGTACTTAATGTTTGACGACTTAAATGTTTCGGTTGGTGGTCGTTGTCTTCGACGATTCCCAGCTTATGTGTATGCAGTATAAATGCTTATACAGTATATTTCTTTTTAAAGGGTCGTTCATTTGATATATAAAATAAAGATATATGTAAATGTCTAATGTATACCTAGTTCAGTTATTGAAATAAATGTTAACCAGGATATATCCCTTCAACGATTTGCTAAGTCTAAAAAGAAATATATTTGAAGCCACTTACCACGCAAAATTCAAATTTAAATTTATCAACGGTCAAAAGTTATAATTAGTTCCTAAAATAAGGCAACGGTTTGTTACGGTTGGTACCCGCACTAATTGAGTTCATGTTTTTAATTTTCCATAATTTCGATTACTAGCATGTTGGTTGGTGCACTTGTTGTTCGAATATTTCATGCTTCGTTCAATGATTGGCGTATTTGATGTCCGAAAACTTCAAGGATGGATTCGTTCTATGGTTTGCGTACATAATGTTTGACGACTTAAATGTTTCGGTTGGTGGTCGATGTCTTCGACGATTCCCAGCTTATGTGTATGCAGTATATATGCTTATGCAGTATATTTCTTTTTAAAGGGTCGTTCATTGGATATATAAAATAAAGATATATCGATATATGTAAATGTCTAATGTATACCTAGTTCAGTTATTGAAATAAATGTTAACCAGGATGTATCCCTTCAACGATTTGCTAAGTCTAAAAAGAAATATATTTGAAGCCACTTACCACGCAAAATTCAAATTTAAATTTATCAACGGTCAAAAGTTATAATTAGTTCCTAAGAGCAAGCAACGGTTTGTTACGGTTGGTACCCGCACTAATTTGGTTCGTGTTTTTAATTTTCCATAATTTCGATTACTAGCATGTTGGTTGGTGCACTTGTTGTTCGAATATTTCATGCTTCGTTCAATGATTGGCGTATTTGATGTCCGAAAACTTCAAGGATGGATTCGTTCTATGGTTTGCGTACATAATGTTTGACGACTTAAATGTTTCGGTTGGTGGTCGATGTCTTCGACGATTCCCAGCTAATGTGTATGCAGTATATATGAGTAGGTGAGAACCAAAACTCGCCAAATCCATTCAAACTCGTTTTGTGCAAAAAGGAAAAAACTTATTACGGCTTAAAGAAAGTACTTGCAGAACTTAATATTGTATCTCTTTAAAGAATTGTCGTTCTGTATATTGTGATTAAAAGGAAAAATATATTTAATGTTCCTTTTAGAAGTTATTTAAAAATTTAATTTGGATATGATGAGTTTTGGTGCAAAATCATGGAGATGATTAGTTTTGAAACCAATAAATATACGAAAAGTTGGATACAAAGAGTTTTGTTACCAACACTTGTAAAAATGTTCACTTTTGAAAAAAAAAATAATAATAATGAAAACAATTTCCTTATGTTAAACAAGACCTTTTATTGTTTATTGCCGAAAATAGTAATTAGTTTAGTTCACAAATTTTAAATTAATGAAGGAAAATAATTTTTTTAAATTGTGAAAACTTCTTGTTCTTCTAATGCAATTTCCCCTTCATCGTTTTGAAATTCTTGTTCATCTTGTTGAGGAGCACAAATTACATTCTTGTAATAAAGAAGATCATCCATTTTTTTCCACTCATTTCCAAAATGTTTTACTAGCAATTTTTCAACGTCTTTTAGCTTTTCTTCTTTAACTGGGACCTTATTATGAAGCAACTCTGGTATGATAAGTCTTAAGCTTTTTCCTTTTTTAGTGATAGATTTAAAACTGCCTGAATCAACTTTATAATTAACTTCTCCTTTAACCACGATAGTTTTATTTTGTTTTAAAAGCCATCTATAAGCCATCTTTCTTGGACCTTATAAAATAACTTATTGATATACCTTTGAAAGGTATTCTTTGTATTTCATTCCCTAAACCACAATTAAAATTAGACTTTTCAAAATACTTCAATAAAGTTAATAGCAAATTACCAGAGCGCCTTATCCTCATTGGCTTTTTTTGAGACGTATATTTCAATATGAAATTATCCTGGGCGATCTTTCCTTTATTTGCATAAAAAGATTCATAAAAACGACGAATATCCTGAATGGAAATATTCGTACAATTTAAATTTTTCTTCTTGTGTGTACAACCAGGCACCGTTGGAAGTTTCTTAGCCAAATATCTAAACAAAAATGCTTTAAACTTGGTTAATTGATGCATACAAAACAAATCACACCTTTTATGTTTTAGCTGTTCTCTTTTCCAAGAGTTCTTATTGACCTCTTTTTTTTTGCCCTTACCTTCAGACAAAATTGGGAATGAGTTAAAATTATCCATTTCTTAAAAATCGATCTTATTCGAGTAACCGCTATCAAACGAATGTAATTTTGTTGTCTCAACGTGAGAACTGATAAAGAAGAAGAAGAGAAAGAACAGTTTTGAAAACAAACCTACTGCGAGGGATATGAAAAGTTTTGCTGCAAAATTCAAAGTGGATATGGATAGTTTTGAAACCAAACATAATATTCAACTTGAAAATTCAAAGGAATTAAGCAGTTATGCTACAAAATTTTAGTTCGAATATTTTCAATGCTGCCAAATCTTCAAATCTGCATTTAAATCTCAATTTTTTAGTAAAGTGGATATAACAAGTTTTGCTTCTCACCTACTCATATGCTTATGCAGTATATTTCTTTTTAAAGGGTCGTTCATTGGATATATAAAATAAAGATATATGTAAATGTCTAATGTATACCTAGTTCAGTTATTGAAATAAATGTTAACCAGGATGTATCCCTTCAACGATTTGCTAAGTCTAATACTACGTTTTCACCAAAGGTAAATCCGGGATTTAAGTGGATTTACCATAAATCTCCTTTAAATCTCGTAGATTTACCATTCAAATATAAATCACCTTAAATTAAGATTTAAAATAAATCTCCTTGAAATCTTCTAGCAATCAGAAGATTTGCAAGACCAACAAACCTTATTTTGTAGAACGCACCTATGAACACCCACTTTCTTCATTGACAATCAACACAAAATAGAAATATCTGTTTTTTTGCCTGTTTACTACCCAATGCAATTTTTTTTAGCTTGTCCAAATTGACAATTGAAAGACAAGACAGAGTGAAAACGTCAAATAAATCTCAGTTTCTTTGGTGAAAACACTTCAAGATTTATTTTAAATCTCTAGCGGATTTACTCTTGGTGAAAACGTAGTATAAAAAGAAATATATTTGAAGCCACTTACCACGCAAAATTCAAATTTAAATTTATCAACGGTCAAAAGTTATAATTAGTTCCTAAAATAAGGCAACGGTTTGTTACGGTTGGTACCCGCACTAATTTGGTTCGTGTTTTTAATTTTCCATAATTTCGATTATTAGCATGTTGGTTGGTGCACTTGTTTTTCGAATATTTCATGCTTCGTTCAATGATTGGCGTATTTGATGTCCGAAAACTTCAAGGATGGATTCGTTCTATGGCCTTGCGCACTTAATGTTTGACGACTTAAATGTTTCGGTTGGTGGTCGATGTCTTCGACGATTCCCAGCTTATGTGTATGCAGTATATATGCTTATGCAGTATATTTCTTTTTAAAGGGTCGTTCATTGGATATATAAAATAAAGATATATGTAAATGTCTAATGTATACCTAGTTCAGTTATTGAAATAAATGTTAACCAGGATGTATCCCTTCAACGGTTTGCTAAGTCTAAAAAGAAATATATTTGAAGCCACGCACCACGCAAGACTCAAATTTAAATTTATCAACGGTCAAAAGTTATAATTAGTTCCTAAAATAAGGCAACGGTTTGTTACGGTTGGTACCCGCACTAATTTGGTTCGTGTTTTTAATTTTCCATAATTTCGATTACTAGCATGTTGGTTGGTGCACTTGTTGTTCGTATATTTCATGCTTCGTTCAATGATTGGCGTATTTGATGTCCGAAAACTTCAGGGATGGATGGTTGGTACCCGCACTAATTTGGTTCGTGTTTTTAATTTTCCATAATTTCGATTATTAGCATGTTGGTTGGTGCACTTGTTGTTCGAATATTTCATGCTTCGTTCAATGATTGGCGTATTTGATGTCCGAAAACTTCAAGGATGGATTCGTTCTATGGCCTTGCGCACTTAATGTTTGACGACTTAAATGTTTCGGTTGGTGGTCGATGTCTTCGACGATTCCCAGCTTATGTATATGCAGTATATATGCTTATGCAGTATATTTCTTTTTAAAGGGTCGTTCATTGGATATATAAAATAAAGATATATGTAAATGTCTAATGTATACCTAGTTCAGTTATTGAAATAAATGTTAACCAGGATGTATCCCTTCAACGGTTTGCTAAGTCTAAAAAGAAATATATTTGAAGCCACTTACCACGCAAAATTCAAATTTAAATTTATCAACGGTCAAAAGTTATAATTAGTTCCTAAAATAAGGCAACGGTTTGTTACGGTTGGTACCCGCACTAATTTGGTTCGTGTTTTTAATTTTCCATAATTTCGATTACTAGCATGTTGGTTGGTGCACTTGTTGTTCGTATATTTCATGCTTCGTTCAATGATTGGCGTATTTGATGTCCGAAAACTTCAGGGATGGATGGTTTGTACCCGCACTAATTTGGTTCGTGTTTTTAATTTTCCATAATTTCGATTACTAGCATGTTGGTTGGTGCACTTGTTGTTCGAATATTTCATGCTTCGTTCAATGATTGGCGTATTTGATGTCCGAAAACTTCATGGATGGATGGTTAGTACCCGCACTAATTTGGTTCGTGTTTTTAATTTTCCATAATTTCGATTAATAGCATGTTGGTTGGTGCACTTGTTGTTCGAATATTTCATGCTTCGTTCAATGATTGGCGTATTTGATGTCCGAAAACTTCAGGGATGGATTCGTTCTATGGTTTGCGTACTTAATGTTTGACGACTAAAATGTTTCGGTTGGTGGTCGATGTATTCGACGATTCCCAGCTTATGTGATTTATGCAGTATATTTCTTTTTAAAGGGTCGTTCATTATTGGATATATAAAATACAGATATAAATGTCTAAGGTATACCTACTTCAGATATTGAAATAAATGTTAACCAGGGCCCTCATCGCGTAATTTTTAAGACGATCGTCGTCCAAACGATTGTCGAACACGACGTCGTCAAAAGTTTGCTTCGTGAAAAGTTTCAATCGCATCGTTCGGTCGTGTCGTCCATCGTCCACAGTTTGAGAACATCAAGAAGCAATAAATGTCATTTGGGCTGTCTGGTTGTAATCAAACTAAAGTTTTCGTTGGAAGTGAGAGAGGATGCGATGCATTCCTTATGTTGATTTCCTTTACACATGAGAAATCAATTTCTGTATGAAGATTTCGATTAATCGACAGATTTTACGTTCCTTCACACATTTTTTTACAGAGATCAAAATCTTCGAATCCTTATTTGAAGATGGATTTATGTATACGAAATGCGCACACCAAAAGAAAACAAATTATCCGGGATCGAAATCCTTAGTGTTAAATAAAGGAAATCGAAATTAGTGTCCTTCGCATTCGCATTTATTCGATAGTTTCGCTTTCATTTAATTCGCTTTTATTATCATCGAAAAATAACAAATTGTAATGTAGTAACATTTTTTTTAATTAATTTAAATTAAAAAAAAACTTTCAAAAAATCCACAAAATGTATGAGACGATTGTAAAATAGCAATCGTTCAATCGCAATCGTTCAGTCGACCATATTTGACAGTTCAACAAGTTACATGAAGCTAAAGTTGAATCGTCTTAACGACATCGTCCAAACGATTCAAGTTTGTATGTGTTACACGAAGCAGTTCAATCGTTCAAACGACGTCGTCAAACTATCGTCGTCTTACGCGATGAAGGCCCAGGATGTATCCCTTCAACGGTTTGCTAAGTCTAAAAATAAATTTATTTGAAGCCACGCACCACGCAAAATTCAAATTTAAATTTATCAACGGTCAAAGTTATAATTAGTTCCTAAGAGCAAGCAACGGTTGTTACGGTTGGTGCCCACAATAATTTGGGTCGTTCTTTCAAAATTCGTCAAATTACCTAAATTATCAAAATAAGAAATCCAAAGGGTATTCATAACCTTAGGATAAATATTTTGGAAAGAAAATTTTGTAAATTAGAGTAACAAGTTGTAGAGGGGATAATCCCTGAAAAAATTATGTAAACCTCTGGTTGTGTCCAATTAAATCCGTCCTAATTAATGTTATAGACATACTTTTATGTTGGTTATTGACGTTCTGAATCCGACCTTTAAAGAGCTCTTTCAGGGTGGGGGTGGCAACCGCGTTCTCAAAGTGCAAAAAAGCACTTCATTTTTGTTAGGGATGCAAGGTCCTTTTTGTTTGATGTTTATTTATTGGTGTAAAGGAAAATTTTGCGAAAAAAATAAAGTAAAACTATGATTCATCTCAAGATATGTAAGTTGGTTTAATTTGTTTTGCGGGAGCAGAACATGTTTGAGTAAGTGAAAGATTTTCAGGGGTGCAGATGGGCCGCTAAAGTAAAATCGACGGTGATTTGAGTGATCTGAAGAATATTGGACCGATGTGCGAGGAGAAGGTAGACACAAATTGACAGCATACAGCTGTATATCCTTAACTTACAGAAAGTGAGACAGCGACCCCTATCACAACTTCAAGTACTACAATGCATTAGGGATAGGAACGAGCCCTCCATATTAAATATACTCAAAGTATGAAGCACTCAGTAAATTTTCTGTCTTGTTTGCAAAAAACCGCATATCAATAAGCTTTGTGATTGTTTTAATTCTTTACAAATTATACGTACAAATAAGATCAAACTTTAAAGTGACTGTTAATTGCTATTTTGTAATCAAAATATTAAAGTTCCCTACTTGGAGGCGAATAGCTTCCCCACAATGTGACCAATACAATGGATTTACCAAGGATGGCGACTACAATCGGGAGATCTTTCAACTTCTGGACTGCAGTAATTTAGCCTCGATTAAGAGAGATGAACAGCAGAATGATTTTTCCGACATCAGCGATCCATTCCCTGCAAGTGGTTTGTGTCACCTTTGTAATGAGGTAAAGATTGAGGAACTGGCACAATTCCAACCGAAAAACGAGTCCAAATTCGAAGACAAAATCAAAGTGTAATGAGTTTTAGTTGGATTTTAAAAAATAAATTTGTAGAAATATTTAGCTTGAAAAAGTTTAAGTGTTTATTTGGTGGTTTAATGATACAAAAATATTGAATAATAAAATGTTTTTTTTGTTTGTTAATTTGTATGCTATTCTTTTGTTCTAACTTAGTATCTTCCCGCAAGGCAATCAATCCTGCCAAAAACTTTTTTTTGGTTGCCGCTGTCAAAAAACTTTGTCTTACACAAATTAGAGCAGCGTCCCCTATGATAGTCACGCATTTGGAATAGAAACGAGCCCTCCATATTATATATACTCAGAGAAGAATTCGAACAATTAACTTTGATTCATCAGATAAAGTATGTAATTATCTCTAGCACAATACTGGATGTTAGCGATTTATTTAATGTTTTAAATGATTGATAAAATAAAACACGATTAGTAAATCCTTTAATTCGACGTGCTTGCAAGACGAGCGAGTAATTTATTATATATGTAAGAAAAGAGTGGAGAGAACATAATTTCTATATAAGTTTAAGTTACAAAAACAAAGCTTGGTTTTTATTTAGCCGATAGCCACAAAAATAAATGGCATTACCAAAAGGGCTTTGGAAGGCTGGTTTACATTATACAATTGTTTATTTAGATGTAACTACTTTACTCAACATGGTCCCCACCTTGAAGAGGTGAAGACGATTCAACAGGTAATAAGCAAATCTCGGAAATAGCTCTTTTAAGAGTAGTTGTAGAAGTCTTGACAGTCACAACTCGAACGATTTCATCTTTTCCAGGATGTAACGAAATTATACGACCCATCTTCCATTTAAGTGGTGGTAGGTTATTATCTTTGAGGACGACTAATGATCCGATTGTTATATCTTCATTGATGGTTTGCCATTTGTATCGTTTTTGGAGTCCTTGGAGATATTCGGAGGACCATCTTGCCCAGAAAGTTTGCGTTACCCAATTCAGTCGTTGCCATCGTGACAGTCTGCTGAGATGATCATCTTGAACGCCAGTTTCTATCATTGCGTTGAGTGGTCCACCTATTAAAAAATGACCAGGAGTTAAAAAATTGAAATCATTTTGATCATTAGATAAGGGTGGTTAAAGGGCGCGAATTTAATATGGCCTCTATTTGAATGATAACGGTGTTCAGTTCAACAAAGGTGGGTGAAATCAAATGCAGCAACCTTTTCATATGGAACTTGGCAGACTTCACTGCAGCTTCCCAGATTCCTCCCATATGAGGAGATCTGGGTGGTATAGTCTTCCACTCAATTCCATCCTCGGCACACATATTCATAATCTCTGCACTATTCTCTTTACTCATAAACATCTGATATAATTCATGGAGTTCATTCCTTGTTCCAATGAAATTGAGCCCATTGTCACTGTAAATGGTTGAGCATAGCCCACGTCGGCCGATAAAGCGTTTTAGAGCTGCAATGAAGGCTGCAGCAGTGAGGTCTTCAACGAGCTCCAAATGAACGGCGCGAGTTATAAAACATATGAAGACTGAAACGTAAGCCCTAGTAGGAACAACCTTTCGGCGGCGATAATGCACCAAAAAAAGACCGCAAAAATCAACGCCAACTGTGGAAAAAGGTCTAGCTGGTAAGACGCGTGATGTTGGCAGATCTCCCATAAATTGTTCCAAAGGTTTTGGTCGACATCGGGTACATAAAACACAATTGCGAACAACTCGCTTGGCAAGAACTTTACCATTTAGCGGCCAATATTGTTGTCGAAATACAGCTAAAAGATTTTGCGGACCTAAGTGTCCATGTTTATAATGAATATAACGAATGGCGGAGATGGTGAAGACGTGAGTTGAAGGCAACAATATTGGGTGTTTAGCATCGAATGAGACATTGGAATTTCTTATTCTGCCACCGACTCTTATCAGTCCTTCTGTATCCAAAAATGGGGCTAGTGATCGTAAATTACTTCGTTTGGGAATGTCCTTATTTTTACGCAATAATTCTAATTCGGAGCAAAAACAGCTTTCTTGAACCGCGTGCAATATCTGTGATAATGCCTTCTTCATTTCACCTGCAGAGATTTGTCCAGTCAAAGTATCTGGGACTTCTGTTTCAGGGCTTAATAAACCAAGTGAAATCTTCTTCTTTAACACCATCACTGAAACATTGTGTATGAAACGATTATTATAAGAAATAACACGTTGTAATTTTATATAATTTGAATGGTATTTAATATCTGCGATGAGATCGCATTCCGCTTGTGCTGCGAGAGCAAATTTAATCTTTCGTCGTTCTAAAATATTTTCTTCAATATTCGTTATATTACAATGCGAATGAGGCCAGTTTTCTTGATTTTCTTTCAAGAATGAAGGGCCGTAAAACCACATATCTGACTCAATTAATGCAGACGGTCGTGATCCACGCGATATAATGTCCGCTGGGTTTAAATCTGAGTCGATATGCCGCCATTGCTGTAGATTTGTTGTTTCTTGTATTGTGGCTATGCGATTAGCAACGAACGTTTTCCATGTTGATGACTCTGCTGATAGCCAGGACAATACGATTGTTGAATCAGTCCAATAAAAAACATTTTCGAAATCAATTTGAAGAATTTGTATGATACGATGCGTAAATTGAGCTGCCATTACAGCAGCGCAAAGCTCGAGACGCGGTAAGCATGTAACTTTCGAAGGAGCAACCTTGGATTTTGCTGCTAATAGCTGGCATTGAATGCTTCCATCTTCCAAAAATGATCGAATGTATATACAAGTTCCATATGCAAGTTCGGAACTGTCTGCAAATGCATGAATTTGAGATCTTGTCTTTTGGGTAGTTATGGCCCTTCTTGGGATTCTCAGACGTTGAAGAAGGCTGAATTCAAGGCGAAAGTCTGTCCACCTTTTTGCATAGCATTCGGGAAGTGGTTCATCCCACGTAAGCTTGGTTTGCCATAACTGCTTCATGAAGATCTTAGCAAGGACAACAACTGGGTTCACAAGACCAAGGGGATCAAATAATTGTGATACGTCAGAAAGCACTGATCTTTTTGTAAATTGGATACACTGCCTTGGAGTGTCGCTGTTATACATGAAAGCATCTACGTTTGGATCTTAAATGATGCCCAAGGTTTTCACAACATTACTATTTTGCATTTGAAAATGGGTTTCTCTTTGATCTAGTGGAATTTTTTCTAATAGAACAGGGGAGTTAGAACACCATTTCCTTAGTTCAAATTTTCCTTTTTTTAATGCTTCTATTAGTTCCTGTTGAATAACTTTAGCTTCATCTAATGAATCGGAGCCCGCAATACATCATCGACGTAAAAATCGGATTCTATGACCTTGGCTGCATGCGGAAAATATTGCCTTTCGTCATTGGCCAGTTGATTTAAGACTCGAGTCGCTAAATATGACGCTGAAGAGGTGCCATAAGTGACGGTGCAAAGGCGATAGGTGTTAATAGGTTCATGTTCAGAGTTCCTCCATAAAATTAGTTGATAGTTACGATCTCGTAAATCTAACATAACCTGTCGATACATTTTTGTAACGTCGCTGGTGAAAACATAACGATGCATCCGAAAACGAAGGGCGATCGAAAATAAATCTGGTTGAACGACAGGTCCAACCATAAGGATGTCATTCAGAGATTTCCCACTATCTGATTTGGAGGAGCCATCGAAGACAACTCTCAATTTTGTCGTACTACTACCTGGCTTAATGACGCAATGGTGAGGAAGATAAAAATGAGGTTCAGAATGGTCGATAATATCGACGAGCTCCATATGATTGAGTTGTATGTACTCATTTATAAATTCATTATACTGAATACGAAGTGATGTTTACTTTGACATTCTATCTAGTGAGTAAGTTAGTATTAAGTTAGTCATAAGTGAAACTCCGAACAATAAAGAAGTATATATTTGTTTCATTAAGCAACACCAAACATGGCGCAGTCGGTAAAAACCTACAAAAGTCAAAAAAGAAGTGTGTGAAGTAAAAAAAAAAAAAAAAAATTAATACTCGTAATAAATTAAATATAAACTAAACACGATTTTATAAAAACAAAAAATTAAGTTAATAATTAAACGAAATGCCCAAGGAGGCAACCAAAAAAGAAGAAATAAAAAACGAAGACACACAAACAGAAGAATCGCAATTTGAAAATCACGTGGCAGAACAAATCATGGACTTTAATAAACCCGAACCATTAATTCTTGAAGGCAACATGTCAATCAATTTGCAAATATTCCTAAGAGATTTTATGAATTACTTGGCTGCTGCTGAAAAAGAGAAAAAAGCTGAATCGATCAAAATTGCCATTTTTCTAAATTTCATTGGGCACGATGCGCGCCAAAAATACTACACATGGGAGATTTCAACAAGAACAAACAACACTCTTGAAGAGGTTATAAAATCATTTAAGGACTATTGTAATCCAAAAAAAAATGCAATTTATGAAAGAATGAAATTCTACAAACGGCGACAGAAAGAAGGTGAATCATTTGACTCATTCTTGACGGATCTGAGACAATTGGCTGAAGGGTGTGAGTTTGGTGATGGAAAAGACGACATGATACGAGACTTCATTGTGCTTGGGCTGAGGAGCATCGATCTGAGTGATAAGCTAATGAACATTCCAGATTTGAATGTAGAACGAGCAATCAACATGTGCAGGGTGGCAGAATTGGAACGGGTGAGGGCTACCGAAGTTCACGGAGCAAGCGAGGTTCAGGGAACACAAGGAGTAGGAGAAGCAGAGAAAACTCATCAAGTAGCAGAAATAAGAAAGGGACGTAACAATAGTTTTAACAAAAATGAAGACAAAAGAAAATTAAAAAAATCGAACAGTTACTCAAATAATCACAACAGCTATCTTTCTTCTTCTAGTTATAGGTATTCTAGCGAAAATATCAATTGTAATAAATGTTTGACTGTTCATCCTAAATTTCGATGTCCAGCATATAACAAAGTATGCATCACTTGCAAGCGGCGTGGTCATTTTTATTTGGCATGTACAGCTAATAAAAATAATAAAAAAATACATACTACGAATGAAATCTGTGCTGCTGTTGATGACGATGAAAGTGATAGCGAATATACCTATGCGATTGATGCAGGAACAGAGGACGAAGGGGTTTTAAATACTTTGTACTTACATAGTATGAAAAGCTCATCAAAAAATTTATGTGAGTGGTTTGAAAACGTTTATTTTGATAAAAAATTTATTAAATTTAAGATTGATACGGGTTCTTCCATAAATGTATTACCTTATAAATATTTCCAACTTATGAATACGAACAAAAACATACGATTACAGCCTTCTCGTGTAGTTATTGAGACATACGGTGGAAACAAATTAATTCCGGAAGGTGTAGTACGACTCAAGAGTAGATATATCAGCCAAACATTGATGCAGGATTATATCGTTGTCAAAACAGATTCAGTTCCAATTCTTGGTCTGCAAGCATGCCGTGATTTTGGGCTCACGAAAAAAATAGATCTTATGAATGTTAAGGAGAGATGTAGTTTTCTCAAAGATTATAAAGATGTATTTGAGGGACTTGGGTGTTTCCAAAAAGAATTTCATTTGAATGTAGATCCAAACATTACTCCAACTACAAGGCCAGCTCATCGGGTTGCTTTAGGCATTAAAGAAAAATTAAAAAAAAGTTTGAGTGATCTTGTTAAACTTGGGGTTATTGAACCAGTGCAGCACCCTAAAAGTTGGGTTAGCAATCTTGTTATTGTTGAAAAACAAAATGGCGATCTTAGGTTATGTTTAGACCCAGTTGACTTAAATAAAGCATTAATTCATCAAGGTTACCTAATTCCTAAATTAGAAGAACTTACTTGTGAGCTTTCTGATAAGCATTATTTTTCAGTCTTGGATATGAATCAGGGATTTTGGCAAATTAAGCTTGACGAAGAATCAAGTGATCTATGTACATTTAGTACACCATTTGGAAGTTTTAGATTCAACCGCTTGCCATTTGGAATAAAAGTTGCCTCTGAAGCTTTTCAAGAGTACGCGACCAAAGCATTTGGAGATATTCCAGGTACGTTTATCTATATTGATGATTTTTTAGTTACAGGAAGAACTGCAGAAGAACACGACGCAACATTAAAAAAGGTATTGGACAGGGCAAGACATTTAAACATAAAATTTAACATGAATAAATTCCAGTACAGAGTTGATAGTGTTAAGTATATAGGCCATATATTCTCTAAAAATGGTGTTGAGACTGATCCTGAAAGAGTTAGTTCTATAGTTAAGCTACAACCTCCAAAAAATAAAAAAGCTTTGCAATCTGTGCTTGGAATGATAAATTATGTTCGAAATTTCATTCCAAAATTATCTGACGAATGTAAAAATATGAGAGCACTTTTAAAAAATAATGTTGAGTTTGAATGGTTACCGGTGCATGATAGGGAGTTTGAAAAAATAAAAACACTAATTTCAAATGCACCAACTTTAAAACTATTCAATGAAAATGAGAAAATAACTATACAAACTGATGCGTCACAATATGGCTTAGGTGCCTGTTTATTACAAAATCATGGGCCTATTTGCTTTGCTTCTCGAAGTCTGAGTGAAGCTGAGAAAAATTACTCGCAAATAGAGAAAGAGCTTCTTGGCATAATTTTTGCCGCAAATAAATTTCACTACTATATATATGGGCGAGATGTGTTAGTTCATACTGATCATAAGCCCCTTATTTCGATTTTTAAAAATGCATTGACGAAAGTTTACAGCACTAGGCTACAGCGAATGCGACTCAAGTTATTAAAATACCGTTTAAATGTCGAGTTTCTACCAGGTAAATATCTTCACATTGCCGACTTTCTATCAAGGTCATTTGATAAAGATTCATCTTGTGATGAAGACGAAGACTTAAATGAAATTGTGCACACAATTAATGTTAGTAACGAGAAACAAAATAGAATAAAAGCTGCGACAAAGAAAGACATAATTTTAAACAAAGTAATGATGTACTGTAAAAATGGATGGCCGAAAGATAAATCGAAAATTGAAAGTTGTTTGCTACCGTTCTTTAAAATTCGAACTGATATTTCACTAGAAAATGACATTCTCTTTTTTCAAAATAGAATTATAATGCCTGACAGCATGAAACATGAAATCCTAGATTGCCTTCATCAATCACACTGTGGAATACAAAAAACAAAGCAGAGGGCTAGAGAGCTATTATTTTGGCCAACCATAAACCTCGATATTGAAAATTTTATTCTTGCATGTAATGCATGCAGTAAGTTTAGTAGAAAAAACATAAGAGAACCAATAATATTTCATTCTATTCCACGGTACAGATTTTTAAAATTAGGAATGGATATTATGGAATATGGCTCAGTTTATTACTTAGTTATAGGAGATTATTTAACAAAATGGATTGAAATTTTAGAACTAAAAAATAAAAGCATGCAAGAAATTATAAAACATTTAAAAAAATTATTTAGTACTCATGGAATTCCTGAAGAGATAGTGTGCGACAATAACCCATTTAATTCCAAAATATTCTTAGACTTGTCAAAACAACTTTACTTTAAAATAACATTTACTAGTCCATATTACCCCAAATCCAATGGGCTCGCGGAGAAATTTGTCGGAATCGCAAAAAATTTGATAAAAAAATCTCAGGAGTCTGGTACAGAATTGTATCTTGCCTTACTTGAATATCGTAATACCCCAATAAATTCAATAGGAGCTTCACCCTCTCAAATGTTGTTCAGTAGGCTGTGTAGAACTCTGCTACCGATAAAAAAAGAATTACTAGAACCCAGAATTATTCATAACATTTCTGAAAAAATAAAACAAAATCAAGAAAAAACAAGAAAATATTATAATAAAACTGCCAAGAAGAGAGTAGGTTTTAAAAAAGGAGAAAATATCAGATTTAGGAAGCCAAATAATTTATGGTATAAGGGTAAAATAGTATCACCTCATAAAAGCCCCAGATCATATATGCTTCAGGATGAAAAGGGAAATATTTATCGGAAGAACTCAATTGATATTAACACTCAGAAAAATAAAACTATATCACACGAAAATTTAGAAAACATCAATAGCAGTACTCAAACAAATCAAGCAAATGACAACGTAAATATGAGCGCAACAAATTCACATCTCTCTCCAACAAAAAATGACCAAGTCGATAAAGATTCTTATAGAACCAGATATGGCAGAACTGTAAGACAGCCAGATCGGTTATGTTTTTAAAAAATAACAGTCAAGGGTTTAATTTATTTTAATATTATAAAACGGTTGAATATTATATTTTTTTTGTTAATTTGCATTGCAAATTGTAATTATCTTATATATTTTGAAAATGAATTAACTTAAATAAATAATTTAATAATTAATAATTTCAAAATAATTTAACAACTTAATTAAAATATGAATTATAGCTATATGAATTATAAATAAAATAAGTAACATCTGTAAAAAAAAAAAAAAAAAAAAAAAAAAAAAAAAAAAAAAAAAAAACAACGATTAATATAAAATGTAACACTTGGATTAAATACTTGTATTGATACTAGTAAGTAAAATTAAGGGGGAGGTGTTGGTGATGTTTACTTTGACATTCTATCTAGTGAGTAAGTTAGTATTAAGTTAGTCATAAGTGAAACTCCGAACAATAAAGAAGTATATATTTGTTTCATTAAGCAACACCAAACAATTGTTGTTCTTAAGTTTCCTTTCCAGGCAATTAAAACGTTTCAAAGCTGTGTTGTATGAAGAACCTAAAGTTGAAGAATCACATTTAAATGGTAATCTGACTTCGTACCGACCACACTCTAGGCGACGAAAATGCGTAGTAAAATGTTTTTCACACAAATTTTCACTTTCAGAAAGCGTACGTGGAGACGAAGTATAATTTTCAATTTCCCAAAATGTTTTTAACCTTTGATCTAATAGATTATCATCAAATATATTTTCTGTAACTAAATTGCATTGAACCTTTGGGTTTGGTATAGATTGATAATTTCCGCTTACAACCCATCCAAAGAGAGTGTTCTGTAGAATTGTTGTATTATTTTCAAGTCTAATTTGACCTTCCAAAAGAAGAGAGAAAAATAATTCTGCTCCCAATAACAAATCTACCTTTTGTGGAATTTGGAAGCTTGGATCAGCTAGGCTTATGTTGGATGGTATGCCAAAGTCGATATTTATTTTTTTAGACGGGAGAATGCCTGTTATCTTTGGAAGTATAACGGCTTCAATTGATGACGAAAAATTGGTTAAACGCGATTTTATTGTAAAATAAGCTTTATAAAATGCTTGTTTTGTAAACGATGAGATACCAGAGTAAGACTGGTTTGATTTTGTACGAATTGAACCAATGAGTTGTACGAATTTTTCATTCACAAAATTTATTTGCGAACCGGAGTCCAAAAGTACGCGACAAGCAACAGAAGAACCTCGATTGTCCACAGCATAGATTATTGCAGTGGCTAAAATTGTAGTGGGCTCGTTGCGAGTGGTGGCGAAGGAGGAATGCACGAAAGCAGCTTGAGAAGATGATGTAGGGTTCGGAGTATACTCTGAAGCATTTGGGTTAAATGATGAAGTTAGATTATCGCGATGCAGTAACGAATGGTGCTTCTGCGAACAAATCCGACAGCTACTGGAGGAAGGACAGCTTTCTGTGGAATGATCGAGCTTGAGGCAATTTTCACACATCTTGAGTGCAATTATTTGTTGCTTTCGGTTGGCTGGGGGCAAACGCAGAAATCGAAAACATCTTGTAATCACGTGACCAGGCTTATAACAGTGGGCACACTGCGTGTTGTTAGTAATTGCAAATGATTTTGGTGTAGTTTTAAGTCTATTATCTACCTTATTATTAGGACTCACCTTTGTTGTTGACATTTGGCTTACCATCCCTTCAAATATTTGGCTGCGTTTGATGAGGTATTTTGATATCTCTTCATAGGTAGCAAGACGGTCAGCAGGTGCCTCTTCCTGCCACTTGGTAAGTGAAGCCGCATCCAATTTCGATGTAATGATATACACTATAAGGTCATCCCAATATTGAGTAGAATGACCTAGTGATTTAAGAGCTCGTAAATGAACATTAAATGTGTCCAGCAACAATCGAAGCGATGACGCCGAACTTCTTTGAACTGATGGTGCCTCAAAGATCTGCTTTAAGTGCTCGTGAGCAATAATTCTTTTGTTCTCGTAACGATCCTGCAACATTTTGATGGCCACATTGTAGTTCGCGTCCGTAACCTCCAAAGACTTGACAATCAATGCTGCGCTGCCACCCAGAGAGCCAAGTAGATGATGGAACTTGCTCACATTACTTAGTTTTGGTTGAGAGTGAACAAGAGAATTGAAGGCATCATAAAACGACACCCACTCAGTGATAATACCTGTAAATGTAGGAATGTTAGCCTTTGGTAATTTAATGAAATCAGCGAGAGCAGAGGGTTTTGGTGAAGTGTCATATTCCAATTTTGAAGCTTCCTCTATTTTTTCCAAATAGGTATGCAACGCCGGTTGAACGGTATAGTAGAGTTCCTCATAAGTTGAACGTTCATCCTTGTCCAATTCTTCCGGGTCAGCATCTTCTAATTTAGCTTGTAGTGTGGAGAAAAGCTTAAAACAAGATTCCAAAGCCTGGAGTCTGATGTTCAGATCTGCTTTTGTTGCTGTTTCAGCCTTTTCCGACGTAAAAATCTTGATGCGATCCAATTGTTTAAGATATACGCTTCTTTTGGTACGCAACTCATCAGCATTTTTAGACATTATGTAGATAACCTTATATTCCACGTGATGTTCAAAATAATGGAAGTTTTTAGAACTTTACTTTTAATAATTTTACTGAATCTTAGCAATCACGTCGGGGTCACCAAAATGTTAGCGATTTATTTAATGTTTTAAATGATTGATAAAATAAAACACGATTAGTAAATCCTTTAATTCGACGTGCTTGCAAGACGAGCGAGTAATTTATTATATATGTAAGAAAAGAGTGGAGAGAACATAATTTCTATATAAGTTTAAGTTACAAAAACAAAGCTTGGTTTTTATTTAGCCGATAGCCACAAAAATAAATGGCATTACCAAAAGGGCTTTGGAAGGCTGGTTTACATTATACAATTGTTTATTTAGATGTAACTACTTTACTCAACACTGAAAATCAAATTGTTATTCGTTTCATCCTAGCTGGAATACTCCTCAGACACGTTCTTGAGGATAAAATTCAATAATGCAAAATAAAAATTACAACACTAATTCTAAACAATTTTCAATTCAATTTGTTTTTAATATATTAGTATAACATATTTGTTTCAATAAATAAAAATAACACAAAGTTTTAGTTTCAATATCAAGTCAAAGGCATTTTATTTTGTTGATAATCTTTATAATTCAATGTGATGTCAAAGTGAATGTGACAGTTCAATACTAAAATGTCCTTATGTAGGTACTATTCAACTTCCAAACGCGTTTAGCTTATAATGCCTCTATTCAACGTCACATAAGTTTTATAAATAACGATTTTGCGTTTAGAGGCATTATAACGTCGTCGTTCTATGAAAACTTCCTAAGTCCATTTAAAAAAAAAATGTGATTCAATTCTTATTTAATTCATTTCGGATAAACCATTTGCAAAAAATTTTATTGAACAATGGCTACGCCAAGCCCATTCTACAATTGAAGCCTGAGATCTTGCTATTCTGATAGTTTTTGGATTTTTTTTATATTAATTTCCAAGTTTAAATGCAAATATCTCAAAACACAAAAAATGGACTTAGGCCAGGCGCGCACATTCAATTTTTAGTTTCGCTACTGTTTGGTTGCTAAAATGAAACATATGGGCTTATGGGACACCGCGCACTTAGAGCAACTCGATTCTCGAAACTAAAAAGTTTGTGTTTTGACACAAACTAAACGATTGCCTCGCAACAGTTGAGCTGTTTTTCATAAGTGCAAGAGAGAAAAGAGTGCGAGCGTGAGTAAAGAGTTGCCAGTGCGCGGTTCCTTTTCAACTGGTGATTAAACTATTTGATTTCGATCACAGTTGCCAGTGCGCGATTGGCCTTAGGGAATTTTCATAGAACGACGACGATAAAGGGTTGCATAGCCTTGTACTCACTATAATGAGTTTATAAATATGGCTGGAAGTGTTCAAATAAATTAAATAAACATTAAATTTTAATTCAAGCCAAACCAAATATCCGCTGGGGAAGTTGATAACAACCATTGAAACACAATGAAATAAATTGAATGTTTATCATTAAGCCTAGTACGCAGATCGCGCTAAATTTTACCTCCCATACAAAATTTTCTCCAAAATTTAGCCAAACTAAAATTATTTCAAGCAGTTTAGCCGAGAGGTACGCTGCTCCAGCTAAAAAATCAAAATTTCTCTTCGAACTGTACATAACTTATCTGTCAAAATTTAGCGCACGAAATAAATTGTCTGGCACATTTATTCTCGAGCTAAATTTCAATTTCAATTTGAAATGGAATAATATTTGAATAATATTTAGAAGAAAATTTGGTGACGGGAGTCTTACAAGATTTTCGACAACAAAAATCACTCATAATTCATAATTCTCGTTCGTTCTCATTCATAATTCTTAAAAAATCATACTTTGAAACAAATGCTTTAAAATCTTTGAAAAAAATTCATTTAGAGAACAGCTGTTTTCTGTGACATATTCTCCACAAAGTTCTTATGTCAAAATTTAGCTTGGATTTTAGAAAAATGTGGGAGATAAAATTTAGCGCGATCTGCGTACTAAGCTTTACGACCAAAAGAGCCCAACGAGAACATTTTTAATATCACAATTTAAATCGAAAAAATAATTCTGCAAATAATGAGGAACACAGTTCTACAGGAGATTACAATAAAAATGAACAGAGCTAAATCATATCACTTTACGCGAGACTCGAAACAGAACTGTCATTTAATTTTTGACATTTGACAATCAATTTTAATTAGAATTTTTAGAGAGAAAGTTAGAAAATAGTACTGATATTCATAATTTCCACAAATTTCAAAGGAAAATTGATATTTAATCTTCTAAAGATAATGTTTATTAAATATTTATGAAGATTTATGTATTGGTTTGTAAAGTTCCGATAAAATTAATAGTAAGAAACCAAAATAATAATAACTAATTACGCGGGAAGCAAATTGTCAATCACTTTTTGTTTGCTAACACATAAATTCTACGACAAAACTTTCTTGTGAAACAACAAAAAATGCCAGGTTAGCAGAAAGATTCCCATTAAAAAAAAAATCTCCCCCCCCCCCCCCCCCCCCCCAACCTGCGTACAAAAAAACATCAACGAAGAGGTTTAAACGAAAAAAGAATTGCCTCGTTATGGAACTCAGTGAAAAAAAAGAATCCCAAGTCAAATGCGAAAAAAAAGAATGCAATCTCAAGAACAACACTAAACTCCAAACACAATTACAACAACAACTGTCTTCCTTGGGAGCTCTGACGGAAACTGGAACAACTACACAAAACTGGTCGAGATTTTCGGAATGGGTTCATTGCATGTGCGTGGTTACGTTCGATCTAGAACTTGGCCAGGCCATCGAGGTCAGTTTTTGTTATTGCTGATTGCTAAATGTAAATTATATACTTTTTTTTTTTATTTTATAGGTTATCTATCCAGAAAAATTTACTCCATCTGAGCAAGAGAAAACAAACATTTGTTATTTAGCGTTTCCTGACTCGAATTCCGGCTGTATGGGCGATACTCAGTTCCATGTTAGATTAAGACTTGCTCCGGACACAAATTGCCATCATCGCGACGATAAGAACACTTCCTCGTTGAGTTTAGAACACAAACAATTCAATACAAACTGCAATGCCGTTCAAAAAGCCGACAAATCTCATTATTGGGGATTTGTGTATTTTCGTCAACGAAAGGAGGCGTCCCTTCCACGCGGTTACTTCCAAAAGGTTTGTCTTATTGCTGTATAACATTTTGTCCACACATAGTATCGCTTCTTTGCGATTGATCATTTCTCGTTATGAGCCGGTTTAATTTTGAAACCATTTATAAGCAAATCAGTGAGTAACTTCATAAAATATTTGTTTATAAATATTAACATAATAATCTTAAATTGCTAGGTTAGTACAGATTTTTAGAGAGAACAGACTGCATAGGCTTTTGGTTCGCTGTTATACATAATATTTAAAATTAAAATTTTGTACAATTTCTAGATTTTGTAAATTATTAACTTACAAGTCGCTTCATGTGGGCAAGAAGGTGTCCGATGTCCATTGTTCCCGTGAAAGTAGGGCAGCTTGCAGGGTTTTCCTTTTTTAGAAAAGTAGTAGTTTGACTGGCAACACGCACACAGGAATGGTTGAGAGTTGTAAGTCACTAGGTCCTGGTTCTCTTCGAGCTGTTGCACCAGCTTATCTTTCAGTGTGCAAGGGGGGTATATTGGTTTTGTTTTTATGAATGTTTGAGAAGTGTTGAGTGTATGTCAACTACCTTTGCCTCTGGATGGTTTTGGCCTCTGTTTTAATGGTTATTAGGAGATCAGTCTCACTGAATGTATTGAAAAAGAATGTAGTAGGCGATTTACTGGCAGCATTATCACCTTTGTCAGTGTATTCATTACTCATGGTACTTATGTGAGCAGGAACCCACATGTATATAAGAATATCTCTAATAATCGTAATTTCTGGGGAGATGTTTTTCAGATTCATAAAAGCATATGAACCAGTGGCATTTCGTGCTACCGTAATATTTAACGGCTTCGTAGACTGCAGTGACTGCGGAGAAAATTGACAGGCAGGATACTAGCCTAAGTAGTTCTCCAGTTTGTGTGGTAACAGCGAAACCTGTATATATTTCGGTATTTTATCCATTAGTAAAATAAATTTCCAGTTCTTTGTTTTGAGCTCGTTTTCTATAATGTCAAAAATACTTTGGTATACATTTTTTGGAGTGGGATTTTCAGGAAATGCGAACTATGACAGTTTAAAGGATTCGGGTCTGCACATCCAGGGAGGGTATGTTGATTTTTTTTTAATTTGATTCTTTTTTTTTTTTTTTTTATATAATCTACCCGCGCTCAAGGGATTATGATTACCCTTTAAATGTTTCAACACAGCGCGGGCGTGAAGTTAATGAAGAGAAAGAAGGATAGGAAAGATGTGTGGCACGATGTTCTGAGACTGTTGGTGGTTGTCTCAGATATTTTTATCTGCAGGGATGGCGGCTGAGCTAAAGCGGAGAATTGCCGTGCCTTATTTCTATGTCGCTTATAATTCACATTATTTTTATTCGTGTTCATCCTTGTTGGGCATACTAGTTTCACTCAATTACATGTTGTTAGTGTTATTCCTGAACAACATGTAATGAGTAAACCAGCAACCCATTGATGACAATTTTTAGAAGGTTTTAATGGAATTAAAGACGACATAGACGACGGCAGGGATCCTGTCATCATAAGGTTGACAGGCGAGCACACATCCATCGCGCCACGGCCACCATATTTTTTTATATATCTTTATTTAGCTTCAGCTATTTATAACAAAATTTAACTAAAAAATAGTTAAAAGAAACTTAACGATTATTTTATTAATTATACTTTGTTTTTACGTATGAGATCAACTTTCTTTTAAATGTAATTAAATTATTTTCTGACTTTAAGTCAATTTATATAGTTTTGAAGCTTTTATAGTACAATATATTTTGAGATCTAGTTGCGAAGAACAGTAGTCTAAAATCTCCTCTATTTCTTAAACTCTATGGTTGAACATCTGAAACATAAACTATTTCATTATAGAGATATCTTGGTTACATATTATTTTTATTTTGAATATAAAAATAAGTACAATTATTATTGTTCTTTATGTCTAGCATTAATTGTATATGCGTTAACCTACTGCACATCAAAATACATCTCATACCTCGATTTTGCAATTTTTATAACCTTTTGGACATTTTACTAGATCCTAAAAAAAGTATTGTTGAAGAATATTTAAAATGTGGTTTAATCATTACATTATATATTTTTATTGCACACACCATGGATACCCTACGCCTATTCTCTGAAAAAATCCAATTTTCTTAGCAATTTAATTACATACATAGTTAATGTGAGATTCGAAACTTAATTTTTTTATTGACGTTTACGCCTAAGTACTTTATCTCTCCCGCGTAAAGATATCTACAAAGCCACCTGGGTATCACCTGATGGAGTCACTCGTAACCAAATAGACCACGTGTTGATAGACCGTCGCCACTACTCGAACTTGATGACGGTACGAAATTACCGAGGTGCCAATATCGACTCGGATCACTATCTTGTTGGTATGGTTTTCCGAGGGCGGATTACCTTGCGAAGACGCATTGCATCCGCCGATCAGGTTCGAATCAACACGGCTGCCCTGCGCAATGAAAACACCAGTAACACCTTTGGTAATGCGTTAGGACTCGTCCTAGAATCACTTGATTTAGGGAGAGTAAGTCCTGGAGCCAGTATGCTGGGCGTAAATGAGAAGTGGACACGCCTTAAGAATATTGTCATTAGTACTGCCAACTCCATCTTAGGCAGCAGTCGTAAAAATCGGAACGACTGGTTTGATGATGAATGCAAGCTAAGAATGTTGCGTACCGAGCAATGCAACAATCTCATAGAACGCGGGCACGCGAAGAGTAATATAAAGAGCTCAGAAGAATAGAAAAACGGCTACACAGACAAAAAAATCAGCCTGGGAGAAGAACCTAATCTGTGAAATAGAAAATAGCCGAGAGCGAGGTCCGCACCAGGCGCGGAAGTTCTACCAATCCGTCCGAAACATGACGCAGTACACACCACGCTGCACATACTGCAAGGACGGAGAGGGAAATCTGATCACCGATCCTGAAAGCATACTGGAGCGATGGGAAGTGTACTTTAATGAATTGCTAAATGGTCAGCTCACTGCAGAAGTGGAGGCTCCACTACTTCAAGAAGAATACTCTATGTTGCCGCCACCAAGCATAGAAGAGGTTGAGAAAGCTATAGGCCGGCTTAAACAGAACAAAGCCCCGGGAGCCGATGGCATACCAGCCGAATTATTCCATCACGGCGGGCCAGCCTTACGTCAAGCAATTCATGATATTATAGTACACGTATGGGAGCAGGAAGAAATGCCAGAAGACTGGCGAAAAGGTTTAATATGCCCCATACATAAGAAGGGAGATGTCACAACGTGCAGCAATTATAGAGGTGTCACGTTGTTGAGTACCGCCTATAAGATACTCTCCTCTATCCTACAAGACCGGATAACCCCATACGCTAAAACCGTTATCGGACAATATCAGTGTGGTTTCATTCCAGGCAAATCAACAACTGATCAGATATTTACCCTTAGGCAGGCGATGGAAAAATGTCTAGAATTTAACATCCCAACATACCATCTGTTTATAGACTTTAAGGCCGCCTATGATAGCATAGAAAGGGTAGAACTTAACAAAGCCATGAGAGAATTCGGCATCCCAAATAAATTGACACGACTATGTAGGTTGACCATGACCAACGTAACAAGCCAAGTAAAAATAGCCAGATTGCTATCCAGACCAATCAACATCTTTAATGGACTCCGACAAGGGGACGGTTTGGCCTGCCTCCTCTTCAACCTGGCGTTGGAGAAAGCAATCCGTGACTCTGGCACGGCAACAAGAGGGACCATCGTCAACAGGTCCAGCCACTTACTGGCTTACGCAGACGACATCGACATCATCGGAAGAACCGAACAAGCTGTACACGATTCCTTCATCCAGATCGAGCAGGCGGCACAAAATCTGGGGCTGCACATTAGTGAAGGTAAAACAAAGTACATGGTGGCGTCGAATGCGAGAGGAACAGTTGGTCAAACAATCAAGGTTGCGGAGCACGAATTTGAAGTGGTGCAATCCTTTAAATACCTTGGGTCAATAGTAGCAGCCGATAACAATATAGAAGAAGAAATACGCGGGCGGCTTCTCAAATCCAACAGAGCCTACTATAGTCTGTCAAAGCTCTTCAAATCCAGAAATCTCACCATAACTTCAAAACTGCTGCTGTTCAGGACCATGGTCCTGCCAGTACTCACATATGGATCCGAGACTTGGATGTTTAGCAAAAGGCACTCCGACCTCTTAGCTGCGTTCGAGAGAAAAGTCTTAAGGAGAATTGTTGGCCCCGTATGTGAGGAAGGACGATTCCGGAGACGGTACAATCATGAACTGTACGCAATCTACCTTGAAGCAGATATCGTGACAAAAATTAAGCTCGGTAGACTCCGGTGGCCAGGGCACCTAGCTCGCATGAGCGAAGAGGAACCTGCTCGGAAAGTTCTTTGTGGTACATTCTATGGTAGACGACAGCGTGGTAGACCATGCTTGCGCTGGAGAGATGGCGTAGACCAGGACGCCCGAAGCCTTGGGGTGCGCAACTGGATGGCGTCGGCTAGAGACCGGGATAGGTGGAGAGACTTGTTGAAAGAGGCCAGGACCGGAACCCGGTTGTCGAGCCGATGATGATGATGATGATGACTTTATCTCTTCAACCTTTTCAATTGCTTCTTTATTGATAGTAATATTTTGAACAGTATCCCCATTGATTACAATAGATATTGTTTTAGCAATGTTAAGCTTTAACTTATTCTTTTCTAAATAATTTTCTACGTTTTTTAAATCAGCATTCAGTTGATTGATGCACTCCTCGGCCGAACTTCTGGAAACATTTAGCAACGTATCATCGGTGAATAGTCTAGCCTTTGTATGCCTTAGTAAACTTACAATATCGTTAATGTAGATAATGAAGAGTAGAGTTCCCAATATTGCTCCTTGAGGCACACGCAAGGTTACATTCAAAGCTTCTTAAAATATATTAGCCACCTTGGTTTGCTTCGATCAAATAAATAACTTTTGAACCATTAAAATTCTACTCTCAGGATACCATATATCTTCAGCTTCTCAATCATTATATCCCGATCAATTATCTCGAATTTGTAAATCAAGAAAAACAGCAACTATAACTTTCTCGTCATAAACCTCCATTTTCCACTGCGTTACTACCAGGTTCAACAATGCCTCACAGCTGTGGTGTTGTCTAAAACCCGACTGATAGTTCGTCAAATAGTTATTAGATTCCATGTAATTTTTTAGCTGCTTATTTACTACTTTTTCAATAATCTTACTTTCTGTCATTAGAATTTTTAAAAAAATAATACAATTTTTTTTTTAGCTCCAAAACTAACGGTACCCCCCCATACACCCGTATTGCTCCTTTGCATTTGACAAAATATAATCTAAAAATTTTTTCGAAAAAATAATTTTTGAATTTTTAAAAAAATAATAAAATTTGTTTTGAAATTTTTTTTGTAGCTCCAAAACTAACGGTACCCCCATACACCCGTATTGCAAAATCTTATTTATCTCGAAAACGGCTCTAAAGATTTTGATAAAAAAAAAATTAGGTGTGATATGGACATGAACTACATTTTTGTAAAAAAAAAATTTATGGCAAAATGTTATTAATGATATCTGTCATAGAACCGTTTTTTTTTTATTTTCGACTTTCTCATTAACGGCTCTAACGATTTTAACCAAAAATTTTGAACATTAAAATATTCGAAAAAAATATATTTTTTAAAAAAATAAATTCCAATATGTACAATAATACAATAATGTATTTAAATCCCAAAGTACTTTTACATAAGAACAAGTTCGTGCATTTTATTTTTTTCAAAATCGTTAGAGTCGTTTTCGAGATAAATAAGATTATGCATTACGGGTGTATGGGTGTACGTTAGTTTTGGAGCTAAAAAAAATTTCAATTTCCCTCCTAGGGAATCACCGAAAGCCCTTAACTACCGGGATTGAAGAACATAGGCTAGTGGTTTAGGCTGTAAGGAGAGGTACAGATACAGACATACAGACACACTGAAACATATTTTTTGTGTACTAAATTTTCCTTAAAATTTTTATAAGAAATATTGATATGCAAATTGTTAGTATTCAATAAAATACATTTTATAACGTAATTTAAAAAAAAAATTGTATTATTTTTTAAAAAATCCAAAAACTATTGTTTCGAAAAAAATTTAAGATTATATTTTTTAAAATGCAAAGGAGCTCCTGCATAAAAAATTTGGTCAAGATCGTTAGAGCCTTTGATGAGAAATTCGAAATTTAAAAAAAACCGTTCTATGACAGGTACCGTTAATATCATTTCCACCATTTTTTTGACCACAATGTAGTCCATGTCAAAAATATCACGCCTAATTTTTTTTTCAAAATCCTTAGAGCCGTTTTTGAGATAAATAAGATAATGCATTAAGGGTCTCGATTCAATAGTATAGATAAATGAATACTGTACTACTTTCAAATTAGAAAATATTTTGTATACCCTATTTTAGCCTACTTAAAATAGAAATTCAAAAATTACCTTCTTAGTGAGCCTCTAAATTAAATTTCGATTTAAAAAAAAAATTATTATATGTATATTTTTAATACTTATAGTATAAGCTGTGCAATGATGAGTCAGTGAGTGAGTGAGCGGCTTCTTCTTTTATAATAGTAAATGTACTTGTTTGATGTTTTCTGGATCTAAATTACTTAGAATTTCTGTTGTTCAGGATGATGTGTTGCAAACGCTGGTTTTAATGTCTATCCATGATTGCAGTGAGGACAGGTTGGTGTACTTTCTTTTTTTTTCAGAAGGTTTTGGTGTGTGAGTGTTTTTAAGATTGATTAATTTGTATAAGTGTTCCAGTCAATAAGTTTTTGTTCTTTAACTTTGTTTTTCACTTCACGTAATACTCGTAAGTCACGTTTTGTTAGCTATTTGATCGATTTGACTGAGGAAAGATGAGCATCAGTAGCCGCTTTATTAGCGTGCTAGTTACCCAAAATTTCCTGGTACCCACATAAGTTTCAACTTATGAGAATCTTTTATAAGGTGCTCTTTTAATTTGTGTATAATTATTGTAGAGTTATTGAGATTTTGTATTGGATGAAGCACTGACAGACTTTCAAAACAAATTTGCCAGGTTTGTAATATAGCTGTAGCCTCTGCGGAAGCGATATTATCCAATACTCCTATTTATAGTAGAAAACCGTTTTCGTAAGTTGCCGTTGTGTTGAGCAAAATAAGTTGAAAAACAATTATTTGTCTTAACGCAAATTTTCCTATTTGTTTTTTATTTGACATAGTTAAATATATATAGCACCTCAACCTTTAATTTTGTTTATGACTTGGTGAATACCAATTCTATCGAAGGCCTTCTCGAAGTCCAAAGACAAAATATTGACATGATTGTGAGCCGATAAGGTTTTTGTGATATAAAAGCAATGTGGAATAGGGCGTGTGCGCAGCCTCTATTAGCTTTGAAAGGACCTTGGTTCGAGCTTAGGTTCCTGGATTCTAAAACCCAAAGCAGTCTTTTGGTAACGCAGTCTTTTGGTAACATTTTTTTCTAAGACTTTTGAGGCACAAGGAATAAGTGATATTGGCCGATATCTTAATAACATAGTTATTAGTTTTATTTGGTTTCAGAGAGGGAAGTATAGTTGCAAGTTTCTACCGGGAGGTTTGTCTGCCAGCTTTGCAAAGCAACTTTCGAGTTCAATTATTGAAATTTGTGCTTGGTGCTTCAATATGCTTGGATAAGAAAGTATAATTTATAGGAAGATTCAGTGCTGTATTTTTTCTTGTATAGAAACCAGCAGAGAAGTTACCATCTTTGGAAAATTGACCACGTATTTGCAAAAAAGTTACTTATGTCAGCAGATGTTATTAATATTCGGTCTTAGTCTTAAATACACATAATAGAATGGGAAGTGTTTGAGCCGATAAGACAACGATTTTCTTCACATTTCTTCTACGGCGAGGAACTGTAAGAAGATTGAATTTCACTTAAATTACTAGCTTCAGAGATTTTTTCTTGTCTGCCGAATTTTGCGTTTTTTTTTTTAATTGAAATAAGGTTATGTTGGAAAGGATATTTTTTAAAGAATTTACGTTCTTTATCCTTTTCTTTATGTATGTTAAGTTCTGAATTCCACCATGATGCATTATGAGTTGGAGAGCTTTGAGGTATTGAGTTTTAGCAAATAACTTGCCGTAATATGATTTTGAAAGCTTATCCAGTTAGATAAGTCAGTTTTATATTTAGAAGTGACTTTTTGTTATAGAAACAACTTTACTAGTTGATATTATGGGGAAATGATCTTGTTGTTTAGATCATCTAGGGCTATCCATGAGGTTTTTGGTTAAATTTCGGGGAAGGAGGTGGTAATGTCTATATGCTTGAGAGTTGGATGAGTGGAAAAATGAGCAGGGGTGGCTTGAATTCAACTTCGCCAGCTTAAATGACTGGAGTATTAATTTGATCTAATATATTTGCCAAATCATTAATGGAGAATTTTTGTTCCGGATGTATACAGTGATGTACAGAAATATAGGATTCCATTTCACTTGGTAAGATTTTATTTGGTTAACGTAGGTATATGTACATTAGCTCTTGAATCGCAACAAAAATAAAATACATGACTGGGTCGCACGAACTTGCTCCTATGTAGACTAGGAATTTTAAAAACGAATGCTATTAGATTAAACTGGATGAAAAGGATGAAATTATTTTTTTAAATTCTTTTAGTAGTAAAAGATAAAAACATAATGCTAGGCAAATATGAATTTATGCAAGAACAACGTTAAGTCGTTGTAGTGGTTTCTTTAAAAAAAGGCTTTTATATGAAAAATTTTTAAAACATTTTTAAGAAAAAAATTTGATACGCATACCTTAAGTTTTTACTATTGTACGAATGAAAATTAAATTTCCAAAAAAAATATTGAGCCATTTTTGGGATATCGAATTTTCCAAAAAAAAAAAATTACATACTTTTTTTTCCAAAAATTCAAAAAAAATTTTTTTTTTATGTTTTGAAATGCAATGTTTTTTTAACTTTTAAGAAGCATCTCTATAAAAAATTTCATTAAAATCCGTTAAGTCGATAATGAGATATTCAAAATTAGAAAAAATGGTTCTATTGTAGGTACAAGCTGTAATATCTTAATTTAATTTTAATTATATTAAAGATCATAAAAATTAATTGACAAAAAAAAAATGTATTAAAATTCTAGGTGTCGTTTTCGAGAAAGATACGATTTTTGAAAACCATTTTTTAACATTTTGATGGTAGGTACCTTTATTTTTAGGTAAAATAATTTTTTTTTTCATATCTTGTAGATTATATTGAGAAACTTTTGTTTATTAAGTTTAAGAAAAATCTAGCATGGGGTTTTCGAAATATTGAGTTATTTTTTAAATTTTTTTTTTGAAAATTTGAATACACAATACTATTCAAATTTTTGGGTAGCTTTAGCAGAAAAAAATGATTAAATTCTGTGGTACTGTTTTTGAGAAAATCAAAAACAAAAAAAAGGTTCAATTTTGTTCAACCATTATCTAGCTGTAACTAAAAAAAAAATTTTTGTATTTTAATTTTTTAAATCTGTCGAACATTTTTTGAGAAAAAAAATACTTATAAAATTTCGGAAAAAAATCGTATGGCAGGTACCGTTATTTTTGGTCTTAAAAAAAAAGAAAAAAATGTATGGGGGGAAAAAATTAAAAATGGTAAGTTTAAAGAAAATCGGCCGAGCCGTTTAGGCTGTAGTCGAATAGACAGACAGAATTGCGAGACCGGGGAGAGTACGATAACTTGGCCGCCAAGATTTGATAACGGGTTTTTGTAGGGGGGTCAAAAATAAGCACTTTTTACTATGGGAGGGGGGGTCTATCTCCCCCCGTTTAGGAGGTAGGGGCACTTTTAGAAAAAATGGTTTAAATTGAAAAAAAAATATTAAAAAACAACGGCAACACCTACAATAAAGTGCTATACTGCGTTTGAAAGCCAGAAGATTGTTCTATAATCCTGCATTTAAATTTTATTACCCATATCAATAGTTTTTGAGAAATTCACATTTAAAGTCCAAATTTTGATAATAAAACGTGAAAAAAAATGTTTAGACCGGTTGTTTTCAAAATTGTGAAATGAAATTGTAAATTAGCTGATATGTGTTTCATGTACCTATCAGTTCTTAATCGAACACAAAAAACCGCATGGTTCTATGTCTTTTGGTTTTTGAGAAAACCTCCGTTTAGGAGGTAGGGGCACTTTTAGAAAAAAATGGTTTAAATTGAAAAAAAAAAAATATTAAAAAACAACGGCAACACTTACAATAAAGTGCTATACTGCGTTTGAAAGCCAGAAGATTGTTCTATAATCCTGCATTTAAATTAAATTACTCATGTCAATGGTTTTTGAGAAATTCGCATTTAAATTCCAAATTTTGATAAAATAACGTGAAAAAAAAAGTTTAGACCGATTGTTTTCAAAATTTTGAAATGAAATTGTAAATTAACTTATATGTGATCCATGTATCTATCAGTTCTTAATCGAACACAAAAAACCGCATGGTTCTATGTCTTCTAGTTTTTGAGAAAATCGAAAATTACCAAAACTACTTTTTTTGATTTTTGGTGGTGACGGTGATTCCATTTTAAGGATTAATGTTAATAAACATAATGAATCTTTGTTAGTTCAGTACCGCAATTCATTTAGCGTTACCCAGAATGCACCATGAGGAGGTAGAATTGCATCTGGGTCAGTTATTTTATCAGTTAGTCAGGAGTTAGTCAGTCATAGTTAGTTAAAAATGATCAAAATGTATTAAAAAGGTGTGTAAGTCTCGTCAATAAAGCCATCGTCCGTACTATAACAGTCGAATTCGTTGAGTTACTCTTTTATCGTGGGAAGCCGAGGATGTTTTGGCGGTAAAACACTTTCTAAATTTTCGCTCTGAAGGGTGGGAGGATCGATGTCTTTTAACTGTAAACCCTCACATATATCACCATCGGTATAACAAGGGTAAACTTTTTTTACATCTGATAAAAACTCTATTATTTGCGAAGCCCAGTCGTCCTTATATTTCCTTTCTAGGCAATATTTTCGATAGAAAAATAGTGCCATGTATTGGTGAACATGGTCAGAAGTTTGTTTTGGTTTTCAAGATCGTTTATTGTATTTTATATGTATTTAGTGGACATTGGATAAATAGAATAAATTTGAATTTTTTTAAATACAGATTTTGTGAATGCAAAAGAAACTTTGCATGCACCCAACCTCGCACCTACCCCAAATCCTATAGTGTGCCCAAGCAGGGGGGTTGCAGGGGGGCAGCATGCCCCCCATACATACTTTACTGTTTATATATTGTAATGTTGGAAGCTAGCACTGATTTATTTATGTAAGGAAGCAAAAAATATCAAACATTTTGTAGAAAAGTAGTTTTAGTTATTTTCGATTTTCTCAAAAACCAGAAGACGTAGAAACATGCGGTTTTTTGTGTTCGATTAAGAACTGATAGATGATGAAACACATGTAAGCTAATTTACAATTTCATTTCACAATTTTGAAAACAATTGGTCTAAACTTTTTTTTTCACGTTATTTTATCAAAATTTGGACTTTAAATGCGAATTTCTCAAAAACCATTGACATGAGTAATTTAATTTAAATGCAGGATTATAGAACAATCTTCTGGCTTTCAAACGCAGTATAGCACTTTATTGTAAGTATTGCCGTTGTTTTTTAATATTTTTTTTTTTTTTTCAATTTAAACCATTTTTTCTAAAAGTGCCCCTACCTCCTAAACGGAGGTTTTCTCAAAAACCAGAAGACATAGAATCATGCCGTTTTTTGTGTTCAATTAAGAACTGATAGATACATGAAACACATATAAGTTAATTTACAATTTCATTTCACAATTTTGAAAACAACCGGTCTAAACTTTTTTTTTCACGTTTTTTTATCAAAATTTGGACTTTAAATGCGAATTTCTCAAAAACAATTGATATGAGTAATTTAATTTAAATGCAGGATTATAGAACAATCTTCTGGCTTTCAAACGCAGTATAGCACTTTATTGTAGGTGTTGCCGTTGTTTTTTAATTTTTTTTTTTCAATTTAAAGCATTTTTTCTAAAAGTGCCCCTACCTCCTAAAAGGGGGGAGATAGACCCCCCCTCCCATAGTAAAAAGTGCTTATTTTTGACCCCTCTAAAAAAATCCGTCATCAAATCTTGGCGGCCAAGTTATCGTACTCGTGCCGCGAGACCCACTTAATGTCAATTTTGATCAAAATCTCGAGTTCGATTTTTTTCCGAATGCATATAGTACCTATAAGTCACAAGTAATAATATATTACGTACACAGTAAAGGAAATTTAACGATTAATTAAAAGTAGCTGCAACAAAACTAAAGCACATAATTAAACTCTGTTCTTAAAAGTAGGTTTTTTTTTAATATTTTGTGGCGAAGCCATTTTCTTGATAACTGCTTCACATTTACGAGGCATTGACTCAATCAAGTTCTTTATGAATATTCATGAATACGAAAGAAGACAAAGACAACATAAAGTCCAATTACAGTGTGGCAATAAAGAAGTTCTGTGATATTAGCATTTAAGTTCTTGTTTGTTTCATTTTATAGTGTTTGTGTTTTACAGATTAGCTGAACCTAATTTATGATTTTATGAAAGTAATACGATGAATACAAAATATATATAAACTACTTTATTAAGATAATAACACAAAAAAAAATAGAAAAGTACAAAACTTAAGTATATCAATCGCGTGTCAGCAAGGCTATCTTCATATTGTGCAGCATGGGATGCACTCTATTCAATTCTTTTCATTGAAGCACCTTGTGATATACGACATTTTTTTTTTTTATCAGGCGCAAGAACAAATAAAGCGGATGATTTTCCGACACGTGAACATGCCGGGTACAACTGACCATGAGAAAAACATTGATTTTCTAAGTTGGGACACAAATATGGTGAAATAAATTTTCTTTTGTTTTTTTTTTTAATTTTAATTAATAAGACGTTCTAAATTCGAGTTTTCGAGTTTTTGGATTTTTTTTAAAAGTTTTCACAATGAACCCTCCACTCACCCCTATTTCCAAAATGATTTTAAATGAAATTTGAAATAACTTAAACTATAATTAGTTATTCTAATTGAAATCTGTCGTTTAAAAGTACATCATTTATTCATATAAACTCATGTACAGGTGGTGTTTAAAGTGTTCTTCTCGAATTTCCGCTCCAAATGAAGTCATTTGAAAACAGCCATTCTATTTTTGAGTGTTCGCTAGAAAATGTCGTGATACTGGTGTTCCGCCATGAAGCAAGGAATGCAATGGCCCGATTCAAATGAACACTTGAAGTATTTCTTCTGCATTCTTCCGTAGCCTAATTGAATTACGGCTCCGCTGGGAAAGATTAAATCTTCTTGGTCGCGGCATTTTCAATAATAATACTCACAAAACAAAACAAATCACAGACAATGTATTCTTGTATTTTATTATTTTCGTCAATTTTCCAATGTTTTTAATAGTTATTCTGCTATTCGGGACGGAGAAAAAATACAACAAATCAAAAACTATGAAAATTGGTCCAGCCGTTCTCGAGTTATAAGTGTTCGAACAAACCCGACTTTGTTTTATATATTAAGATTTTTAAATGTTAAATGTAGAAGTGAAATTTTTATATAAATAATTAATATCAATGTAAGATAAAAAAACCAACGAAACGTCGAGAATTAATGAAATAGTTTTATTTGCATTCGGAAACTACAAATCTGTAAGCCTGACATTTAAAAATTCATTTACAAAATTCTTGTTTTTGCAGCTATAACGCCTATCTACAATCTCCCATAAACGTTCTATTAGGTTGAGGTCAGCGAATGATTCTTAAGAAGATGAGAAAAAGATGGTGGTTTGTTCTTTAAGATCTTTAAGATTTAATTTTTTGCTACAGCCATTGTGCATTTTGTGTTTTAATACGAGTAGTACTCGTAAAAATATCTTTGGCTTGTTTATAGGCAGGGCAGCTTTTAGACGAGGAAGGATGACCAAGTAAGTAATTTTGCACACATAACCCTATTGCATTTCGCAGGGTTGTGCGGGGGTAAATTGCAGGTTTCGCATTTAGCTTCATTTTTGCATCGTTTACTTGTATGGCCGAGAAGTTGGCATGTTTTACACTGCATTGGGTAAGATATACATATTGGTATTCGTTGATTTTAGCTTTATAAAAACCAATATCTAGGTGTATAATATAAATCAAAAGTAAAAAGCATAAGACCACTTGCTTTTTTAACTTCTACCTCAACAGCTTTAGTAAACTTATAAGTATTAGTGACTCATTGGGATTTCATATCTGTATTTATTTCAGTTTCTTTTACGTTAATAAACATGGGACATAGGCTATACCCTTAAATTCATGCAATCTCTCGTGGAGTTTCACTACAACAGGACATGTGCTTGCAAGGTTATTTTTGAGAAAGATATCTGCAATTTTTTTGGACTTAGCCAAGATGAGAATTGTGACATTTGTTCGTATTCTTTACTTATATTGTCAATGATTTTTTAAAATGGGCTGAGGGCTGAATAGGGGTTTTTAGAGATGTAATAATGAATTTGGGATTTTCGGCACTGGCTGTATCATCTAGATCAGGAAAAAGGCATAGAGGGGTCGCAGGTAAGAACCGTTCTTGCATTTTGGAGCTAATTGCGTTCCGCTACTGTGTTAATCTTTTACTTATAATGCGCTTTTAATATATTTACTAGATCATACGTCAAGATTGCGTGGTGGTATTAGAGTCTTAATTTTATACCACCCATTCCAATAATGAAAAACATGAAAAACCCTTTGTTTTTATATTTTTTAATTTTCACAAATTCAAAAAATGCAGCTAGACATTCTTAAATTAATGCACCTTAAAACTGACATTTTTATTAATAAACACTTTATATTCTAAGGTAACAAAATATATAATGTTTATATGTTATTGAATGTCGAACAAACTTTTACGTCCATGAGAGAAATATTGGGTTAATAAAAATTGGGTGCATAATTAATTTACATTTTTGAGCGACATTTGGTTTCACAGTGAGACGGTACGACTCTGAATCTGTAGCACCAGACCCTTTATATAACTCCAAAGATGCATAAGGAGTTGTCTACAGTTCCAGTCTAACTGCCCCTCCCTGTATTCGCTATTGACCCTTAAAATCGCCGATACACTCGTTTTAGATTCTCTCGTTTGAACATTGTGTTCAGAATCGGATCGGAAAGCACGCAACTTGTCAGAGTTTTAAGTGAATATTAGATGTAATAAATGTCTATGATTCGTTAAACATGTTATAAATTTTCTAACTTCATTGTTAATATAAGTTATTTTAATTTTTATTTTTGTAACAATAAAGATTTAAAAATCTTATGTAAAGGGAATGAAATTAAATAAAATTAAGTCTTTTTATATTCTTTTCAGAGTTTTATATTACTTACGAGGCTTCCTTTTTTTAATTTGTTTTATGAAATACTCTCACAACTCGCTCCAATGTACTTCCTGCATGGGTTAAGTGTAATCGAATCAGCTTGTTTACAAATAGCAAATTGGCCACCTTTGCTAACTGGTGAACTTTTAAAGCTTTCATTATTTGGAACTGTATATCAAACAATTATCCCTCAAGCAAATAGCAAAGGTGGAAATAATAGCAGCAACCGAAGTAATGTAATTAATTTATCAAAAACAACAGATAATGTAAATCGTAGTTTAGAACATCAACAACAGCTTCCTTGTAATGTTTATTCAATTTTACAAACAAAAAATATCTCATCAGTGAATGAAATTGACGTTTTTCGAAGTTTGTCTTGTGTTATATCGAATGTTTACACATTGTGGGAGCTAGTACTAACGGCAGAACCAATTGTTGTAATCGGATCTTCACCAGCAGACACTTCGCACATGGTACAGTCGTTGGTTTCACTTATTGCACCACTCGAATATTGTGCTGAAGCACGTCCTTATTTCACAATTCACGATAGTGAATTTAAAGAATTCACACGCGAACAGCAAGGCCAATCTACATCAACATTGCCACCAGGTATAATAATTGGTGTGACAAATCCGTTCTTTGTGAAGCTTATGAAAGACTGGCCACACATGATTCGGATACCAATGAGCGATAGTCTTCATCTGGCATCTCATCTAGCAACACCAACACCTACATCATCAGTTGTGCCGAATCCCTCCTTTTCAGCGGCAGCAGTTAATAAAAGAATCAACACCACAACTGACAATGCAGTTGTCCTTTGCACAAAGTACAAACCGTTCTTGAAAAAGGACAAAGCTCTAATTAAGAAAATTCTACTCGGTGTAAATACAAAGCGACCTGAACACGTTCAGTCGGCATTGTTACGACGAAATTTCCTTGAACTCACTCAAAGCTTCATGATACCGCTTGAACGGTATATGGCATCGTTAATGCCACTTCAAAGAGACATTAGTCCGTTCAAATCGGCCCCAAGTCCGAATCAGTTTAAGCAAGATGATTTTTTAGCCACTTTAGATCAATCCGGGCCCCATTTAACATCGCCCCTTAAAGGTAACTGGAAAGGACTGTATCAGCGTTTCTTCAACTCGTCGAATTTCAAGGGCTGGTATGAGACCCGTCACAGAGAACTACAGCGAACACTTCAGTCTATACAGTTACAAGCATTATCAGGAGCAGTAAGTTTAACTTGTATGTTTTAGTTACGAACTGTATATTTTTTTATTCTAGGATTTGAATCAATGGGCTCAAGGAAAACAAGAAGTTGAAATAATCGATATGATAATTAAGTTAAAACAAAAACTTAATCAATCCTCGATTAATCAAGGCTCTAATAGTTCATGTTTAATTTGTAATAACGAAGAAATCATTGTTGGGACAACTACACAACTGAATGAAACAAGAAGGAAGCTTATATATCAAATCGAAAGTATGAAGCAATCTCTACCTGATGACCTGAAGACTATACTATTTGATACGTGATAGAAAGATGGCGCTGGCAACCAATCTGCAACATTTTTATTTTGAAATTAAATTTTATTGTCAATAAATTTTAATAATGATAATATAATTTTAGCTAAATGTGTAAAACGTATTTTATCTCACTCACTGATGTCTCTAATACAGAGCATGCAAAAATAATGTTATTATAGAAAATCTAAGACAGTTTTTGTACCTTTATTAAATGTTTGGCAAAACACAAACAATATTAGTGTTTTTTTTTTAATTAATGAATACCTAATTAACTACTAGCTTAATTAATACAAACATCCTCCCTATAAACTTTTTTAGCAAAAAAAAGGTACATATGTACCAGGCACGAGGCGTGAGTTTTTCGATAGCGGAAGCACTGAACATAAAACCAAAAATGAAAGACCTTTGAGATCCAAACTTTTAAATTCCACTTAATGATAATACACATAAAATAATATACATAAATAATATATTACAGTAAAGTCTAATTAAAAAAAGAGAGCTTGATGTCTAGAGCAAAGATTTATCCTTTTTCCTTTAAGGCAAAATTATCTAAGTACGATTTGATGAGAAACTAACCTTTCTTGTCCACATTTATTTCTAAAAAATATTTAATCCTCTTAAAACATGAATATGATCTCTCTACAGATGCCATTATTACGGGATATTAAAAATCTTAAGATTCCTTAAAGTTTTTTTTTGATTTAAAATTCTCATAATTGAAGTTATATTTCTGCTAGAATGTCAAGAAACCTCAGGGTCCTTATTCGGAATCCCCCCCCCCCCCCCCCCATCGTAATCGGAAACTTTTACGAATCCCGAAAAAAGCTATCACCAAATCCGTTCGTAACGACAATTTGTATGAGATTTTCCACTACGATGGAATTTGTGATAGGTTTTTTCGGGATTCGTAACAAGTTTCCGATTACGATGGAATTCGTGATAGGGCTGAATATAGGTAGGCCATAGGGTAAATTCAAAGTGTCTTTAAATCCAGATTCTGTAAATGCAAAAGAAACCTTGCATACACCCAATCTCGCACCTACCCAAATCCTATAGTGTGTCTAAGCAGGGGGGTTGCAGGGGGGCAGCATGGCCCCCCATACATGTATCACTGTTTATACGCCGTGATGAGTAAGCAAGCAAAAAAAGCAAATAACCCATACAAAAGTAGTTTTAGTTATAGTACTGTGGGTGGTCCGCTTATACTTCACTTTTTTACCATAAAAAAGTGTTTCTCCTCCATAATTTGATGTTTTTTATCAACAGCAAACACTCTTTTATCGATTCGTTAAAAAAAAAGTTCATTTTGGTGGGGGGGGGGGGGAATTCCGAATAAGGTCCAACCTCAGATATGAATATTAGAAATACTATCTTTGACCACATTTTTTTAATAGTAACAAAAAATAAATAGAAAACAGGTGGATTGTATTTATCGCCACGAAAATAATTAAAAAACTACCACCTTTTAAATTCACATTTGTTTGTTTTCTGATAGTTATGAATTGCACCTAAATTTGCACACACATTATATTAAAATAAAACTTTTCTACCCCATTTCTCCATGAAATTAAACTCATTATCAGTTTGAGACAATAAGCAACTCAATAGATACATCTTTGTTTTTCTATCTATCTCTTGTAGGAAATTCTCGTAATGCATTCACTCAACTCATTCTTCACACATTGGGCAAAAGACAAGAAACGAGACAAAATTATATTGACTTTGGGTTTGAGATCTAAGTTCAGTATGAGAAATAATGGAATGCCCAGCTGTTGTGCATTCTATATATTGTTTGAGAATCATTGTTGTTTGAGCATTTTGTGAATATTGGTGAGTGATGTTGTAGGTATATTTTCAGTTGACTTGGAGTGGAAGGGTATCTTGAAATTGAGTTAAAGAGGCGGTAATAAGGAATGCATAGCTGTTAAGCATTTTAGCAAGAACTTTCATGAGATTGAGCATTATAAATAATGGAGTGATGTTGAGCATTCTCAGTTGGTTTGCAGTGTGGCATTTTAAGTTGTAATAACCAGAGATTTTGATTTCCTTTAGAAATTTTAGTAAAAGATGATAATGATGTTAGAATGTAATTTACAAAGTAAATGAAGATTCATTACTAGATACAAATAATATAATAAAAATATTAATACAATTTGGAATTTTGAATTTAATTCCTTGCTAGGTACGATTTTTTCAAATGGTTCAACGGAAGCACTCATTCCACTCAATATATGGACGCTTCGTCCCTGATATGTACATACATACTTTAAAATTAAAAAAAAAAAGAAGTAACAAAAAAACTCGCGACTCAATGTAGCTTGGAATAAGACGTTAAGTATTCGGCTTAAAAAGATATGACCACATATCCTCATACTCATTCTTGAAAACAGGATAGTTACCTTATTTCAAAATTTTATACCGGGCTCATATAACTTTAAAAATGGGAAATAACTCTTAAAAATAATGCCCCAAAAACTCTATGCGGCCGAACATGAGTGGCACTTGTATCGAAGAAACTTAAACGAAGAACTGCATCACAGATCAATAACTTTCATTAAACAAGACATATTTACTGAACAACATGAAAACAAATAGCTTTATGAAAAAAAGGAAGCAGAAAACTCTTATTGCAACACACATATTCATGGAATCCATGTTAGATGTAGCCAAAAAAGTTAGTAAGTCTCAGAACAGGCTATAATTTATAAAGCCTTCTTTCGTCCAAAGTTTGAGTAATTTCAGCGCCACCACCAGGATAGCGTTGGTACCACAAAATAACGATCCATGATAATACTATATGTCATATTTACAAAGGTTACAGTACCTGGTTATATTATTAGACGCACTATGCATTTTTTTAGAAATTCAGGGATTGTACTAGATTATATGCATATATTTTTGACTTTTAACAGACGTCTGAAGATGGTTTAAGGCATAATGCAACAGGACCAGTATATAAAGAAGTCATAAAGATTGTTGACCCAGGTCAGAATTCCGAAAGGTGAACCTTTTGTTTTCATGCATCCCTGTCATAGAGCCCGGTCTGTACCAATTTATTTACAAGAAGCTAATGGGCCCTAGCAAGGTATCCGTTCGGAGGATTTTTATTTCGAGGTATTCATCCGAACAGCTGTTCGGAATTTTTCTCCGAAATTATTTTAACGCACCCGGCGAACTGCGTTCAAGTGCTTTTTTTGTGAAATTTCTGACAGCTTAATGCAATTGTTTTTCCGATTTCGTCCGACACAAATTTTTCGCAGAACAAATTGCTTCAACTTATTTGTGTATTATTATTCTTTCCGATAGGATTTTTTTCTATTTACGAAAATAGGAAGAGATCTTATACATCGAAAGCTCAAAGGTAGACGATTAAACAATTTAAATGCTTAGCGGAGAAAAAGTTTCCGAAATGTGTGGTTCGAAGTGAAGGTGTGAGAACAGAATTGAATGAATTGCTACGCAAATACCTAGTGTCAGAAATTGGACTCTGCATATAACCACCTCTCAAGAAAAATATTTTTGAGACTTTAAAATAATATAAATGTTTTAGTGGCAGGATTCCCAATGACTTAAACAGAATCATAGAATGAGCCAAGCGATTTGCTCTGAATATTTTTCCTATAGCGGACCGCGAAAGCAATTTGAACCTCCGACAAAGTATGCGTTGCGGACAATTTTCCAAAGTTTTAACGATTTCTTGAACCGTTTAGATTTGCTGGAAAATCCTAATTTTTCTATAAGAAGACCAAAAATCTATAAACCCCGATATTATCCAATAAAAGAGCTAAGCGAAGAGGAATTCCGAAAGAAATATAGGTTTTCCATGTTCCATGTTCATAATTGATTTTTCAATATAATTTACAAAAGAAACAGCAATAAACATACACAATCAGACACAAGCAATTGATAATCAATTTGGGCAGCCACAGAGTATAAATATGAGATAGCTTACTTGTTGTAGTAGATTTTTTCAAAGGATTTTTGATAAACTTCACTTAACTATTCCGCGAACATTTCGTTTTTATTAATGTAAATATTTAAGCCAGGACTTAACTTCTATTCAATGGTTTAGTTAAACCGTGGAATATAGGTGGAATAAGCGTTTTTTATTAATATGGCTGATATTATTATTCTGTTAAAATCATAATATTGATACCCGTTGATATGAAATTAATCAGTAAAATTTATGTCTTTCGAGCTCCTTTTCGCTTTTTTCTTATGGGAAATACATTGAACGACAAATAGTAAAAAATTCTATCTCCATTTGTCAGTACACATACTGACTTATGTACATGTGGCGTGCAAAGCAACTTACCAGGTGCCAATAAAGGAAAACTAAAAACTCGACACAATTCCCTTCCGGAGGGTTGCATTTTTCAAATTTTGCTATACGAAGTATATTAGTAGATGCTAAAACTTACTATACCTGTAGGAGTAAGAGGAAAATTATTTAAATTTACCGAATTTGTATTTGTTTCATGTATCTTAAGATTTCGTTCTCTTTAGTTCGTAAGTAGGTGTTAAAATCGCTTTGTGGATGTTAATATACACATATTTTGCCATTTTTGTCTTAAGAAGTATATTTATATAGATAGGTGATAGGTAATATAAATGAATAAGAACCTTATTCACTGTGAACCTTGCCAATAGCCGTGTTTTTTTGGAAAAGTTATTCGTAGTACAGTAGGATTTTATATGAATAACAAATACAACATCCGCAGTAGGATCACTGCCGATACTCGAATAAACGTCAAATCTCTATCCGCAGCAGGATTTCACTTCTCCTTTTATCGGCAGTGATCCTACTGCGGATGTTGTATTTGTTATTTATATAAAATCCTACTGTACTACGGATAACTTTTTCAAAAAAACACGGCTAATGTTGATAATCTGGATCTGTTTTACTGAGCTTTAGATAAGCTCAATTTCATTGGTCCGAACGGTCCCTATGTCCTATCTTTTTCTGCTTTAGCCGCAGAACATGAAAGTAGAATCAAGTACCTACCTTCCTATAATTCCGCCGTAATACTATGAATGCTCATCAGTTTACCTCAACTTCGGACATACCGTCAAATATACAGGTTCATTCCTTTTCTACTTCCAAAAAATAAAAGATTTCTGTTATCGTTTCGTTTATGTTTTTCAAATAATTATTTTTATTTAAGAAAAAACGGCCGCTGTCTCAATGTGTATCTATGAGTTATTTTACTTAACTAATGGTCGATGTCATGAGTGGCTTTTATATTTTTAATTTTAGGGTATATTTATGAAACTGACCATAATAATTTATCTAGTTGTCAGAGAAGGCAAAAATTATATTACTTTATTTTGTATGGATCGTCCCAATGCATTTAATTCCTAGTAGGCACATATAGCATACAAAAGCGATATTGAATAACTCTGACCATAATTAATATTGCTTGTGTTAACTTTTTCAATTGATTTGCTTTTGGTTTCCCAACAGATCAATCGAATTAATCGAAGTAATTGGGAGCAGTTTAACTAACTGCATTATATCTAGAAAGATTTGGCCGACCTATATACCTATATTAAATCCCGAACACATGATCTGATATGCAGACCCAGGCAAGACATAGCCTGGATCATAGCTACGTTGAGCGGACACTGTCCCATATGAGAGCATGCAGCGAAGCTAGGCATTCCTCATAACACTCACTGTCATAGCTATGGGGACCAACGGGGAAAGAAAATAGTCCTCCATATCCCCTGCAAATGCCAAATTTTGAGCAAAATCATTAGGAAGGACATTTTTTGACGACAAAAGAAGAAGTGAAGATCAAAAACTTGTTCTCTTTTCTCAACGCGACGAAATTGCTCGCGGAAGAACTTCAGTTCCTTCTGTGCCGTGCTCTCCATTTTACTCTTCAGATCCCAAGCTAGCTGGCTGAGGGATTTGACGGAGGCTTACGGTGAGGGTGCCGAATGATCACTCAATCAGATTGGCTACTGTTTCATCACCAGTTAACAAGCTAGCTTGGCACAGTGTAGATGGTGCCAGATGAGTATGGTGGTCCGGCTGAGTGAGTGATTCAATTTCTGGATGATTGCGCAAAAGCAAACATACAATAAGAGTCATCAAAACCTACTACATTCTTTCATATTTTTGAACTTAATCCAAACTGCATGACTCCGTGAGAATGTCCACAATTCCCATATTAATTCCGTCCACAGGTTTCCACCAGTTATGTTATCAAAATGGCGCACTTTAACGGTAATTGAGCCACAGGGCTAGACTGCCAGTGGTCGCCATTACATTATACAGGGTACGGCATCCTAGGGGTTTCTTTGTAGATAAATCATATGTATGACATATGTATCACGCTCAACATCTTGACAGAAAGTCAGTTTCATACCTCTGCGAATCGAAATGAGCCACTTTATCCTTGAACAACGTTGTGAAATATTGAAAACTTATTTCCAAAGTGAGTGCTATGTAGTGCAAAAAGTTCGTGAAACTAGTATGCTAGTGGACAACACACCGAGAATCGAGAACAGAGCGTATAAACTTTAAACTGATTGGAAACAGAACTATCATGGAATCATTACCATATCTTGAGCACCGTGTCGGAATTTTTCATGTTTTCCCTTGTTTTATAGTTTCTTTCATAAGCAATGATCACTCGAAGTAGCCAGTTGCCTTCCGTCAATAAATGCACCCGTAAAACGCGTTTCTCTATTAATGCTAGAGAATGTGGTAACTATAAGCTCACCACTTGCTCTTGTTGCTGTTCTTGTCGTTTATAATCTTCAACACTTTTCTAAGACTGCTCTAAAATCCATTCTATTTCATTACTGGTTTCGCCTGTGAAATCAAGTAAAACAACTTTTCGAAGTTCATATCATTGAAATAAAAAGGCTTCAACATATTTCGCTTCAAATTAACCCAAAATTAACAATCCCTTTAACTTATTTGTATTTTGTAAGTTTATGTACATAAAAGAAATGAAAATTGTACACATACTATGTATATACAAACATTCAAAACTAATGTGCATCGGTATCTCCTTTCTAATCCTTTACTAATTTCATAATTCCTCGCACTGTGTATTTAACATTATAAGGGTATTCATAACCCCTTGAGTGCGCGTATAATATAAAAAAAATCAATTATCAACTATTAACAAGATGATTTGAATGAAAACTTCAAAATCATTTTAAATAAAGATCGTACAAACTTGAATAAAAGTGTAATGTCCGTGTATCAATTTCCGGTTTCCTTACAAGTTTATCTCCTATAAATATTCTTTGTTTTCTCAATTTTCCGTTTCTTTCTAAGTTTGCACCTCCTATAGGTACGCTTTAATGCTTCCATAAGTTATTGCATATTTTTAGGATCTAAATACCAGTTGTAAAAGCCAAGTCTTTATTCAATCATTGACTAATAAAAATCAGGTACAAGTACATGGTACATATACGCAAACAAAACGAATTATAAAAAAATCTAATTAATAAACTGGATAAAAACTGGAACTAAATTTAACCACTTACAGCCGAATCTATAAAGATCTTAAAGGTTACTAACTTGAAAATACCTCCAAACAGTTCTTAAGTATAAAATAGGTATCTACGAGTATAATCAGTTTTCACATTTAAGTAACGTTACTTAAAGGCCTATTAACTTAAACGCCATCCACCCCGTTTAATGGTCACTTAAAGGCATTTTAAAATGTATTTTGACATATCAATTGTCATCTTTAAAACTTGGAAGTTTCAAATTGTGAGTGTGTATTGTCTGTTGTGGTATTTTAGATTTATAAAATGTGAAGAATTAAAATTAAAATTTGTATTGATTAAAATATGTGTACGCGCAAAGAATTTTCGTCCACGCTTTTCGCTTAGCCTTTGAAGTGTTTGTACCGACACTTTTGTCCTCGTTGTTGTAAGAGAATCTGTGCATGGAAATAATTCTTTTTTTTTTTAAATAATGATGGCATATTTCAAAATAAAAACGTTTCCTTGTTTCCATTCCAATTTTCAGATCTTTTTCTTTTGTTTGTGAGTGGGTGTGTTTTCCATGTCATTTTTCTTTATTTCACAGATAGTTTTCCAATTGTTTACTAATTCAAGGTGTCACAAAACAGCTGTGTTGTATAAAATGAAGCAGCATTTGTTTTTTGCTTTGCATTAGATTTTCACTTTCTTTTACGTTACGTGACACAACCATCGTTTAGTTAAGAATCAATGAAAAATCGATTATAGATACGAATTTAAGTTTCGTCATTTAAAGGCAAATTAAATATTTAAGTATGCTTAACAACCTCTAAGATGTAGTTTAAGAAAATCTTATAGATACGGCTGTTAGTTTTCAGTATTTGATTCAATTTGCATGTGTTTTACTTGCGACTTACAGGTACAGTGAAATCTCTCTTAAGTGGACAGCCAAGGGACCAGAGTTTTTTGTCCACACAAGAGTGTCCGCTTATTTTAAAAAGAACACACAATCATCACATTTTTACACTCTTATTCAAGTTTGAAGTTTAAAATCAATTTGAAGTTTTCATTCAAATCAACTTTATAATATGTAGTTGACAATTGATTTGATTTGTTTATATATTTGTGTACAATTTTCACTTCTTTTATGTACATAAGCTTTCAAAATACAAATAAGTAAAAGGGATTGTTAATTTTGGATTAATTTGAAGCAAAATATCTTGAAGCCTTATTTTAAAAAGAACACACAATCATCACATTTAATGCACTTGTTTCTTTTGCACGTATACAATTACATACATTTGCGTAAATATACACATGTGCTTAAATTTACACAATACATATCAATTCCTAAAAAAACAATGTTCAATCCGGCTTTGGCGGAGATTATAACCCCTTTCTATCACTGACTCATAGTAAGATCGGAGAACAGACTTCAGTTGTATATGCATTGCCCACCTTTCAAAGCACATTTGCACAAAAATTCGCAACCGTTCAACGGCTTCTCATAAAGGTATGAATCAATTTCAGTTTCTGCTTGCGGAGCATTCATATCCTCGTCATAATCACTTTTGTCTTTGACCAAGTTCTCTTTCCATCCTTCATCGGTTTGAACGTTGCTGTCACATGCAGCGACTCTTAGGTAATCACTTTTGATAGCAACCTGTTTTTCTAAAATGTCCCGTCATGTTTTCAAAACAGATCAAAGGTATATGGTAACCTTGTTGAATTCGTATCCTTTAGCCTCTCAGCCTTAGAAAACAGAAAGAAAGTCGACGTTGTCTCAACCGATTTCAGTAAGGCCTTTGACAAAATCTCAAATAAGCTTATTCTATTCAAACTGTCCAACCTTGGGCTTGGACCTATCTTCTTAAGATGGATTTCTTCTTACCTGAACACTCGTTACTACAAAGTTTGATTCAAATATTCCTTCTCTGATGTTTTCTTAGCTACCCCCGGGGTTCCACAAGGCAGCTACTTAAGACTCATTAAACATTGCCATATTTCACTCTACGCCGACGATACAAAGTTTTTCAAGGCCTTTTCTTCCACACATGATTCCACTGTTCTACAACTTGATCTCAACAGTTTCTCTGTCTGGTGCCTGAAACATTGCTTAGAACTAAATATTTTCAAATGTCAATCAATCACTTTTTCACGAAAACGCATCCGATCAACTCCCCGTCGATACCTTCTACATTTTCAATCCATATCCACTGCTGAGTCAATTCGATAACTTGGTCTTTTATGTGACAGAGAACTCACTTTTCTTACACATATTGACGAGATTATACATACTCAAAGCAAACTCTACACTAGGTGTTGACGCCAAAATACAAACTTTGGATTAAAGAAGAAATATGTATTAGAAGAGAATATGTATTTAGAAATTAAATTCTATCCACAGCAAAGCACTTGGATTTTTTTGGAAAATTTATCGCCAACCCATAGCGATTAGCCCGAAGCTGTCTACCCATAGCAGCCCCATAGATAAATACCAGTGACTGGGATTTAATAGAGGAATCCCCCCAACACTAGGCTTTGTGAAATATTGGTCCAAAGAATTCTCTGACCCCTATGTGACCCGATCTTTATAGGCCATGTGTCTTACTTTTTGCGACTAAAAAATCGTGGATTAAAAATCGCAAGTGCGTGCATGCCAATTTCTCTTTGCGACTACGATTTTTAAGTCGTAGTAATTTTAAATCGCAAGTGTGGGCATATCCATTTGAGTACATGTGTTTCATTTGAGTTTACGACAATCGCATCGCAAGAAAAATGAAACAAATTGCGACTTTTAAATCGTCATGATTTGACGGTAGCAAGTGCGTTCATTCTCATTTAAATTCATGTGTTCTATTTTTGCGACTAAAAAATCGTGCGATTGAAATCGCAAGTGCGGTCCTAGCCTAAATGTGAATGCACGCATATGCGACTTAAAAATCGTACCGATCATAAAAATGAAACAAGTTCTATTTTTTCAAGCGATTTTTCTGTCGCTACTTATTTGTAGCAAGTGCGTGCACTCACATAAAAAGTAGTGTGCTTTAGTTTTTGCGATTAAATAATCGCACGGGAAAAAATCGCAAGTGCGTGCATGACAATAATTTGTAGCGACTACGACTTTTTAATCGCCTCGACGAAAAATCGCAAGTGCGGTCCTAGCCTTATAATTTCTGTTTTTGCATAAATTCATATTTGCTTAAGAAATCACATGGTAGTCTGTATTTATCTCTTACTACTAAAAGCGTTTAAAAACTGAATTTTATGCTTATGAACAGTTTTCTTTAATAACATTGGCGCAAAAACACAGCTTAAACAGCTTAGTATTAAGATATAAGTATGATATGATATGACTTTTAAGTAGATTACTAACTCATTATTTACTTTGAACATTTTCTAACTTATAGAGTAAAGTCGGGTAATATGGACCACCAATCATATTTTTGTTAATACAACGCAAACGGTGTAAGTTTTTTTTAAAGATATTTAAAAAAAAAATACATCAGTTAATTCTGATAAATAAAGTAGCAACAGAAAAAATAAATTCACTTAATAAAAAAATAACAAAAAACAAAAAGTTAAGTAACTCTAAAACGTAACTAAAAAAAATTTGAAGGGTAATTTGGACCACCTGGTCTTCAATCCATTGACGGCTATTTATCCAGTTTGAACTCTGACATATGCCTTGCCAAGCAATTCACATACATCCAAATCATCAATGGTCGATCATTCATCCCCATAAAGACCCTAAACTTCTTATATTGAAATGGCGGGTAATGTGGACTACTAGTCCATATACCCCTTTCCTCCCGTGGTCCATATTACCTGCAACATAATGTTTGGAAAAAAAGCAATTTTTATACAAAATGTGACTTTACACTAGTTTTATAAATAAAAACCTTAAAATAAATATTCACTTCTTATATTTAAAAAAATAAAAGGAGAACAAACTATATTTTTAACTATAGAAAAAAGGATAAACACCTACGAAAAAAAAATAATCAATGCCTTGCATTTTCTTTTAATCCTAACAACTTCTTAACGCGCTACTCCTGACTACTCGAACTATACTGAGTTAAGTTTGAGCAGGTCACGCACAATCGCAACCAATCGTCTTCTCGATTGCATTTGTGTAAGGCGAGAAAAGCTGGTGGTTTATATAAGCCGAGTGGTCCACATTACCCGACTTTACTCTATCTTGGTTTTTTTTTAATAAATAGCTTTTGAACGCACCTAAAGTAATGGCAGTTCATTCAGAAACTAAGTAAACAGACCTGTTTTGATGTTTGTAAATGTCAAACAGACATATAAAGTTAACACGATACTAAAAAAATAAAATACTATATACAAACACATCTTTACCATTGTACTAGTTCAACTAAAATTTTGTGCCATTAACTTTTAAAATTCTATGTCTAATACTTTAGAGCAAGTTCATGCGACCCATTTTATTTCTTTTATTTAAAAGTATGTTAGTTTTTCAATAATTATTGATAGAAACAACTTGATTTAAAAATTAAAGAAACGAAGACTTCTAGCTTTCGAAACTGGTACAGTATACTTTATTTTAGGCGTTTGTCGTGTTGTTTTTTTCATTTGAAGCACTTTTTTTAACCGTATGTCCCGGCTAATCGGGGGAGTTAGTCGACTCATTCCCGTAGTAAAAATTATTGTATCTAGTTCTTCAGTCCTAAAGTCTTCTAGGCTCCGTTATTTTTTACAGTGCCCAAGTTAATTTAAAGTTCAACGTGTGATTGTAAATACATATGTATGTATATCTTTATACAGATAATATTAATAATAATTTATTAAAAAACACTTGCATTAAAATCCCCGAACTTGACTTAGGATATCCTTATAATACGCTTAGTTATATTATCTAGTAGTAATTAAAAAGAATTAAATAAGTATAACATTTTAGCTCTCCTATTGGATTTGGGGGTCCTTATTCGGAATTCCCCCCCCCCCCCCCCAACAAAATGCACTTTTTTTAATGAATCGATAAAAAAAAGTGTGCTGTTGATAAAAAACATCAAATTATGGAGGAGAAACACTTTTTTATGGTAAAAAAGTGAAGTATAAAAAAATTAATATAGGCCATAGGGTAAATTCAAAGTTTCTTTAAATCCACATTCTGTGAATGCAAAAGAAACCTTGCATACACCCAACCCCGCACCTACCCCAAATCCTATAGTGTGCCCAAGCAGGGGGGTTGCAGAAATATATCACTGTTTAAACGCCGCCGTAATGTGTAAGCAAGCAAAAAAAGCAAATATCCCATACAAAAGTTTTTTATCAACAGCAAACACTCTTTTATCGATTCGTTAAAAAAAACATTCCTTTTGGTGGGGGGGGGGGGGGGATTCCGAATAAGGGCCAACAGTACTGGGGGTGGTCCGCTAATACTTCACTTTTTTACCAAAAAAAAGTGTTTCTCCTCCATAATTTGATGTTTTTTATCAACAGCAAACACTTTTTTATCGATTCGTAAAAAAAAAAGTTCATTTTGGTGAGGGGGGGAATTCCGAATAAGGTCCGATTTGGGATTTCGTGAATATTTTTTGAAAATAGAATTTACTCTCATCCACAAATAATCAAAACCTGCCAATATTTAAGTACCAACCATTTTTCACCAATACGATTGAATGTCATTCTAACCCAGGCACAGACGTTCCAAAATTATATCTGCACTGCTATATTGACAGACTAATTTATCCGCACTACTCCTTTGTTGTTGGATATTGTGTAATTTTGCTATACTGCCTATAAACCTGACAATAAAATACGCCTAATACCTTGTAAGCTCCTTAAGAAATTATTTTTTTCTTTTTCCTCCGTTCTTGACTCTCACAATTCCTGTATGCGATTAGCTTAGCCTTAAGCCTAAATACCTCACGGAATTAAACTGATATTTTTATAAGAAATAAATTATCAATATACGAGTACTCGTAAACCAATCCAAAATTTTTCTTATGATCACCATTTTTCGAGCTGCTTACTTGCCTATCTACAGAGGTAAAAATTAATCAACATTATTTATCACGCACCAATACTTTTCCACACAGTCACTTAATCTAGACATGATCTATGTATACATACATATGTATCTACAAATGTAAACTTTCATACATACATATGTAGTATCTTATTAGTTGTAAGCCAAATTGTAAATAGTATGTTCAATAAAACAAAATTGAAAATTGAATCTACATACATACATAATGAATTCATTGTGGCTCTGTTATGTGCGAGTATCCAATAAAAACGACGTGTTCACGATATACCTTCCAAGTTCCAACACTCTTTCTGCTTTACCTTTTAATCTTTTTTCCCTCGCTCATATAAACAGATCGATTAAAACTTATAAATAAGACAACGTACTGAGGCAACTTCTATGTATTTATATTCAATTCTTTAGCACTGTTCATCCTAGGACAAGTTCAGTACAGGAACACGCCTTTAATCATAGCTGATTGTGCGCTAAGCGTCAAAAATTAACTAAGCAACAAATTATCAATTTTGTGTAAGATCGTGTCAATTTCGTAGCGATCATCTAAAATTGACATAACGTATCTTGAATTAAAAATATTATTTTATGTTAGTGTAGACAATGAAAAACACAATCAAAATGTAAATTCATAAACTTCAAATATTTACACATGCACACATCACTTTGGCCTTTTGAGAGAGACAAACAGTTGCTTGACAGTAAACAAACATACTGACTGGTCAAGTTTTATACTACGTTTTCACCAAAGGTAAATCCGGGATTTAAGTGGATTTACCATAAATCTCCTTTAAATCTCGTAGATTTACCATACAAATATAAATCACCTCAAATGAAGATTTAAAATAAATCTCCTTGAAATCTTCTCGCAATCAGAAGATTTGCAAAACAAACAAACCTTATTTTGCAGAACGCACCTATGAACACCCACTTTCCTCATTGACAATCAACACAAAATAGAAATATCTGTTTTTTTTTCCTGTTTACTACCCAATGCAATTTTTTTTCGCTTGTCCAAATTGACAATTGAATGACAAGACAGAGTGAAAACGTCAAATAAATCTCATTTTCTTTGGTGAAAACACTTCAGGATTTATTTTAAATCTCTTGCCTTAAATCTCGGATTTATTTTTGGTGAAAACGTAGTATTATGATTTGTATTGGTCGTCACTGAGTATGATTAAAAATGGCGCGCCTATAAAAAGGTCTGGTCAAACAAACAGCACTTTGGCCAATCGGTAGAGACAAAACAGATTTTTGTATAATACAAGAATATACCAATCAAGTTTTTTTTATTGGAATTGTTAGGTGGCTCATCTGTGAGTATGATAAAAAATGGTACGCCTCGAAGAGAACGCGGATGGTGCGCAATTATAAAATAATTTTTTTATTTTTTAAAGTTTAAAAGCTATTTTTAAAAATAATATTCTTTGGTTGCATTAAGAATAAAATAACAGTCTCGTATTTTTGCAATCCTTTAAAATCAATGGGAAATATTGAGACGTTGACATCATTCTGTTGCTAACTGGCTGGAGTAGGCATGCCAAAACAAAAAGTGTCGTACGAGATATTTTTGGTGCAGGTGAATAACTCCACGAGAATCTTCACATGGGAAGTGAGTATCTATTCCACTTTTCAACGTGGAGTCAGTTCACACCTATAAGTAAAAATGACGCTAGGCAGACGACTAAACATACTCGTACGTTTGGCGGTATAGAGGAAGTTATGATCCATGGAACAAGCGAAGGGTACTGTTGTCGAAGAAAACTGACATAGGCGGCTTCTATGGTACGTAGCATAATAATACTAACGCTGTTAAATTTCGGTTAGTAGTCAATGGGCATTAAATTTTCGGTGGGAAACAATTCTATAATGAGTTCTCCGTCTCGGTGAGAATGAAATACAATGAAAGTGGAATAAATTTCCATGTGGAGCAGATCCAGCAGATAGAATTATTTCCCTTCTTGCTTACAATACTACTGTACAGATTTCTGTCGCTTGATTTTTACTGTCATTTTTTGGGCCAGCTAATTCAAACCTTTTGCGAATTTTATAAAACATGACGAAATTCAGTTGGGATTCCATCTAGAGTTTCTTACAATAGCAAATCTTCAGATGACATTAATGTTATTTGCAATAGCTTTACATCATTTTTTCAATCAAACTTCATGGATCTTAAATTAGACTATGGTAACATTTTAAACACAAAGGCGCAAAATTTTAAACAGCCTATTATTAAGGTATTAGTATGATACTACTTAACAATTTGCTAACTTTATAGTAGTTTACTAACTCATTCATAATTTTAAACATTTTCTAACTAGTATCGTACTAAAGGAATTTTCTTAATAAATTGCTTCTGAACACACCTAAATCAATGACATTTCGTGTAAAAAAGTAAGTACACGAACCTTTTATGATGTTTGCAAATGTCAAAGAGTCATATGAAGCTAGCACGATACTAAAAAATAAAGTAGGTATTCGATGATTTTAACTTTAATAAAAGGGTAGAGAAAGTATGATGCTATTGTTATATACGATTAAAATTTGCAAATTCGTTGTTTTAACCTAGTATCATACTAAAACAGCTTTAGCATCGTACTAATTCAATTAAAATTTTGCGCCAAAGTCTTTTGTTGACGTTGGGAACCTAAATTTATCTGTAAACAACGTTTTGTAAGTATTGTCATCTCTTGAAAATAACTATTCGGTTTCAGCAGATAATATTCCACCGATTCTTTTAAAAACTTTTTGTAACAACTTTGCAGCTCCACTTTGTTTTCTATTCAACCTGTCTTTAAGTCATGGTGTTTTTTAGATACTTGGAAATACTCCATAATCACTCCCCTTCTAGGTCAAAATTGTGTTTGATGCAAAATTGCGGAGAAACGGTTATCCGCAGAAAAAAAATGTTTAGGACAAACTAAAACTGTAGTAAATTCTTGATTGGTTATAAAAAAAAATCTTACGAATCGGACGTAGTTTGGCAAAGATAAAGCCAGTTAAGGCAAAAATCATAAAAACCGTTATAACTCGAAAACGGGACGAAAACGAGAAAATTACCTCTTAAGTTTTTCGACTTAAAATGACCTCAGGAATCCATGGTTTTCATTTGGGGCGGTGACTGTGGAACACCCTGTAGGTATATTGGTTGACAAATATTTATGCGTGCGTTCAGAAATTTATTTTGTGTAAGCTAAGAAAAATATATCAAGCTACAACAAACAAATGACTTATGTCGATTTCCTTTTACACTAGGGATTTTAGGGATTGCGATCCCTTGTCAAATTTTGTCTTTTTAGTGTGCGTATTTCGTATACATGTAAATCCCTCTCCAAATACGGATTCGAAAGATTTGATCTCTGTCAAAAAAAAATCAATTTTTTTGGTGTGGTAAAAGTCAAAATTTGACAAGGGATCGCAATCCCTAAAATCCCTAGTGTAAAAGGAAATCGACATTAATTAAAAAAAAACGTCAAATCGATTGGTCTCACTGAATCATTCCAGAATATTCTCTCAATCCAATCGGAGACAGTATATTATATAAATATGAAAGTGTAATTTATTTGATTAATGTTTTCTGTGATGTATGTTGATGTGTGAGTATTATTACTAACAATGCCGTGACCAAGAAGTTCTAATCTTTCAAAACAGAGCCGTAATGCAACTTTTTATTTACAAAATTTTAAAAATTTTAAACCGGCATTCCAATTTTTTCTTATAACTGTTTTAAAATTGATTGAATATTAGTACATCAATTTAAATTGATTTGCTTATAGTTTTTATAAGATTGAGGTTGGGTTTTATCTATTTTAGTTTGGGTTAAATTGGCGCAAAATTTTAAACAGCCTATTATTAAGGTATTAGTATGATAATACTTAGCAATTTGCTAACTTTATAGAAGTTTACTAACTCATTCTTAATTTTAAACATTTTCTAACTAGTATCGTACTAAGCCAATTTTCTTAATAAATTGCTTCTGAACATACCTATGTAAATCAATGACATTTCGTGTAAAAAAGTAAGTACACGAACCTTTTTTTTTCATGTTTGCAAATGTCAAAGAGTCATATGAAGCTAGCACGATACTAAAAAAATAAATTAGGTATTCGATGATTTTAACTTTAATAAAAGGGTAGAGAAAGTATAATGCTATATTCGATTAAAATTTGCAATTTCGTTGTTTTAACCTAGTATCATACTAAAACAGCTTTAGCATCGTACTAATTCAATTAAAATTTTGCGCCATTGATTTTAAATTTTGTTGAATAGATTTTTCGAACGATACTAACTTATTGTTTTCTAAATTACTACAGCGATTTAAAATTTTTGTGTTTGTATAAGTTCATATTTGTATACAAAATCAGATGTCATTCATTTTTTCAGCTCTTACTACTAAAGATGAAATGAACCTTTAAAAAAATTATAATTTATGTTTATAAGATTCATTCTTTTATACAGGGTGTCCCTTAATTCCTGCACGATATTTTAGGGCGTGGTTCTTGGGTATATTCTAAGAAAAAAATCGTTCTACAGTAAGGACCTATCTCCAATTTTTATATCATGTGTCGAAGATTTAAGAGAAGACCTATTTTGGTGTACCCTGACCCATGTTAACGGTAACTGTGCTGTAAGTACTAACGATAGAAAAATCGTTTAAGTCTTTATTTTTAGAAGAAATACTGAAATCTCGAGTTCAATTTTTTTTATAACTTCAAGTTGAAAGTCATTTCGAAATCTACTTTAATTTTTTTCAATTTACTTCACTCTTTTCTTCAAATCTACTTTGACTTTTTTCGGAAGTGGTGACGCTGATGACTACCCTTAATGTTTGAGCACAGTGCGAAGAATTAGGAAAGTTGCATAGGATTTATTTTTTTTATTTCAATTTTATCGATGGGATTGAACTGCAAAAAGAACACTGTGAGAGGTACAGTCAGTTTTAAATTTGATACTTTTTCGAGAAAAAAGGACAAACTTAAAAATGAAATAGCTGACATAGTAACAGTAATTACAGAGATAATTCTTAAGCTTTTCCCCTTTTCTCAAAAAGAAATTATTATTATTCCTAACTTATGGTTGTTACTTTTTCTTTTTTGTCAATTCTTGTTGATTGTTTGTTGCTTTGAAGAATACACTTTTAAGATCATTTTTATCGGGTACCAGAAACTGTGTTATATGAATCATCAATAAATGCCTCCTGGCCTTTACCCATTTTATACTTTTTATTTGAAGTTATTAAAAAAATAAAAACATAGCAAACACTTCATACTAAATTAAGTAGTTATTTTAAGAAAATAGAATGGTTTGAAGTAAACAAAATAAAGAAAAAAAAACGAAATACTGACATTTTTGTGATAAAAAAAATATACCTTGCTATTGAAGACAATTTCTTTTAATTTGATTTTTGTTATTCTATTTATATTATCATAATTTCTGTTTCCCTTTTAGATATTTGGTTGCTGACGATTCTCTTCAAATCATTAAAGACCAACTGAATTTGAAGTTGACCCGACAGGAAACAGCGTTAAACCTGCATATTGATGGCTGCCACTCATTGAATCATTTGAATGCTGACTCACATTTATAGTAAGAATATCAAATATACATTTTTGAGCAGTTTATTTAGTTTATAACATCCTATCGAAATATAGACCACCTTATTCCCTATGAACATCACTATCCATACCTTTTCATAAGGTTCCCACCAAAATTGCACTATCAGCACTTTTTACAGGTGCTCTTCTATCCTATACTACACTTATTTTCCCACATTAAGTTTCCCATAAAATAAAAATTATTGTCAAATTTTGTTTATGAATCTAGTATAAATAGCCATGAAAATTAATAATAAAATCACTTTTTTCCAGAAGTCAATTAAGCTGTTTAATTCGAATTGCAGCGCCTAAAGACCAATGTTAGCAAAGACGGTGCTGATCGAAAGACCGCAGAATATAAGGTCAAAAAATTACGTATGCTTCAAACATTATGGTTAGAATTCTCTAGTAATCATGAAAAAGTAAAAGCATACTTTAAGGCAGATACTCCGTATGTTCAATCCAATACATATGAGAGAGTCAGCAAGGCATACCTAGAACTAAAGCAAACCCTGGAATCAATTGTTTCTACAGGTTCTGAGGGATAACTTCAAAAGAAAGCAGCCGGAGCTGCTACAGGTGGAGCAACTTCAGAATTCTCCTGACGAAAAATATGAGGAATTCTCCAGAGTTTTGAGAAGACATAGCACAACTCTACAGCGGTTGATTGCCTCTCTTCAATCTCGACAGGAAGATTGGAGCTCAACATTTTGTAGCGTCAAATTAAGCATGCTACAAAAGTAGCAACAAAAAAAAAGAAAAAAAAAATGATTAATAAAAAAGTTTTGAAGTTTTACTTTTCATATCGAGAAAGTCATCAAACAAGTTATTTATTTGGTTCTTAGGGGAACTAAGCAAAAAAGTGCAAGCGTAAGCATTTACATATGTCTGGTATGCCAACTGCAAGACCAAGTGACACCCAGATACTCTAACATACCCCGATTTATGTTTTGCAGCCATGATCAAGCGTAATATCGCACCAGCACAAGTAAAACTGATACCAGACATCAACGTGATGACAAAAGAACAAACAAATCCTCTCTTAAGCCAAGCAACCGCTCGCTTCTTAAGAAATAAGATCTCCAGCAGTGCTGAAGTGGTTATTTCTGACCTGGAATGCTTCGAAGTAACATCCATCACCATAGAACTAAGATCGGACGAAACCCTCACCATTATAAGGACATACAATTAATGCTCAGCAAGGGCAGCAGGGACGACCTCAATTCCCTCAAAAACAGAATCATAATGTAATATTGAGTTTTCAAAAAAAATTTTAATTTCTTTTTTAAATAAAAAATAAAATGATTAAAATCGGTTCAAACGTTTTTGAGAAAACAAAAACAAAAGTGAAATTTTTTGATTTTTTTTTCAAATCTGTGGAACAGTTTTGGGAAAAAAAATATTTTATAAAATTTTGAAAAATATTAGTATGGCAGGTACCGTTATTTTTGGTCTTAAAAAAAACGTGTGCGGGGAAAAATTAAAAAAAAAAAAATATCTACTATGTTTAAAGGAAATCGGACCAGCCGCTTAGGCTGTAGACGAAAAGACAGACACACAGACAAAATTGCGAGAATTGTTCCATTTTTTCGTGTTCTCTGTCATCGTAATGTCAACTTTGATAAAAACTCGAGGTCGATTTTTTTTACGAATGCATAACTTGCCTTATAGAACCTTTACGCAGGTAAAAATCAACAGGGCCGGACAATATCTCCAAGTTCGTTCTCAAAATACTGCCACATATGGCGATGATCTTCCTGGCAATCATTGTCGATAACTGTATCAACAACTGTAACTTTATTAACAAATGCAAAATGGTTACAATTATTAATTTACCAAAGAAGATCGACATCAAAGACTTAAATGTTTACAGGCCCATCTCTCTCCTGTGCAACATGAGGAAGATACTTGAAAGTTAATACTTATGTGGCTCAAATGCAGTCACAACCATATTTTTCTTGGTATGCAGTTCGGGTTCCGGGCAAAATATTCAACGCTTCATCCACTTTTAATGTAGTTTCAGCAAGATGTTATCTTTTCATTTAACTGACACCAAGTCACTGTACGATGTGATTTCGACATCGAAAATGCATTTGTCAATGTATGAAATCATAGACTTATTCCCAAACTTTTACAACTAATATTTCCACATTCATAAATCAAAATTACTTACAAATTTTTTCATTGCAGAACATTCTACGTTCCTTCAAATAGGATTTTACCATTGGCATTGTTGTGTTGTTGTTTTTCTAATCATGGGGCATTTCGAGAAGTGCGTTGCCGAAAAGGTCTGGAAAAGGTGAAACAAGTATTTCTGCGAATTTTCGTACTTAAACTTTACATTACATTATGATACTCGTATCAATGGGTCGTGCACTTATCTGTGAGTTTCAAAATATCTCGAAATGTTTGGTTAAAAGATTTTTATTTATTTTCATGTTTTTTTTTCTTTTTAAAAAGATTACTTCTGTTAATTTTCGAATTAGATATTGAGAATATTTGTATTGTTTCTCCTTGCATACTTATTTGAAGGGCTTTGTTCGCCTCCTGATACATTCGTTTTGAAAATTTGAATTTGTGGTTTTCAAGAGTCTCAAAAATTTGAAAGGTTTAAAGTAAGTGTCGAGCCAGGGTTCCTTCCATTTCTTACGGAGTCGAGTAGCGTATATCTTTTAAGATGCAAGCTGCTATGATACAAATTTATCTATTGGAGTTTGGAATACAAATTAGCAAATTATATCGTTACTATGATGTTGATTTTTGGAGAATTGACATTTTACAGATAGTGAAAGGTGATCTAAATAGGCTAGCTCTTCCACCTTTAAATCATCCACGCATTCCAGCCATTTCCGACCTACGAGGCAATAAAAAATTACTCTTAGTTCTTAGATTCAACAATATGAATTCCAGCGTCTCACACATTTCGATTAATCTTATTCCATTACCAAGGACTTTTTTATCCAATAATCCAATGACGATCTAATGATATTTACTACTTCTGTGTTAAACTCTGGTTTCATTTGAGGCAACTAAGAATTTATAACCCCACCAATGCATTATCCGATCACCATTATGTTTTTTTGTCGCATATCCAAATCCTACAGATTTGAGAATTCATCTATTAATTAGCTGCAGTTAATATAAACTTGTACTATGTACAGGTTCTCTATCTCTATTTCGACCATACCCCTTTTTAGTTCGTTTAGAAAACGACATTTAGAAGAAAAACTAAATTTGTTTAAATTCTACAAAAGCAACCTTCACTTGCTCTTCCACCTCTTGTTGAAGAGATCCATTGTAATTTTAATTCTGGAAAATAGGTTTCATAAACAGAATATTCTCGATCAATAAATTATTCAAATAATAAAAAAATAAAAAAAGGCTTAAAAAATTATAAATTATACAAATTACAAATTAACATAATCATATAAGCTAACCAAAGTATAATATTTATAAACATTAAAAAAACCTTATGTATTTCTGAGTTTGTCCCTGCGTAAATAATGCCATTTTCATTCTGAAAAAAATTTAAAAAAAACGTCTTTGAACTCAGGAAAACATATAATAAAACAGCGAACCAACCTCCAGTTTATAAAAATCGATTTCATCCCTTTTCTCAGAAACCAATCGCGTAATCCAAAGAACAAAGTTCCTTCCTTTAAATATTTCTATATGTACTATATTCAGAAAGGACTTAAGAGGGTTGTTCCCTTTCACCCTATAACCTGTAGATGGAATTAGAGGACAGTGTCCACATTACTGAGCATGCGATAGTTTAAAGAGGACCGGCACAACCTTGCTGGAAACTTACGAGTATGAGCATTTGCAACAACAGAATTGATAATTGCTTTTAAATATTTAAAAATGTATCCCTTTTTTAACCCTTTCATCAATGAAAACTATCCTAAATATTACGTTTTATTGCGCATCTTAAATACAAATTTAGTAATATTTATCATGTAAATTTAAAAAAATGCAATCTAATACTGTGTTCCCACCAAAAAGAAATACAAGATTTCTGCAGGAAACTTTTAATATTTCAAATTGGTGGAACAAGATTTCATAGAGATTTTGACTAGATCTCAATAAAATCTCGCTACACTTATTTGAAATCTCAACATATTTCAGATGAAATTTCAGGATTTCGGTTAATTTATTCATTGCATTTTAAAATTTATAATAATTTATACTGGCCCTTCGAAAATTGACAGTTTGTGAGTTTCTAGTTTTGTCAGTTGCAATTTTATATACATTAATATAAGGTATTACGAAATTCCCCTCAATTAAAAAAAAAACTGTGTATTTCAAAAAAAAAATCAAACTTATCATTATATATAAAATAAAATGAAATAAATTTGGTGGTGCAACAGCTCGGAGTGAATCAGGACCTAGTGAATTACAACTCTCAACCATTCCTGGGTGCGTGTTACCAGGAACGGAGGGGACTTACAATTTTCTGCAGATTCCGAACGACTAATGAGCAGCACTTTCCATGACAAGAGATACTCATGGAGAATTTGTCAATTCCTCGCAAGAGGCAGTACATCCCTGAAAAAAACTTTCTTGCAGCGGCTGAGAATCGAACTCGAGACCTTCCGCATGACAGTCCAACGCACTAACCATTATGCCAAGGGGTACTACTTATCATTATAGCGATCCTTTAATAGTCAGGTCTAGTTGTACAAATGTTGATATGTGACATGACAATGTCTGAAAATAAATTGTGTGTGTACACGATTATCAAATACCTTACAATTTACCGTCTTACAATTAATTGTCAGATACATTTTTTGACAATTAATTGCAAGATTACATAATTGTCAGCTAGCGTACACATGATTATCAGATTTCTTACAATTAATTGTCAGATAGTAGGTTCGTTCGTTGAACTTTACCCAGGGTTGACCCAGGTTTTCTTGATAACCCTCAGAGTTGTCAACAAAAACTGGGGTTTTCGGTTTTCAAAAAACACCCAAGGGCTTTCAACTGTTTTGTTGACAACTAAAAGCAAGACAAAATAATTTCGTGATCTGATAAAACTTTAAATTTGTTATAAATTAGTTTTAAAAATGAACGAAAACAATTTCGCATTGTTGCTGAATGTTTTATCCGATGAGTACAACAAACATTGAATTGCAAATACAAGCAATAAAATGCAACATGCGAATAGATAAACGACAACAAAAGAAATAGTCATAAAACCTCAAGTGACTTTTGACAGTTTGGTCGTTACCTGAACTCGCCATAGCAAAATACCTAGACCTACTTCAGGGCGAGTTCAGGGCGACCTCAGATCTCAAGAAACACAGAATTTCCTAATCAGGGTGACTTCAAGTTTTTCATAAAAACAATTTAGGGCTCAACGAACAAACCTGGTATCTTATTAGTTGTAAGTCAAATATATATACAAATGTATGTTCAATAAACTTACTAGAAATTTTACAATGAGGCATAAAAATAATTTTAAAAGTAAAATGTGTACATAGTGAATTTTTTAAAGGTGTGTTTGTTTCATTCATCTCTGAACTTCAAATAGTTTCTGAAAGTTAATATAAAACTTGTGATTGTAGACCACTTACACGTTAAAGCCATAAATGGTAGATACAGGAAAAATTATACTATAGGTGCGTTTTATTATTCACAAATCTATCTGGATCTGGATTAAGTTTTAACATGTATTACAAAAACAATTTGGGATCCTGTTTTCTATCGGGATCTATTTCAAAGATCCAAAAATCAGTTATTGCACTGGCGAGTAAATGGCTTTCTATGGTAAAGTAGTTTTAACTATAGTGTAAAGAAAAAAGACAAGAAATAATTGAAAATTTACAAACCCAAGGATAAAAAGAGACGGGCTTATAACACTGCTGTCACTAAGATCCGTATCGTTTTATTTTCAGATCAAGATAGATTTGTGGATAATAAAACGCACCTTATGACAACTTACAGATTAGTCGTGTAGTCTCGCGTCATCTTGAGATTGTATTGACTTTTCTTTTCCCATGATAAATCTTCAACCAAGACACCTTAAAAGAAAACTGAAAAAAAATTCTTAAAATTTTGTTTCCTCATGTGAAATGCACAATATGAAAACGTCAAAAAATCCTAAACCATTTGTTTAAAATAGAATTGAAATCAGGGATACTGATACGCCCATAATGGATTTTGTACATTCTGAAACTATTGTACCATACCCTACGCTTTCCCCCAAAACACATGTATTTTTGGACCATGCTCTGTAACTATTACATCGATAGAAATATGGGCGACTAATGCGCCAGTTATACACATGCATACGTATAGCCATTATTTTAACTCATGATTGACATTTTAATCTATAATTTCAAGACAGTGTTCACATTAGAATTAAACTTACTCTTCAGACTTATTTTGACGTGGTAGGGTTTCAAAGTAGAGGAACAAACCTATCTATTTCATAATTTAAATATTGTGAGAAAAAGAACGCAACATTGGACTCCGCAACGTAACGTAAAGTTTGTTTGACTTATATTTAAACAGGGTTGTTGTTTGAGACAGCATTACATTTTTTACACCTATATTCAAACAGAGATGTTATCTGATAGAAAATAGACTGTTTTTACACGAATCCGATTTTAATCTCTCTTTTGGCTTCTTTTCGAGTGCTTTTAAACACAGCGAATTTTACTGAACGCCAAATATAAATAAAGAAAACCATAAAGAAGAATGAACGATAACTCCGCATTGTGTGTATGGCCAAATATACATTATTCAAATGCATGACAAGCACGTGTTAGTGTATTAGTGAAAAAGTCACATGTAGGCTTGAAGAAAAATTAAATTCTTTTGATTTTCTGTCCATCTAGAGTACTGCATAGAAATATTGTATATGCAAAATTGATGATTGATTGATCATGCATTTATTGGTTCATTTGCGTATAGTATGTTGAAGAATGAGAACACAGCACAGCATAAGCACTGATTAATACCACTGATTAATACAGCAAACGGAAATTGTATGATGAATTGAACAAAGAAAATAAAACAAATTAATCGGATAAAATTACAAAAATCTCAAAGAAATTCGAAGAAACACAATTTTGCAGAAAAAAAACCACAAAGGGCAACGCCCTCTCGCCACTCCTCCGATGTAAAAATAAAAGATTGAAGACTCAAGATTGATGTGTGTATATGCAACTTCAACCAGAATTTACTAATAGACATGCACGCCGTGCTTGTCATGCATTTTAACAATGTATATCTGGCTTAACCCCGCCACCACATATATGTACGTCTCTCTCAAACATGCTTACAAATTGCAGAATGATATCGCATTGTTTGAAAGCAGTCATACTACAACTATTTGCTCGGAGCATTATATAGAATTAATAACGGCGTTTACATTCTCAAATTTGTTTGACAAGCACGGCCGGCATGATGAATATTTGATGGATACTAAAAGGAGCGTTCACATTCGTCAAACATGCTGTCAAACATCACTTCTCAGCGAAAATGTCAAAATATTTTTCGGCTGGCAAGCCACTATATGGAGTGTTCACCTTAGGCTAGTCGCCCACTGGCAACTGTGATCGAAATCAAATAGTTTAATCATCAGTTGAAAGAGAACCGCCCACTGGCAACTATTTACTCACGCTCACACATTTTGCTCTCTTGCGCTTATAGAAAACAGCTCAACTGTTGCGAAGGCAATCGTTTAGTTTGTGTCAAAACACAAACTTTTTAGTTTCGAGAATCGAGTTGCTCTAAGTGCGCGGTGTCCCATATAAGCCCATATGTTTCATTTTAGCAACCAAACAGTTGCGAAACTAAAAATTGAATGTGCGCGCCTGGCCTTATCAAAATCAAGCCAATCCCTCAACTTTTTTTTAGGTTTCTGTACTTTATCTTACTCCCTCTGTCTGAGATTTATAAACCGATTGACATCATTCCCACCTTGTAATGGAAATTGTTAAAGTAAATATAAGTGGCAAAAAATATTTTTTATAATCCATTGAAGTCGTAATCATCATCCAGTTCATGGCTTGAAAGATGGAGAACGATCTATATTTTGATATGGGGCCTATAGGGAATCTCCCTGTAAATTTTGTTTCCCTCGGAATTTCTTGTTCCCACGGAATTTTTTTCGTCAATCGTGAATCTCCCTCGAAACTTTTCCCCTCCGATAAAAAGAAGTACCATACATCTGTTGTCGAAAAACACTTTCGAAATAGGTATGTATAGTTTTAAGGCTTCCAATAACATTAAAATCCCTCAGAAATGGAAGAAAATACGAAAACCATAAATTACGCGGGAATATTTCGAACTCATTCACGATCGCGATTTTCCGAAAATGGGAATTCTTCCCAGGAAATTTTATTCACGATGGCCGCCAATTATTTTAATTATCGAATAAAATATTAGAGGTATTCATGTAAGCACGGAAAACCCTCGTAAACCTCGTAAACCAGATAATTTTATCTCCGCAGAAACGAGCTGTCAAAATTTGTATGGGAAAAAGTTTCTGCAAATCGCATAAAATTATCTCACAAATTTGCTGCGGAAAGTGCAGAAATAAACCTCGTAAACTAAAGAAGTATGGATTCTGACTTTTAATTTGACATTTCACAAAATATTTCCCACATTTACGCAAGTATTTCTTAGGGGGTGTTCATGAAAACATGCTGCGGAAAGTTATATCTTTCTACAAAGCGGAAAATTATCTCGTTACATGAATACCCTTATTATATATTATATCAAAATATATACTTTTAGCATTCACTATGGGGGCTATCGTGAGTAAAATTTCTTGGGAAGAATTCCCATTTTCGGGAAATCGCGATCGTGAATGAGTTCGAAATATTCCCGCGTAATTTATGGCTATCGTATATTGACAGATGGTCATGGTTTTAGCAAAACACGCAATTAACCTTATCAAAGCGAGCTTCTGTTATCTTAAAATTTCAAACCTACAAGATGGAAGGTAACTGGAAAACGTTCCTTAAAAAAAACCGCACTTTGTGGCATGTTCAGTCACAGACGATAACTAAAAACGCGCAATTTTTCTTGTTCTAAGTAGGAGAAAAGAACTTCCAGATTCCTCAAAAACACTATGGCGTAGATGACGTGGCTAGTAAGGGTTTCAAAGACCTCACTGATAAGCTTAGTGAACACTTCACATCTAAAATTCATGTATGGTGGGTGGGGTGGAGAGATGACTCCTTTTCTCTCGAACAAAGTTAATTTTTTTTAAATGCATCCATGCAATCGAAAGGAAGCCAAAAGGGAAACAAAGATTAAAAATCACTATCATGTAGAAGCAGTCAAAGAACGATAGATAACCTTGCAGTTTTGCCGCCCTCAGCAGTTTTGTCTACCGCCGCAACAACATACGTCTCTCACACACGACCACACGGGCTTAAAAGTCTATAAGTGCTTTGTGCTTTTACGGAATGCACTTATTTATCTATTGTTTCCTTTCGATAACATGAATGCTTTTAAACACTGCGATTTTGAATGAAATTTTACATTGTTCAAGCGAAAAAGAGTCATCTCACCGCACTCTGCCATCATTTTCTAACTTTGTTTCTATTTTGGCGTCGTTTCGATTCCATATAATGCTTTTTAACAAGCACTTTTAATCAAAGTGAACTTTGATCAAGCCAAGAGGAGTCATCTCTCCGCACTCTTTACTCTACTTAGTTATGAGAAACTCGCACGCTAATATCAAATGAAAACTGAAACATACCCAAGTATAATAGTAAGAACCAAAAATTATGAACAACGATAACACTGTTTCTAAACGATGCAATTTTACCTTGAGATTCTTAAGATTGTTGGCGAGAGACGAATGTTGTACCGGAGGTACAAGAAATAGCTGGGGTTGAAAAAATTAGATACAGAAAAAACTTATGGAAAGTGAAATACATTCGAATAATACAGAAATCCAGATAAAAAAAAGTCGCAATTTTACTAACATCATCAATTTTCTCCCGCTAGCAGATCGTCTCTAGTCAAAGACTGCTTTTGCCCAAAGCGATTTTTAATCTTTTATTCCCCTTTGTTTTTTCGATTGCATGGGTGCTTACGCTGCAACTTTCAAAACATAAACTTAACTTTGTTCAAGTGAAAAAGCAGTCATTTTTCCGCTCTCTATCTACGTAGTTAAGCGAAGATTTATTCCGGACCAATAACGAAAACTACAAAGAAGAAACAACGATAAATCAGGAATTTTGTTCACCATCTCATCTCATACGTTTGTCGACAATGGGCCTAAAAATCGCAAGGCTATATTGTATCGTTTAAGAGGAGTCAAAAACTGCTTTTCCATTGAAGTGATTTTTAATCTATATATCTTTCTCTTTTTGCCTCCTATCACTTACATTGGTGCTTCTAAGCTCAATAGTATCGTACTAAAAGAATTTCCTTAATAAATTGCTTCTGAACACACCTAAAATAATGACATTTCGTGTAAAAAAGTAAGTACACAAACCTTTATCGATGTTTGCAAATGTCAAAGAGTCATATGAAGCTAGCACGATACTAAAAAAATGATTTTAACTTTAATAAAATGGTAGAGAAAGTATGATGCTATATTCGATTAAAATTTGCAAATTCGTTGTTTTAACCTAGTATCATACTAAAACAGCTTTAGCATCGTACTAATTCTCTTAAAATTTTGAGCCAATATAAATATCTAACATTTCTAATAATTTAAGTAAAGCAAAAACCCACAATTTGTGGGCATTTGTGTTCCACCAGTGAATGTACGAGTGCGTAACCGGCCTAACTTCCGCACTCATGTGGAATTTCAATCCCATTTTGTTCTGTTTTATTTTTTTCTTAAATTTGTTCCCCTCCTTTTCTCTGAAAATATAACGGATCTTTCGAGACTCGTTCAAATAGTCAAATGCAAATTGCCTGTAGTTTGTGTTCGTCGCTGAAATACTAAATAGTTTGTTTTAAATTATGAATACCGAGGCTTTATCTTGTCGTTGTCGTTTTGTCCATTTATGTTTCCCAATAAATAAATCTGATTGACGGAAAGTGGTTTAGTAATACAATTTGACGCGATTGTTGGAAGTTGAATACACCAAAAAAGTTAAATCATTCATCTAAGAGAAAATCTAATTATCGAATGTAAGTTTGTATGTACATAATATTAACTTGTCTTTAAATTTGAATATTCAATTGCAATTTTTAAATTTCTTCCTAAATATTCCGAGCCTGCATACTGTCCTTTCATATTGTTTCCAGAGCTACCCGAATTTCTACAAATTTCAGTCTTAAGTTGTTCGTTTGTTTTTTGAAGATTATACCCACCTACTTATACATATTTTTTTAAATTTAAAAAAATGACTACTTAGGGCAGTTTAAAATAGACTTAATATATACGTATATACTGTAATTCAAAGTTCGTACCGAAAGTACAGTTTCATTGCATATATTTAATTTCTAAACTATTTTCAATATTGAGTTCAGATTCTCATACTGTTTTCACCCCCAATCCACAACCTATGCTATCCAGAGAACCGATCGGAACCACCTTACCGGAAACACCCGAAAATTTTATTTGTGAAGAGTTGGAGAAAACTTTAATTTTGAATCTTGGTCTTGGTCAAAATATACATCATCAGCACATTGAATTTTGGAATCGGTTTGGTAAAAAAATACTCAATTTTTATTTTAAATTTAAGTCCTTAAGACTTACAGGTTCGTCATAAATGTAGCTACATTTGATAAAATGTTGCAAAAATTCATATTAAATATTTGATATTTAAAATTTAAATTAAAGAACAGATTTCTGGACTCGAAAAAAGTCAAATCTTAATGCTCAAGGTGTTTCCCGGTATTTTTTATTAATTTCATTTCCATTTAAAGTAATTTTTTTTTAGAAAATTGCACCAAAAATAGACCACCCCTTTTATATGATTTTGTTCTTGTTTTGAATCAATCTAAATCCTAGCTTGTATGGCATTTCATGTGAATCAAACTCAATATTTAACAAAATTGCATTAAATAGGTATAAATTATACTAAAGCACTGATTTTCCTTAAAAAACAGTAACTTTTACTCATGAAATCGATAAGGCCTTTTTTAGAATGTTCAATTTTATTCTTAAATGTTTCTACGAACCTTCCATCTTCAGCGGTAAGCGAATAAACACATTCTAAACCCAAAGACGTATTCTCATGATATCAACAGCTTGTGTGTTGTATACCTATGGAGTATATTTCACACACTCAAGGGGACTACCGTTATGATGTTATAGTTAGAGATGACGCGAATAGTGACTCTGCCGAATACCGAATATTCGGCAGCCGAACATTCGGCCAACGAAAAGATGTGTTGTGTATCTATCTCCTACGTGACTTTTGACGAGGCACAACATTCACCCATATTGTGAAAACTCGTATTTATGACTCGTAGTCGACTACAGTCGTAATTTTATTGGATTAAACCAATAATTCTCACTACATGATTTCGTATTAAAGCTTCTCATTGGAATGTGTACCTAAACTTTCTTATGGATTTTGAAAATTGTGTCACAGACAATTTGGTCTTTGGTTTTTTTACCCAACTCCTTAAGGTGCAAATCTGAAAAGCCAGTCCTACTTACTTACCATAATGTACAAGTAAATGTAATAAAATAAATTAGGTAGGTACGTTTAATTGAGGAATAGAAGGTAGACATCATAATTGAATACATCATATTAATTATTGCAGATTTTTTTTTCAATTTTCAAACGGAGCATTAACTCTTCAAATTTGAATACATCGTCATATATTTTTATTCAAAGAAATAGGTACCTATGTACATACATACAGTGTTGGACAAAACTAAAGCACGAAAAAATATCACATAGGAAACATACGAATAAAAAGTGAAAACACTCGTGATACTTTTATAATTTTTATTTTTTCTTTATCACAACATATTCTATATTTTACAGCTTTTTATTTGATTTTAAATCCTAACACATTTCTAAAAAATAAAAATAGTTCAAAACTCATTAAAAAGTAGCGCGACAAAACTAAAGCACATTTTTGATTTCATATTCAAAATAAATAAAAAAAAAGTTTTAATGTTAGTATTTGGTGGCGTAAACATTATTTTTGATGATTGCATCACATCGACGAGGCATGGAGGCAATGAGATTGTCAATTATTTGTATAGGGATATTTTTCCAGGCAGTTTGTTCTTGTTGTCAAGTAGCGCATCAATATTGTTACATTTTGTTCGATCAATCCTCTGATCTACAATTTCCCATAGATTCTCTATGGGGTTGAGACCAGGGGATTGCGCTGGCCACTTCATATTCCTAATATTACCTTCATTAAGCCAATCCTTCACCAATTTAGCGGTATGTTTCGGATCGTTGTTATGTTGGAAGATCCATCGCAACGACATACATATTCTCCTCTGCGTACGGAAACATGACGTTTTGAAGGCTTTCATGGTATGTACATGAAACGATCCATTATACCACTTATCTTATGAAGTGGCCCGATCCCTGGACTGGAAAAACATCCCCAGACAATAATGTTCCCCCCACAGTGCTTCACAGTTGCCTTGGTGAATCGAGGATTGAGGCGTTCACCTTTCGGGCTTCGTACCGTACGAAATCTGTCCGATCCTTTTAAATTAAATTACGATTCATTCGAGAATGGAACCGTCTTCCATTTTCCCTAGTCCAGCTAAGGTGCGTTTTGGCAAATTCTAGTATTGCACGTCTATTTTTAAGGGAAATAAATGGCTTTTTTACAGCACGACATGTTTTCAAGCCTTTATCAAACGCTCTTCGCCGGATCGTTCTGCAAGAGATTTATAAGTCTAGTTCTTTTTTTTATGTTTTTAGAGGTAATATAAGGATCCTTTCTGATTACCCTCATTATTCTTTTATCGCAATGCGACGTGGTTTTTCGAGGTCTACCACCATTGTGCACTGTTTGAACACTAACCCGGGCACGAAATCGAGCTATTATCAGAGAAATAACCGTTTGGCTTATACCATATTTATTGCTAATAAATGTAATTGATTCACCGCTTTCAAACTCGGACACTATTTTTTCTTTTAATTTATTGGAATATTTATTCCACGCCATTTTAACAATTTCTATTTAAATTTTAAATTGTTCATTAGCTTTGACCGTTAGCATGGTGCAAAGATCCGCGAATAACTTTTGTTATCTTGCCTAGAACATGCTTGACAAAATAACAATTGAAGGTAGTAGCATTTAAGAATTAAGCGGTGAAATTCGATAACTGTAAACAGAAATATGGTACATGTGCTTTAGTTTTGTCGCGCTGCTTTTTAATGAGTTTTGAACTATTTTTTTTTTTTTGAAATATGTTAAGATTTAAAATCAAATTAAAAGCTGTAAAATATAGAATAATATGTTGTGATTAAGAAAAAATAAAATATATAAAAGTATCACGAGTGTTTTTACTTTTTTTTCGTATGTTTCCAATGTGATATTTTTTAGTGCTTTAGTTTTGTCCAACACTGTATGTATAAGATATGATTTTTTCTATAAGGCAAGAATACTAAAGGAATGTTTAACACTAGCTACATTGAAATGTATAGTGCATAGATGTTATATACGAGTACATTGAGCCGTACCAACAATCAAATTAAGAGACGACTTTAATATTTGAGCCAAATGAAGCATTATTTAATGGACTCTATATAACTGACCATATATGCTGCATTTTATTTTTTAGGTTCCGTACAATAAATGGTTCATAATTTAGAGTTCACATAAATATTAAGTTCATAACATGTATGGTTAACTTTTTATGGAGCTCTTTAAATAATGCTCCATTTCGCTCAAATATTAAAGTCGTCTCTTAATTTGATTGTTGGTACGGCCCATTGAAGATAATTAACTTTAAGTTCTATAAAAATTGGTTGTTTGGATGTGTTTGATACGGATTAATATCGTCCCTTATTTCATGAAATCATGCAACTATATTTTTAACATTTTGATCAAAACCATATTCTAGTTGTTCTTGTTTAAACCATGAATATGGATCATTAAGTTCAAAAATAGAAACCATATATAGTTTCATCATCATCATCATCGGCTCGACAACCGGGTTCCGGTCCTGGCCTCTTTCAACAAGTCTTTCCACCTATCCCGGTCTCTAGCCGACGCCATCCAGTTGCGCACCCCAAGGCTTCGGGCGTCCTGGTCTACGCCATCTCTCCAGCGCAAGCATGGTCGACCACGCTGTCGTCTACCATAGAATGTACCACAAAGAACTTTCCGAGCAGGTTCCTCTTCGCTCATGCGAGCTAGGTGCCCTGCCCACCGGAGTCTACCGAGCTTAATTTTTGTCACGATATCTGCTTCAAGGTAGATTGCGTACAGTTCATGATTGTACCGTCTCCGGAATCGTCCTTCCTCACATACGGGGCCAAGAATTCTCCTTAAGACTTTTCTCTCGAACGCAGCTAAGAGGTCGGAGTGCCTTTTGCTAAGCACCCAAGTCTCGGATCCATATGTGAGTACTGGCAGGACCATGGTCCTGCACAGCAGCAGTTTTGAAGTTATGGTGAGATTTCTGGATTTGAAGAGCTTTGACAAACTGTAGTAGGCTCTGTTGAATTTGAGAAGCCGCCCGCGTATTTCTTCTTCTATATTGTTATCGGCTGCTACTATTGACCCAAGGTATTTAAAGGATTGCACCACTTCAAATTCGTGCTCCGCTACCTTGATTGTTTGACCAACTGTTCCTCTCGCATTCGACGCCACCATGTACTTTGTTTTACCTTCACTAATGTGCAGCCCCAGATTTTGTGCCGCCTGCTCGATCTGGATGAAGGAATCGTGTACAGCTTGTTCGGTTCTTCCGATGATGTCAATGTCGTCTGCGTAAGCCAGTAACTGGCTGGACCTGTTGACGATGGTCCCTCTTGTTGCCGTGCCAGAGTCACGGATTGCTTTCTCCAACGCCAGGTTGAAGAGGAGGCAGGCCAAACCGTCCCCTTGTCGGAGTCTATTAAAGATGTTGATTGGTCTGGATAGCAATCCGGCTATTTTTACTTGGCTTGTTACGTTTGTCATGGTCAACCTACATAGTCGTGTCAATTTATTTGGGATGCCGAATTCTCTCATGGCTTTGTAAAGTTCTACCCTGGCTATGCTATCATAGGCGGCCTTAAAGTCTATAAACAGATGGTATGTTGGGATGTTAAATCCTAGACATTTTTCCATCGCCTGTCTAAGGGTAAAGATCTGATCAGTTGTTGATTTGCCTGGAATGAAACCACACTGATATTGTCCGATGACGGTTTTAGCGTATGGAGTTATCCGGTCTTGTAGGATAGAGGAGAGTATCTTATAGGCGGTACTCAACAACGTGATACCTCTATAATTGCTGCACGTTGTGACATCTCCCTTCTTATGTATGGGACATATTACATATATAGTTTACAATATCATTTAAAAAGAAAACATTTCATACATATAAACATATTTCTTTTTATATTTTTCTTACAAACATTTTAAAAATCTATGAAAAAAAAAAGAAAAAAATATTTAAATATATTAGTTACTTTGCGTAATCTTATCCTGTCAGGGTTATAGTGCAACCATTATTTACGCTCTAAAATCTTAATAATTTGTTTTCGTGTAAAAAAATTGAAATGGAAATGGAATTTCATAAATGTGTGCATAAATGTACAACATTAGTCAGATTTAAAAAAAAATTAAATACGAAATTTTGTTTGTTTTTTTAAACCGAAATAAAGAATAACCAGTTCAAGATTTTTCAAAAAAATTACGTATTTGACTATATAGAATAATTTTCTCAAGTCAAGTATCTATTAAAAAAAAAACTGCAACTTTTCGGACTGAATTAAAAAATTACCACCAGAAATTTCTACAACTACACCGCAATCGGTATTGATCGATGTAATCGGTGAAAAAACGACAATAAATTAAAAAAAAAATCGAAAATCAAGTTCTCGAAGAATTGAAACATCTGGTTTCGAAAAGGTACAACCAACAATGCAAACATATTATTATTATTATAATTTATTACCAAGCAATTAAAATTACATGATAATATTAAGTTTAACGAGCCTAGCTGCCGAGACTATTAGCTCTATAATCATAAGTTTAGATAACAATGTTTGCTTTTATAATAAAGTTTGATATTTTTTCGATATTTTTAGTGTTAGGGTTTTTTAGGATATCATAAATTGAATTGTTTTGAAATATGTTGTGAAAAGTGGGTGTTAGTATTGGACAATTCTCAAAAATATGGCTTAAAGTTATATTTGTATTGCAGGAGGAACAAACTGGTAGATTGGTTGTAGCGAGGAGGTGTTGGTGGGTGGTAGAGGTGTGTCCAAGTCGTAGCCTAACGAAATTGCGGATTTTTTGTTTGGAAATGCCTGTAGGATAAACGGGGTGGAGTTTTTCAGGATTGAATTTTTTGTAGTGGTGGTGATATTGCATCCAGTCGTTTTTGGTGTTGGTTACTATGGCATTTTGTGTAACTCTGATCAAGTCGAGTTTGGAGAAGACGTTGAACATGTAAACGGGGGAACTTTTCGCTGAGTTAGCTGCAATGTCTGCATATTCGTTTCCCTGGATCCCTACATGCCCAGGAATCCACATCAATTTGATATTTTTCGAGGATTTGATGAGTTGGTATCTGATTTCGGTTATCAGGTCAGTGTTGTTGTTTGGGTTTTTGATAGCTTCAAGGACAGATATACTGTCAGAGCAAATTATATATTTTCCTCGGAGTTTTAAGGCTGTTTTGGTGGCTTGCAAAACAGCAAAAGCTTCTGCTGTAAATATTGAGGAGAATTCAGGCAAGTTACCTATGCTGATGATCGAACCGTTTTCAAACAGTACGGCAAATGATGTATTCTCTGTTGTCTTAGATCTGTCAGTGAATATGAATTTCCAGCCTTCTGATTTTAAATCTGACGATATACTTGAGAAAAGTTGGCAGTAAATTATATTGCTGGTATTTGTTTTCTTGTAGTTCGCTAGTGTCATTATCAAGGATGAAGGGCTAACGAACCATGGAGGATAGCGTGGGACGGTAAATTTTGTGTGTTTTGATGGAAGGTCAATGTGCGATGCTTTATCCATAATAGTAGCGATTGCTGATGGTATCTTTTTTGTAAGTTTATGATTTGTTGCACTTTTCACATCATTATCGATCACTGAATTGGGGGAGAATATGAGTTTTGCAGATAGTTTTAAAGAGATTGCGTCCCTACGTTCCTCTATACTGGGTAATCCTGCTTCTGCTAAAATATTTTTGATGGGAGTAGTTCGGAAAGCATTGATACTACTTCTAGCTGCTTGGTGTTTTTTTTTTTTTTTTTTTATAATCTACCCGCGCTCAAGGGATTATGATTACCCTTTAAATGTTTCAACACAGCGCCGGCGTGAAGTTACGGAAGAGAAAGAAGGATAGGAAAGATGTGTGGCACGATGTTCTGAGACTGAAGGTGGTTGTCTCAGATATTTTATCTCCAGGGATGGCGGCTAAACTAAAGCGGAGAATGCCGTGTCTTATTTCTATGTCGCTTATAATTCACATTATTTTATTCGTGTTCATCCTTGTTGGGCATACTAGTTTAACTTTTAATGCAAAGCTAAAAGTTTCTCTGAGGTTACCTCAAATATAAATCCAAACTCCTTTGCATTCCTTAAGCATTCGTCTGAATTTTGCATTTGATTTTTTGTAGATAATAAGATTAGTAGTGATGGGGTTTTTCTGAAAGTTTTTTAGTGCACTCATTTTCTCTTTTCGTAAAGATGATAATTCAGAGTTCCACCAGGGAACCACGATCTTGCGTTTTATTGCAAACATATAGTAGTTACCCTCCGGCGAAAAATATTGACCATTTGTAGCTGTGTCCACATGACATCAAATACATAGTTTACCCATACGGTTACAACCCTATAAATAACAAAAATCCGTAATTATCAAAAGTTAACTCACGAACTAATTTTGTTTATCAATGCAATAGAATTTCTCCCGTTTATACATACATAGGTAAGGTAGATGGCTAGAATAGAGACAAAATTGTCCTAAAACTACCCAAAAACACGATACCTTTTTTTAAAGCCAGAAACCATTTTTGAAAAGGTTTTTTTTTTTTTTTTTTAAATTAACGGTTTTTGAAGAAATTAATTTAAAAAACTAGTTAATTTTAATTGATTCCGAAAAAGAATTAAAACTGATTAAGTTGCAGATCTTAAAATCTTGTTAAAATTTTAAAAATAATTATACAGTAAAAATAAAGAATGAATGACAAATGGGCTTAAAAAGCGATACTTTGAAATTGAAAGACTTTCCTTTTTTCCAACTGTTGTTACATTTTATGGCAATTTTTTTTTATTACGTTATTACTTTCGGCTTTCATAGTCAAATATGTAAGTGTATAGAAATAGTCAAATAAATACAAAATAGTTAAATCCTTCGCAATTATGCTGATAATATTAATTGTACCAAAATAAAAAATCTTGGGGTAAATGCTACAAATTGAGTTTTGGGGTAGAAAATCAAATTTTATAATATAGTATGGGGAAAATATTACACAAAATTTTTCGGAAAATAACCTTAGTCCAGTCATGAAACTATGCCTAAGCGTAGAAAACCGTTACCTACTTACTTAAAACTAACTCAACCATTCTTGCGTGCGTGTTGGCAGAAATGGACGGGACCTATAATTTTCTAACGAGTCCTATATTTTTCTAACAAGTCCAAGCTTTTGGAGGATTTGTCACTTCCACGCAAGAGGGAGTACGCCCGTGAAAATCATTTTTACAGCGGCTGAGAATCGGACCAAAACCCGGTCAAAGGAATTAACCATTATGGTGTCAGTTTCAACATTAAATCTGAAGCAGACAGCCTACCAATATATTAGATGGTAAGCCACCATATCCTACGGCATTATTGTTCTTAACCTTTTTAAATCCAAGCCAACCTAGTTTTACTGGCTAATGGATGGGTTCTTGATTGTATGAAATTGTGTTATCTTCTGGCACTGCTATTCCCTCTACATGTTGCTCATTAAACAGCTTTTGGAAATCATACAACTACTTTTCTCTGTGGTTACCTTTATTGTTTGGAATAGGTTTAAGTCTCTGTGGGGTGTTTTATGGACCCCGATTTTCATGAGCTGCGAAGTGAATTGTTGTTTAACTCAAAATAGTATGTCTTCAAAGTTGAATATCTATATTGTGATATATTTCTTCCGTCGAGCCAGATCCTAAAGAAATTTTCAGAGATGTCGAAGTTGAAATATCATAAATAATCATTATTAAAGTTTTTAATCTAGTATTTGGTTCATTAACGATTGCAAATTTATTAAAGTCATTTGCGGTTTATCTTTCATCAATAAATCATTTTGGTGGAGCCTGGGCGCTATAAAACAAGAAATATTTAATGTGACTATTTGAAGAAAAAAATTTTGAAAACGAGAAAAATGCATCAAATTTAAAAAAGGCAAATATGGTATAGAAAGGCAAAGGTTGTCAAAATGAAATACATTTTCAGTTTAATTTTCCTATGCGGACACCTCTATTAGGAGGATAAACACCCTTAGGCTACGCGTATAGTAGTGCGACAAAGCGATGCGATGCGAGAAGCGATGCGACAAGCAATTCGAGATGCGAGAATTAGATGCGACATGCTGCGCACAGTAAAAGCGATTTTGTGCGGTTGAGTTGTTAATTCCTTGATAATTATTGCTACCAAAATTATCAAAAAGTTGCACCACACAACACAAGCAGTGAAATAACAATATTTTACTCGTTTGATTTTTTTTTTTGAAGCCTCAAAACAAACAATATGAGCCTTCTCGCTCAAACTCGCTTGAAAAAGTGGTCAGAACAGTTTGTGTGCGAGATGCTTGCGATAGGCATGCGAGAATCTCGCAGCACTCGCATCACACATCGCTTCACTGTGCGCACGTATATAAGAATCCATGTAAATATTTTTCTCGCACGCAAAAGCTTCTCGCATCGCATCGCTTTGTCGCACTACTGTACGCGTAGCCTTAGACGGACATATTTTTTTGTACGGAAATTTGTCCATATATGTAATTGGTATGGTTTTTAATTTCTCTTGGGCGGACACAGACAGCATTCCTCCGATAATACTTTTTTCGTTAGACGGATGACACTAGAGAAGAACAAAAAAAATATGTCAATTTAAGGAACGGTATTTTTTAGTTGCAGTATACATCGGACAGCTAACGATTCATGCATATAAATTATTATAGAGTGGCTACGTTCATTCGATATGAAAATGATGCTTCAGAGAAAAAAGATTGCGTTCTTTCTTGACAAACAAAAATAAAAGTTGTTGATCTTCCACCAAGCAATCGATTTATTAGCCTTTTTATTAAGGTGTGATAAGAAATTTTAAATTTCACTACCCCTTTCCTCATGGAAAGCTCACGTTCTATTAGTGAATTAATCAATGCGTAAATGTTCTAGACGCAATTAATTTTGTTAATAATGCTTGGAAGCTTATACCAACACAAACACTTGCTAATTGTTTTAAAAGTTCTGGTTTCACATAAAGCTTGATTTCCAACATTCTACATGAATGCGGATTGGAAGGACAACCCAAAAATGTTGTCCTAATGTATGAAAACGCTAATTTAGAAGATTATATGCTGTCAGAATAGGTCACAGTTGATGTTCTGTTCGAACAATGAAAAGTGTGAAAGTGAATCTGATAATGAATGTTATTAATTTTGAATTTGTTTTTATTATTTTTTAGTTTCTCAACGGATAACTCCCTTAGGCAGACAAACATTTTTGAACCATAGCTGTCCGCTCAAGGGAGATTTCACTTCACATACTTATGTGCGTTTTATGTTTTAGGTCGATTTTATTTGGTTCCCATTTTTGTGCAAATGAAATTTGGCAGTCCTAGAGAGTGGTCGATAACAATTTATTATGTAGCATCTAACGCAGCAAAAATATTTTATGCAAATAATTGTTGTACCAAGTCCCCACCATCCCTTGATTTGACGCCTCCCGAAATTACTGTTGTAAAGTCTGCAAAATTGTGCCTAAAAGAGCTCACCTTTGCGTCACTGCCAAGGGCGCCCACTTTACCGACATTATATTCCATACATAATGTTTAAGATTATATAATCAATCAATAAAATGTAAATTGTAAAATTGTATTTAATTAAGTTATTGAAAAAAAATTCGGCCTGGAGCATATAACGCACCCTGTTTATATTGAATCGGGAGGACTTTCTTACGATAATCAAACAAAAATAGGCAACGTTATTTTATATGTCTCTTTTAGCGTATTCACCCTTTTTGTGTTTGGTGGCTTTTTAACATGCAGATTCTGAAACAAAAAAGAATAAGGACAGAACCTTAAATTTTGTAACCTCTTTTTAACTTTAATGTTGAAGCTCATTCCGGCATTGCTGGACAAATTTGTAGGATTAGTCAAATTAATGGCTTTAACTGTCTGTCTGTGATAAGTGTTCCCCTTTTTCATCATCATTCTAACTATCGAAAAGAACCTCACACTTAAACCACTGATCATTTTTTCACAAAAAAATTTGTTTGTATTATTTCTTTTTTGTTTTCAATACAAAATCTGTTTTGTGAGATAGAGTGATAGAAATGCTCATGTTTACGGAAACGTATTGTTCGATAACAATGAAACAGCTACAAAAATTCTCAAAAATGGTTTTGATGAGTAACAATTCAATTCGGTCAAATTTAATTTGCTATTTTGTATCTGTGGAAAAAAGAATTGTCCTTCTTAATTGAATTTATGATATATTGTTCTATTTATTTATTAAATGTGTATTGATTGAACTGACGAAATATCAGTTAATAATGATATCTACGGCATTAGATTAGCTCTATTTTTATCTGCGCAAAATAATATTTTTTTAATTTAAAAAAACGGTGTATTACTCGTATTTAACAGTTAATTTTACTGTTGTTATAATTATTATTAATAATACATTTTACTGATATTCATTGTAGGCGTGAAGTAGCCAGTGGAAGTCGAAAACATTTCAATCGGAATTAACTCAGTGATGTTGGTGTGACCATAAGGTTTCGCAAACCAAGAGTTTGATTCTTTAGCTAGTCTAAACGCACTGCAAGATACTAGATATTTAATAGCTACATATATCAAGTGGTAAAAGGTGCATACAAACGCTAAAGGCATCAGTAGGGCATCTCAGAGCCCTTTTATTGCCAACGCCAGCAGTTCTTTGAACCTTAGCAATTAATTATTGAATTAAATTGGGCCTTTTCCCTCCCGAAGTTAGTCAAAATTTGTTTAAATTTGGCCATATATCATTATCATATCACTAAACATTTTATTAAAAAAAAAAATGTTGAGATTGACATTGTTTTTCTTTTCAATTTTTAAGGTGAAAACTTGTCGCAATGAAAAGGCAAAAACAAAGAATCTGAATACTGCGTATTTTCTATTTTGTAAAAATAAGAACACATAATGGCGCAAGTGGTAGGTCTTTATGAATTGCTAGTTTCCAAAAAAATTAAAGCTTTTTAATTTTTTTGTACAAGCGCACGAACTACGAGTATGTTTCGCACTTTCCAATAGTTAGACATAATGGCAGCATATCCACCACTGGAATATCGGCCAGCCTATTGGATAATCAGCAACTATTTGTATTAAATAATTAAGTGAAACACTTTAGGAGTGTATATCTATTTGGAAACTTAACTATTTGACCAAATTTTGTTTTCGTCTTGTTTGTAGGAGCTTGCTTTATTATATACCTACATATGTATTTCATTTCTGGTGTTGACTTTGCACATTGTAATATTTTATCCGGAGCATATGTGACAGTTTAAATTCAGCTGGAACGTAGGATAGTCCTTGCGATTTGCTTATACTAAGTAGTATAGTACTTCGTTTGTTTTTAATTAAATCGTTGGTTGTTTTCCTTAGCTTCTTGCAGATCAGGGACACAGTTGGTTTTCAAGGATGGGTAGTGTTGTGCCACTCCTGTCCTTCCTATCAGTAGATCTGCTGGCGGAAAACCATTTGCTATGGTTGTTGCTCGATACTCCACAAATGCGAAGTAGGGATTGATGTTTTTCCCCAGAAGTGTCTTTATAGTTTTCACATTAGTTTTTACTCGAAAAATTAATTTGATTGAGAAAACTTACGTGATGGAATCCGCAATCTTTTGCAATTTTGGCGAAAGTTGAAAAATTGATTGTCTGATCTTATCACATCCGGGATACCATGTCTAGGAAATGCAGATTTTATATCATTATATCATTTTTTTGTTCTTCTAAAAATTGTTATCTTAGGGTATCTACTCCAACTATATGCCATCGACATCTTGGATTCGCTGCTGAAATAATTGTATATAAATGTATCTTAAGTGTACTTTGGCCACCATTTATTTCCTGGTACAGTTTGCATGGCCCTAGCCTTACATTTAATGACCAGCATATATTTTGTCTAAAAGTCCACTCATAGTTTTGTATGTGATTAACTGGCTGAAACTGACTTAAGCTGAAACGTTCATTGTAGTATTGTCTTTACTCGGGTTTTATTTTATATCGATCTGACAATCCTTTTAAGCAGTATTCTTCTACCAATGTAAGTATCTTACAGTTAAATAGAGCATCAGTTTTTAAGCTTTGTTGGATTAACCGAAAGTCTTTCAACTACATGCATATATATTGAGTTTCTTGAACCAAATCAAAGTTTTTATTTTGGATGAAATATATCTCATAGGTGAATGTCATGATTTTCATACTGAACATTTATAATCTAGGTGTTAGGTCATTCAAATGTTTTGTTTAAAAGATAAATACCAGAGGCTCATGGTCCATTTCAATACTCAATGTTATTCCCTTAAGTCTTTTATTTGGGGGTATCCTTTTTCAGTATTTGAAATAGTTCTCAAAGCGTATGCATGTACGTAGATTACCATCATCATCCATCTGCAACAAAGCTGATCATAACCAAAAAGATGATAGTATTATTTTTTGTTCTGGGCTTTATGGTTTGAGAACAAGATTGGATAAATATGGGACAGAATTTCCAAGATAGTTACCATACCAAGAAACGTTTAGCTTGATTAAATTCGTTTGTTTGAGAATAGCCTTTACTTTGCTATTGCATGGGCAAGTTCGATCCCGATCTATTTTATACACTAGAAATTTTACTGTTGTGATTTGTTTTTCACATTTGTTTTTGTTAAGTGTGACACCAATTGCGTACAACATTTGAGACTCGTCGAAGCGTTTAATCGTGTTCTTTGGTTTTGGGTGCACAAATTTAATATCTTCCGCCTGACAAACTTCATTTGAAATTATTATTATAGTAAGCTTTATTAACCTTTGAATTACATTTTATCAAATTAAAATTACAAATATTTTGGCAAAATATGTTTCGAAATAAAAATAAGTTTTCGGCAAAAAAAAAATCTTACACTAGTCAGGGAATAGTAGTGAATCTAGGGGATCTCCTTGGCTGACTCCTCTTTTAATCTTAAATTAATCTGCAATTTTATTCATTTTAATGTTTTTCATCGTATCTATAAAAGTATAATGAACTTTATGGTTACTAAATGCTGTCTAGATTTTTATTCCACTATGTCAAAAGCTTCAGTAAAATAAATAAAAAAGATTGTAACGTGGTTTTCTAGATTCATTGTGTTTTCAATGAGCTGATTGATCGTCTGCAGATGGAAGGAAGTTGAGAAGCCTTCTCTGCAACCAGATTGCTCCCGAATTTGGTTGTCATTTCGTTATTTTGTATAATGTCTTTGAGAATAGATTGAACATTGTTGATATCAAGCTAATGTGTCTTGGTCATTTTTATCTATTTTTTTTATGTATCAATATTTTGGTGCTTTATTTATTTAAATTGTATTGAATATTTATTTCAACATAGTGTTAGAATGTCTTTCCCATTCTTTAGCATTTGGTCTTCAACTTTGTCATTTCCTGCGCTTTTTCACTCTTCAAAATATCGACAGATGCTGGGAAGTTGCTAATTCGTTAATGACTTTTCTTTTAGTTCTTATTTAGTTTCATTGAAATTATTCATTCTTTTTTGGTTTTTGTCATTTCACACAATTTTTGGTATTATATCTTTTTTTGCTGTTTTTTTTTAGGGTTTTACGGTAAATTTTAATTTTCGTTCTTACCATTCTGTGATCGCTGTTAAATATAAGGTTCCATCATTTTATGTATTTTATTCTTCAGAATTAAGTCATTTTTCGTTTTTTGATCTTCCATCCGGTGATATCCACGTACATTTGTTTTTGTCTTTTTTTTTTTTTTTGTTGAACAATGGGTTTCCGAATTTTAAATTAATGTCCTTAAGGCACTCTACAAACCGTTTTCCTATTTTTTTGGCTGTGCAAAACACCTAACTTACAGCCATGATTCATTTTAAAAATATTATAGATTTGCGCATTTTCTAGAACTTAACCTCATAGAGAACTTATGGGATGCCAAATTATTTTTAAGCCGAAGGGCGATATTCATGCTGAAGTTCAAAGTCAGTGGAATGACATACCGGAAACTATTATTAATAACCTAACCTCACTGCTTCTATGCCTTGTAATTGTGCAGCTGTTATAAAAGAAAAAAATAAATAAAATTGTAGGCATCGTTCAAATTTGCAATTATTTTGCACAGCAATTAACCCTTATTTTTTAGTCTTTCTATTTATTTTTTTTCATTATTATTATTATAAGTTTATTAACAATATTAACAATCAGTTCACATCTTTTTAGATGTGGAGCTTGAATTTATGTTCGAGGTAAACTTTTCAAAACATAAAATTTTTTCTGCTTTGAAAGCTTGACGAAACTTGGCGTAGAATATAAGATTGTTGTTGATAGGATGCTTCTTAAAAATTCTCCAGGCTTTCTGTTGTATCTGGCGGAGGTCGCATAACTCTTTTTTCCACCAAGGAACAACTTGTTTCCTTGTTTTATTTATTGACTGCGGGATAGCTGCGTTTTCTGCGGATCGAATGTATTTATGTATATACGGGTAGCTCCTTGGTTAATGTTGCAAGAAGTTTTTTTCTGCGAAACTTCTTTTGAGAGATTTGATTTAAAAATTTCCCAATTGGCCCTATCCGGTAGGAATCTTTTTTGTAATTTTATAGGTGTTATGTTAGAGAAAAAGTTGTGATGATCGGGAAATGATCACTTCAGTGTAGGTCGTCAGAGATGGACCATGAGGAAGTTGGAGCCAGAGATGGTGTAACTAGGGTTAAACGAACATTTGTGAATGTTTTGTGTCTCGAAAAATGTGTCGGGCGACCATCATTTAAGATCCCAATTTGTGATAGTGTTCAACTGTTTTCCCGCGATTATTACATGTGCTGGAACCCTAGGAGGGGTTTCAGCTCCATGAGTTGAAATCTCCTGTAAGTATGATTGGGGTATTGATATTGCTCAAAATACAATTAAGATTATTGTCAGTGAATTGTTGCTCTGGTGGAATATGTATACACACAGACTAGTGTTTTAGTTTTAATGCTATTTGTACTGCTATTGCTGCTATATTTGAGTTGATTTGGATGAAATAATGAGGAATAGATTTGCGAACGAGAAGGGCTACTCCCTGCTTGGAGGAAGTGTCTGAAGCCTAATTATGAAAACAGGATGAATATTGCTTTGGACAAAAAAGTTGAATTGGTTTGAGTGTGTCTCCGCTGGTCGAAAATTGAACCATCCGAGTTCTGCGAGGAACCCGGAATGTTCGGTTCCCGATCAGAGGAGTTGGCAGAGGGATAATAATTATATTTATTGCTCGAGGCTATGATTGTCAGTTTCTGACAATTTAATAAAATAAGTATTGTTTTTTTTTTATTAAAGATTGAGTGAAGTTTGATATTGGTGATTGTGTAGTGTTGTTGTTTGCAAGTGTGGTTTGGATTTTGATTAAGAATATTGTTAGTAATATTTGAGGTGTTCTTGAATAGTAAAAAAGGTAAGAAGCGGAGGTGCTTGCGTTGGTGATGGTTGCGGTGGAGGTGATCATGTTGGACGTGGTTGCGGTGGATGTTGAAGATAAGTTTCCAGTAGTTGTTTCTGTATTCATAAAAGGAGCGAGTTGTGTGGATGGATTTATTGTTATTTTTTGTTCGTGAAGAACTTGTGTGTTGTTGTTGGTTGGCTTGGGTATTAATATTGGTGTGTTCTTGGACGTAGAATTTTGCAAGAGGGTTGGAGGCTGTATTATTTGGTTTGATTCATTTTGTGAAAAATTATTTATCTGGGATGATAGATTTGTTTTTTTGAATATGAGCATTGTTTGCAACTGTTGAGAAGCTTAGAGAAAGAAACGTTGAAACGTTTCTTTTTGGATAATTCTCACCACAGTTTGCGCATAATGTATGTGTGCATTCTTCAGGTATGTGTGGTGGAAGATTACAATTGACGCATGAAGAGTTACTGTTGCATTTTTTCGCAGTGTGCCCTAAAAGTATGCGATTCTGGCAACTTAAGATCAAGCCAGTAGCATGCTGACTTCCATTTTCAATTTTTCTTTTTTTTTTTTTTTTTAAACTTGAAAACATCTGTCACATCCTTCGATTTTATTTCTGATATTTCATTTTCGGGTATGTTGTTAAGTTATGGAGCATACACTGTGCCTTTTGAGGCGTTAAGTTGATTGTGTAGTGACACAGAAATAGGCAATAGATTGGAAAGTTATTTCTTAGATAGAAATTGGTCGGCAATTTTATTTAACCTCAAGAGAACGAGAAGGCTTCCGTCTCGGAGTTGAGTTATTTGGTCGTAGTAAAAAGTTTTTGGGTAACGGGATCGTACAAAGCTAAAGTCAAAATACTATCGGTAGAACGATATAACCGGGGCGAGTCTTAGTCGGTAAATACTATATTTTTATACTATACTATACTTATTTTTTGTTTAAGTGAATTATTTTTACTTGCGATATAGGTACTATAGGGCAAGTTCTGCATTTGGAAAAAAAATCTAACTCGAGATTTTGATCAAAGTTGACATTACGATGATAGCGAAGACGAAAAAAGTGGGTCTGACAATTCCGTCTGTCTGTCTGTATGTCTGTATGTCTGTACCTCGAACTACAGCCTAAACTACCGGACGTATTTTCTTCAAACTCGGTAGTTAAGGGTCTTCGGTGATTCCCTAGAGGAAAAATTGAAATTTTTTTTTTAGCTCCAAAACTAAGGGTACCCCCCATATACCCGTTATGCAAAATCTTATTTATCTCGAAAACGCCTCTAACGATTTTGATAAAAAAAATTAAGTGTGATATTATGGACATGGACTATACTTTGGTCAAAAAAAAATTTGGGGGGAAATGTTATTAGGGGTACCTGTCATGGAAGGGTTTTTTTGATTTTCGAATTTCTCACCAATGGCTCTAACGATTTTAACCAAAATTTTTATTCAGGAGCTGCTTTGCATTTTAAAAAATATAAACTTAAAATTTTTTCGAAAAAATAGTTTTTGGATTTTTAAAAAAAATAATACATTTTTTTTTTGAAAATTCAATTTCTTGAAAACCGATACACGATTAAATTTTTAAATTACGTTTTAAAATGTATTTTATTAAATACTAACAATTTGCGTAACAATTTTTTTTATAAAAAATTTAAGGAAAATTTAGTACATAAAAAACATGTTTCAGTGTGTCTGTATGTCTGTACCTCTCACTACAGCCTAAGCCACTGGACCTATTTCTTTCAATCTCGGTAGTTAAGGGTCTTTGGTGATTCCCTAGAGGAGAAATTGAATTTTTTTTTAGCTCCAAAATTAAGGGTACCCCCCATACACCCGTAATGCAAAATCTTATTTATCTCGAAAACGGCTCTAACGATGTTGATAAACAAAATTAAGTGTGATATTATGTAGTCCATCATTTTGGTCAAAAAAATTTTGGGGCAAAATGTTATTAACGGTACCTGTCAAAGAACCGTTTTTTGATTTTTGACTTTCTCATAAACGGCTCTAAGGATTTTAACCAAAAATTTTCAGCAGGATTCTCCTTAAGTTTAATAATAATATTCGAAAAAATATTTGTTGGGTTTTTTGAAAAAAAAATTTATTTTATAAATCAATATCTTCAAAACCTATGAACAATTATTTTTTGAAATAATTTCCTAAAATCAATATTATTAAATACATACTTGAAATTCGCATCCCATATTTTTTTCTTAAAAAATTTGAAAGAATTTTTTTTATATAAAAAATGTATTTAATAATAAAATGAAAAGTTTGTTTGCATAAATTCATACTTTTCTGGAAACCAGACGGCAATTTTATGCATTTGAACATTATTATCTCATTAAATCAATTTTTTATATTTGGGTGATTCTACAAACAATGGAATAAAATGATACAAATTTCGGCACGACATTTTTGGAAGCCAAAAGTCGTAAGAATTGTTCTAGTTGATCCTTAGAACGTCTCTTTGCGTTGTTGAAAGCGGCCAGTAAAAAAAAATTAAAAATTACGATTTTAAAGACATTTTTTGAAAAAGGATGTTCAGGGGACTGAGTTTTTTTTTAAGGTGACTGAATAAATCTTTAGTTTTTTTTGTATTTTCTCTTGGGTACAAACTAAAATATAGAAATTTAATTTAATTAGCCTTTATAAACATACAAATTCATGGTTAATACATAATAACTTAGCATTTTATTAAAAAAAAAATAATATATTATAATAAATTTTTTTTCTACTTAGAATCAATTTAAAATAAATTATATTATTTTTAAAAATTTTAAAAATATTTCGTAATGAAGTTCGAAGTTCAACATAACTTAAAAATTCTCAGGTTTCTGAATAAAATATCATTTATTTATTTATTAGCCAGGGGACTGAGACCAGGGGACTGAGGTTTTTCATGGTTTTTGCGCAAAAACGATATTAAGGTTTTATTTAAAAAATCAAAAAAATATATATAATATTACAGTTTCATCAAACCTATACTATACTGCTAAAAAAGATGCCTACTTAATACAAATTTGTTTCGTAAAAACTCACCAGAGGACTGAGAAACTAAACGGACAATCCACGACTTCGTGCACAAATGTCTTTTTCACTATACTAACATAAGAAACAGAATCGAGTTGCGCCACGATTTTATTGTAAGGAGACTTGGTTCTTCAAATTGTCAGTGCTGGAAATCTGATCGACATCCTAGTTATTGATATTTTCGACTGTTTCAATATGCCAGGGGACTGATATAAAAAGCGGGGGACAAAATTTAATTAAGTTTTTTTGTAATAAAATCAATTACTAAAAAGTATTTATCTATTTCGTAGCAAAGATGTATGATTTGGCGTAACTTCGGTGGGATTCATTTTAAAATGAGATCTGAAATAAGAGAACGGTAATAATTTTTCTTTGCGAAATCGTACTGGGGACACGTCAGGGGACTGAGAATCGGACACTTTGAAGAATTTTTTGAGCAATATAAAATAAGGTCACCCTAATAATATTGTTAGGCCAGGTAGATATCAGTGAGATTTAATTTTATAAAAAAAATCAGATTAAATAATTGAACGGATTTCAAAATATTTCAGGGGCCGCCGAAAATTCCATCGTTTGTAGAATCACCCATTTATAAAATGTATCTTAAATTCCAAAGTACTTTTCCATAAGAGCAAGTTCGTGCGATCCAGTCGTGCATTTTATTTATTTGTAAAGTTTATTTTGTTTCGTTTAATTTAATACGCCATCGTTGCGTCATATCTCTGACTTTATCGACTGCATTTTGCAGTTTTTTTGTTGCCAGTATCGTCAGCAAAGATGGCCATGATAGCGTTGATGTTCACTGGAATATCCCTAGTATATAACAAATACAGGGTTTGGTCCTAGGACACTTCCTTGGGCTACGACTCTTAAGAGGCGGTTCGTAACATAGTACTGTCTAGAAAGACCCCTTAAAGTGTACATACTAAGTCCCAAATGCTAAACCTTATCAAAGGTTTAAGCAACATCTAACGATAGAGTTGAACATAATTTTTTTTTCAAGTGCTTTTTCTACAACATCGGTAAATTTATGCAATTTGTCTATCGTGGAATGTTTATTTCTAAATCCAAACTGATGTTTCGGGATTAATCTTTCTTCAATTATTTTGCTAAGCCTTGTGCCATGATTGGTATAAACGATTATAGTCTAAACGCACTGCAAGACACTAGATATTTAATAGGTATATCAAGTGGTACAAAGTGCACACAAATTGTAAAGTCATCAGTTGTGCAGGATCTCAGAGCCCCTGTATTGGCAACGCTAGCAGTTCCTTGATTACTTTAATGACCCAATCATTTATTGAATTAAATTGGGCCTTTCCCCTCCTTTTCACAAATTTGTTTACATTTTTGGACATATATCATGTCACTATACATTTTATTTAAAAAAAACCCAAATGTTGAGAATAACATCGTTTTTCTTTTCAATTTTTAAGGTGAAAATTTGTCGCAGTGAAAAAGCAAAAGCAAAAGCAAAAAAAAAAAAAATCCGAATCCGAGTACTGAGTATTTTCTATTTTGTAAAAATAAGAACACATAATGATGGCGCGAGTGGTAGGTCCTTATTAATTGTTAGCTTAAAAAAAATGAGAGCTTTTTAATTTTTTGTACAAGCGCACGAACTATGTGTCGAACTTTCCAATGGCTAGACATTTCATGATGGCAGCACATCCACCACTGGATTATGAGCCATCCTATTGGAGAATCAGCACACACCTTGGCCATCGGATTTTTCTAAAACTCGGATGGAATATTTTTGGAAATAACAGATGGAATTTTATTGAAATTGGCGAACGTGGAGTAAAGAAAACGGAATTTATTATTTACATCGAAAGAGGCTTTGATCCCATTATTATTGATGTCGGAAAACATGTGTACATCGATGATGAGAGATTGAATGGGAACAATCATCACTTGGTGCATGAGTCAAGTTTCTGTTTGCTGATAAGGAATAGGAAAGTCGTCGAATTCCAGGTTTGCGACGAACTTCATGTTGACAGTGATGAATGGAATGAATGGAATTGAATTATATTAATTTATTTATGTACTATTTCGTCAACCTTCACTACTAAAAATATAAATTGACCATTAATTTTATAAATTAGACCTACTTCTTTTCTCGCGTAGACGATGCAATTTTTTTTAGGAACTTCCAGTGACACGTGATAACTGCGACTTACATATCGATACCTTCCCGTAAGAATGTAGTAAGCGACATTTCTAAAATTGTTCAGGAAACGAAAAAAACGAAGAAAGTTCTAGTTGAATCATAGTGTGCTAAGAGACAATTTTGGTTAAACTAAGTGACATCTAAAAAAATTTTTTGTTGCTCACTACAATGAGATCTTTATTAATGTCGCTTAGCATAATTTTTTTAGCGGATAATGCAAATTTCAGGGGGCAACATTATTTTAATGAGAAAATATGGCAGTTGATAAATTTTTTTATTTGTACTCTAGTTTCCTTTTCATGCATAATAGGTTGCCGAAACCCAGGCCAAAACGTGGCCCTTAACATATAGTATATTTCCTCATCAAAAAGTCATTTTCGAAAAAAGTGTCGCTTAGAACATTCTTACGGGAAGGTATCGATATTATAAACACTCGTATGTCAGTGACATAGTTTTGTCAAGGTACCGACAGGCAGTTATACAACATAAAATCTAGTTAAGCTTTTATATTTTCTTAAAAGAAGGGCTTAGAAACTTGAAATTGGATGATGGCAATTAATAATTTTGATTTTTTTGAAAAAATTTCATTTACAACTTACTGTTATACAGAGAAAGTAACAGTTTTAACTACATTTGACTTCTTGCATGGATTGATTTGCTTTTCCTAATTTTGAACCAGCCTTTGAGTTATAAATGCAGAATAACTTAATTCAATGTCTTGTTTATTATAGGATGTATCTTAGACTGGGCCAAAAAAATTGACTATTTTTTTTTTTGAAAGATATATCGAGAATATCATTCAGAATGACAAAAAAAAAATTTCGTAAAAGTTTGAGCCCTTAATATCAATTTTAAGAGGGCTATCATCGCTAATTTTGATTTTTAGTCATAATTTCATGTTTTGCGTCAGAACTGGCAAAACATTGAAGTAAAAAAAAATCATTTTGACTTACTTTTATATAAAATTAAATTCCCTACAAAAAAGGTCTGATTGAAAATTTTCGTCAGACAAGCCGTTTTTGAGCAATTAAGCTTAATAAATTGTTATTTTTCTTCGATTTTACTTTTTTAATTTGGAATTTTGTAACTAACGAAAAATAACAATTTATTAAGCTTAATTACTCAAAAACGGCTTGTCTGACGAAAATTTTCAATCAGACCTTTTTTGTAGGGAATTTAATTTTATATAAAAGTAAGTCAAAATGAATTTTTTTACTTCAATGTTTTGTCAGTTCTGACGCAAAACATGAAATTATGACTAAAAATCAAAATTAGCGATGATAGCCCTCTTAAAATTGATATTAAGGGCTCAAACTTTTACGAAATTTTTTTTTTGTCATTCTGAATGATATTCTCGATATATCTTTCAAAAAAAAAAATAGTCAATTTTTTTGGCCCAGTCTAATGTATCTAAGTAAGGTTAAGATAGTGTATTACAAGATGATTACACATACATTTATATACGTTTGTGTGCGCATGAAAAAAAAAAAACATTTTTTTGTTACGCTCCAGTTTGTTTTGACCTTTAAGTTTAAATGTATTAGTAATTCTTGTACTTTTGATTAAAATCGAGAAGCCAAACCCTGTCCCCAGTATCGTCAGAACAGTATTTTTTGTGGCAATGGAATGGTTAAGGAAGACTTGTTTTTGATTCCCTACTCTTTGGACGTCTTAAAAAAACTCGTGTAAGTACATTCTTTACTTTCCTTGTGATGGTCGTCATTTCCATTTGTCGATTTTTACGTAAATTCTAAAAGGTTGACTAGCGATTTTTGTAAAAAAAAAAAAAAAAAAAAAATAGGGATAGGGATAGCTATAATTTAATATTATGTTTATATTTACAATATAGAATGCATAGTTTGTTATTTTATTACATATAAGGAAATGAATTACAATTAAAACCCTACAAAGAAACGAATTTGTATGAATATATGAATTTACTCAATCTCTCGTCCGCCTAAAACGTAAGGGGTTTTGTCTACCCTTAAAATTTAAAACAGTATGTATGAGTGTTGGGAAAATAGGGTAGGATTAAAGAGGGTATACTGATATACTTTGGTTTTTAAACTTTGAATATCAAAATGGGAGGAAAAACGGAGCTAGGTAAAGCATTATTCGTGTTCTGCGGCTAAATTTATGACTAGATAAAATTGCGTTAAATTTGATCCCAAATTTAATTGAATTTCATTTCAATTCTTTATTGAGACTTTTTGAAACACAATTTTCTTATGTATATTAATACATACATATAAATGTATATTTTGAAGTTATTATTTTCTTTATTTCTCATTTTTTGGTGTTAATACAATTTAAGAGACCGTAGGTCCAATTTTAAACTATATACTATACTAAACATAAACTAATCTTTGGTATCAAACTATTGCAAACATTTTTCTATGACAATTATCACAACTTTTTGTATTTTTCTATAAGTCCAATTTTAAACTCCTTACTAAACTAATCTTTGGTATAACATTATTGCATACATTTTCTGACAATATGACAGGTATCTATAATCACAGCCTTTGGTATTTTTCCTATCACCTTTTGACTAATATTTAATTGCTGAAGACAATTCTTTAAGTTATTATGAACTATTCCTACACTAGACTAATGATTGGAACTATTTGAACATTTTTAAGATTCCATTGGTTTTTCATTTCTACTGCTAATTCTGCATGTTTTGATATTTTTTCATTATATGTTCTTTCCATATTTCTACTTAATGGTATTGCTACATCTATTAAGTATGCCTTTTGTTGTTTTTTATGAATGATTATTATTAATATTATTATTATTTATTAATCAACACATAAATGTACAGATTCATCTTATTAACTATCAGCGCTAGCTACATGGCTTATTTCTGGGATCTTACAATTCTTCTTAAAAATAAATAATTTTAATGTTACAGGCTAAAAGGTTTTAAGGTGGGGAGCGATCGGGAATAGCAAGAGTGAGTGCTATATGGCGCTCGCTCCCTCCATCCTTGACCGCTCCCCTGTTATTGAATCATATCTTGGTTTATATAAATGTATCAAGTTTGTGCTCTTGTAATACTTTGAATACATTTTTACTTGCAACTTATAGGTACTATAAGACAAGTTATGCATTCGTAAAAAAAATCGAACCCGAGATTTTGATCAAAGTTGACATTACGATAGCGAAGACGAAAAAGTGGGTCTCGAAATTCTGTCTGTCTGTCTCTCTGTACGCCTACACCCTAAACGCCTCGTGTGATTTTCGGAAATTTGATAGATATCGTTTTTAAATTCCCCCCCCCCCCCACACTTTTTTGTTCCTTTTTTTTCAAGACCAAACATAATGGTACCTGCCATACGAATTTTGTCGAAATCTCATAAATATTTTTTTTTCTCAAAAACTGTCCCCCACATTTAAAAAATAAAATGCACGACTGGGTCGCACGAACTTGCTCCTATGTAATAGACTAGGAATTTTAAAAACGAATGTTATTAGAGAAAACTGTTCATAAGGATAAAATGAATTTTTTTAAATTCTTTAAGTAGTAAGAGATAAAAACAGAATGATATGCAAATATGAATTTATGCAGGAACAAAAATTATAAGTCGTTGTAGTGGTTCCTTAAAAAAATAAGCTTTTATGTACAAAATTTTTAAAACATTTTTAAGAAAAAAATTTGGTACGCCAACCTTAAGTTTTTATTATTGTACGAATAAAAGTCTAATTTCCAAAAAAAATACTAAGCCGTTCTTGAGATATCGAATTTTTCAAAAAAAAATTACTTTTTTTTCTAAAAATTGAAAAAATATTTTTTCTTAAGTTTTTAAATGCAATGTTTTTTAAACTTTTTAGGAGCTTTTTTATAAAAAAAAATTCATTAAAATCCGTTGAGACGATAATGAGAAATTCAAAATTCGAAAAAATCGTTCTATGGTAGGTACAGTCAGTAATATCTAGATTTAAATTTTTTTTTATTAAATTATAAATCGTAAAGATTAATCAAAAGAAAAAAAATTTTAGCAAAATTCTCGGAACCGTTTTCGAGCAAAATGCGATTTTCGAAAACCATTTTTTGAAATTTGTATGGAAGGGTACCGTTAGTTTTAGATAAAACAAAATTAATTTTTTTTCTCAAATCGTGTAGATTATATTAAGAAACTTTTATTTGCCAAGTTTGAAAAAAATCGAGCATGGGGTTTTCGAAATATTGAGTTTCCAAAAAAAAATTTTGAATTTTTTTTTAAAAATCCAAAAAATTAAAAATTGAAAATTTGCATATGTAATAGTATTAAAACTTTGGAGGAGCTTTGGCATAAAAAAAATTATTAAAATCGGATGTACCGTTTTCGAGAAAATCAAAAACAAAAAAAAATGGACCCAGGGGGGCTACCGAAAATAACAATTTTTTGTAAAACTTTTTTCAACCATTAGCTAGTTTTAACCAAATGAAATTTTTCGAATTTTTTTTTTTTAATTCTGTGGGACAGTTTTTGAAAAAAAAAAAAAAAAAATATACATATAAAATTTCGAAAAAAATCGTATGGCAGGTACTGTTATTTTTGGTCTTAAAAAAAATAGAAAAAAACGTCCGGGGGTAAAAAATTAAAACCCATATCTACCAAGTTTGAAGAAAATCGGCCGAGCCGTTTAGGCTGTAGTCGAACCGACAGACAGACAGACAGACAGAATTGCGAGACCCACTTTTTTGGTCTTCGCTATCATCGTAATGTCAACTTTGATCAAAATCTCGAGTTCGATTTTATTTACGAATGCATAACTTGCCTTATAGTATGTACCTATAAGTCGCAAGTAAAAAATTCATTAGTTAAATCTAAGTAATAAAAAAAAATTTACAAAAAATGGTTAATTTTGGTACCCCCCCTCCTTGTACCATTTTTTTTGTTTCCAATTTTCTCAAAAATGGTACAACCGATTTTGATAAATTTTTTTATGCTAAAGCTCCCCAAAAGTTTGAATATTATTGTTTTTTCAAAACTCGATATTTCGGAAACCCCATGCAAACCCATCATACAAATGTTAAAAAATGGTTTTTGAAAATCGTATTTTTCTCGAAAAAGGTTACGAGAATTTTGATAAAATTTTGTTCCTTTTGATTGATTCTTACGGTCTAATTAAAAAAATTGTGATATTACAGACTGTACCTACCATCGAACCATTTTTTCGAGTTTCTTATTACCGGCATAACGTATTTTAATGAAATTGTCGGACGTTTCTTTGGACAGGTCGAACTGTGAACATATGTATGTAACCTCGTCGATACACGTCGCACAGTGTGAAATTTTCGTATTTTAGCGGAGCTTAATTCTAAGTTATGCTCGTGGAATCTCTTGAAGCATAATTTAAATGAAGTTTTGTCCTCAGGTGCCCTTGGCTGCCATTATTTTATTTCCAAGTTGTAGGAGATATGCAACATGCCTTCATATCCAAGGGAGAAGCTCCAAATATGTAGCATCTTTGTGTTGAATCGTATTGCGACAAGGTACTGCAGACTTTTCCTTCTGCTATGGTCATCATTAGATTGTGGAGGAATTTGATATTAAAGCCCTTGATTTGAATGTTTGTCAAAACAAAAGTCCTTGCTTTTTGTTCGATTCTGATCTTATAACATCTTTTTCGTTCTTTTCTCATGGAAAAGCAAACGGGCCCTACAGAATCTAGGAATTCTGCTACACAATATTATTAGAGCTCACACACACGCCCTAAAAGGCCCTAAATTAACTGAAAATAATTTTTTTTTTAACTATAACCCTCAGTTAAGGTTTGTTTATATCGACTTAAGGCTGAATTTCGGCCACATCCCCACTTGTTGGTCAGGCGTAATAGTTCATAATTTCCTCGTTCTTTAGTTTCCGATAGCGCTTTAAAAATCCGTTTTTCGTAAATTAATGTGTCTGACTGTGACTATAATGCTTTGTTCGGGGAGATAACATTGTTCCTTAGCTTTCTGACTGAGATAGTACTCAGGGACCAAAAATATCCGTCAAAAAAATTTTCTTCTGTAAGAGACAGCAGACAGTGCTTGGCTTTTTTTTTATAAAACTTCCGGGTGTTGCTGCGTAAACTCTCTTCTTTCTACACAAGATCTTCTTTTCCTCTCTCCTCTTTGCTCGATACTCTTCTCTCGCTACTCTTGTTTTGCGCTGCGGCATGTGCATCTTTTGTCACTCGTTTCTGTTGAACGCATTCATCATCATACCACGGATTCTTCCTATGAGGTGGTTGGTAGCATACAGTTGGCTACCTCTTTGATGATATCGCGATACGGGGACCACTGGTTTTTGGCGTCTGTGGTAGGTGCTCTGCACAGCGCAGAGCTTCTCGCTGAGGTGCTCTTTGTAAGCTCTGGCAACTCCACGTTTGATGAGGCCCCCAAGTCATTAAGTAAAGTCGAATGTAAAAAGATCGTTCTAAACTTATCGTCGCCATCGTGTAGATTCAAAACAATCATTGCACAGCCATCATCAACCATCTGATGCGCCATCAATTCCCATTGTGTATTTCGCATACTTCTCCTACAGCATTAAGCTGTGTATTATCTTAAAGGGTTGGTGGAAGGAATCGTACTAAAAAAAATGCCACGCCACAGATAAGTATGGAACAAAGAAAAATACCAAACCACTCGTGGGGCGTGTTAACACAATAAGAAGCAACAACAACCAGAAATGGGAATAATAAAGCACCAGATTTTGTTTTTCGCAACATCGGACTCTACTTCCAAGAAATCCAATAAACCTATTTTTGCAATGATACACCACACACATTGATCGCAAATGACGCTCTCGACTAAACCACAGATGTCTGATTTCTGGGATCGTCTTGTTACAAGAAATATTAAAACAATAGTTCCGCTATTCACTAACATCGCATCGCGCACTTGATTCCGGGAGATCACAAAGGGTAGATCTATTTTCGAACTTATCCATTGCGCTAAGTAGCTACTCATCATGTGTAATAAAACTAAAGCTATAAAAAGGTGCACAGGGATCTTGTCCAAATGAGGGTGCTGCAAATTTTCATTTTCTTTGTGTGAACGGATGTCTGATTTAAAACATGGTATTGTTCGAACCGGTGTACAGCGGCGATGGCGAGAACGGTGGTGGCTCGTGGCGCCTTCCTGTAGTTCAACAGATTGCGAGAAATACCCATACTCATTGTCGACAAGACAGACACATTCTTTACAAATGTTTCAGAGGCGCGCAGCATGGTCGGTGAGGTGGCGCAATCGACTTTATGGCAGAATTCTTTTTTCGCAAGAGAACTGAAAGATCTCGGGTGTACACCGATCCGCTGGCACGGATAGCATTTCCCACACTTTTTTTTAACTATGCGCGCACTTAAAGGATTGCGACTACCCCCAAAATGTTTGAGCACAATATGTACGAGGTTTTATAAAAGTTGGAGGGTATTAAAATAATAGATACGAGTACCGTTGAAGGAAATATTGCACGGGGTAAAGCGTTCAACGTTCGTGCAGAGCGGCTAAAGAAAGAATTTCAGAACATAGCAGTATGTATGACTCAATGGTTAATCGATAGGCATTCTCCGAAGTGCGAGTATTCCGGTTGAATTGTTTACGGAAAGATTGAGAATTGACGCGCACTCAAGAGGTTTTGACTACCCTTAAAATTTCTTAACACAGTGCGAGCGTTTTGGAAATACATACATAGAAGAAGAATTGGGTAGGAGATAGCGATGCATATTTGTCTTAAAAGTCTGGATATTGAAATGGGAAGAAAAAACAGTTGGGTAAGGAATTCTACATTCTTGTGGTAGGGCTAAAAAAGAATCTTTTATACTTTAAGGTACGCCCGAAGTTATGCTCGTGGGTATACTAATTGTATTATATTGATTAAAAGACAGACCTGCTTGATATGAAGACTTTATTACGACTGTCTCGTAGTCTTATAGTTAAGTGACAATTAGGTATTATAATAATTATAATATAAGAGAGAATACAGGGTGTATTTATAATTCCATAATCTCTACATCTTCCCTTTTAACTTAAATAATTTAATATTTTACAATATAATATTTCAAAACTAATATATAATACATTTTTCAACCAACTGTTAAATTGATGTTAAACCGAGATAATTGAAAATTATTAAATTTAAATTATTTGTACGTTAATTTTTTATAGAGATGTCAAAACTATTACAGAATTTTTCGAATTCAAAAGATCCAAAGGAAACATTGTCTGCAATTATAATTCTAGGTATTCCATGAGTTGCAAATAAGGGAAGTAACTTCTGTATAACAGTTTGACTTGTTTTTTTCTGAACTGGTAAAATTTCTAGATACTTTGTATAGTAATCAGCTACAATCAAATAGCTTTTTCCTTCTACCTCCATAAAATCCATTCCAATTTTAATAAAATGCACGACTGGGTCGCACGAACTTGCTCCTATGTAATCGACTGGGAATTTTAAAAACGAATGTTATTAGAGAAAACTGTTCATAAGGATAAAATTAATTTTTAAATTCTTTTAGTAGTAACAGAATGCTATGCAAATATGAATTTATGCAAGAACAAAAATTATAAGTCCTTGTAGTGGTTTCTTTAAAAGAAGCTTTTATATACAAACTTTTTAAAATCTTTTTAAGAAAAAATTTTGGTACGCTAATTTACAGTTTTTGTTCAATTTTTTCAATTTCAATTTCAATTTCAAACTTTATTTCATAACTTACACAGTAAGATACAATATCTCATTTGATAGTGCAAGCTTCAATGATAATTAAATGTATAATATTTTATTTTCGAATAAAAATTAAATTTACGAAAAGAAATATTGACCCGTTTCGGAGATATCGAATTTTCAAAAAAAAAGAAAAAAATAGATTTTTTTTTTTCAAAAATTCAAAAAAATATTTATTTTAAAGTTTTGAAATGCAATGTGTTTTAGACTTTTTAGAAGCTTCTCTATAAAAATTTTCATTAAGAAGCGTTATGTGGATAATAAGAAATTCAAAATTCGAAAAAATGGTTCTATGGTAGGTAGCTGTAATATCTTAATTTCAAATTTTTTTTTATTAAATTAAAGATCTTAAAAAAAATTTAATCAAAATTCTAGGTGCCGTTTTCGAGAAAAATACGAGTTTTGAAAACCATTTTTTTTAATTTTTTAGCATTTGTATGGTAGGTACCTTTATTTTTAGATAAAATAAAAATTTTTGTTTCACATTTTGTAGATTATATTGACAAACTTTTATTTATCAAGTTTTAAAAAAATCTAGCATGGGGTTTTCGAAATATTGAGTTTTGAAAAAAAATTTTAAAGTTTTTTTTAAAAATCAAAAAAAAAATTTTTGAAAATTTGAGTACACATTTCTATTTATGATTTTGGGGAGCTTTAGCAAAAAAAAATGATCAAAATCGGTTGAACCGTTTTTGAGAAAATCAAAAACAAAAAAAACTGGTTCCATGGGGGGTACCCTCAATAACCATTTTTCGTAAAAGTTTTTTCAACCATTACCTAGCTTTAATTAACTGAAATTTTTAAAATCTGTCGAACAGTTTTTGAGAAAAAATAAAATGCACGACTGGATCGCATGAACTTGCTCTTATGTAAAAGTACTTTGGAATTTAAGATACATTTTATAAATATAAAACATGGATTTAATGAGATAATAATGTTCAAATGCATAAAATTGCCGTCTGGTTTCCAGAAAAGTATGAATTTATGCAAATAAACTTTAAAAAATCGTTTTATTATTAAATAAAATTTTTATATAAGAAATTTCTCTAAAATTTTTCAAGAAAAAAATGTGGGATGCGAATTTTAAGTATTTAATGATATTGGTTTTAAGAAATAATTTCAAAAAATAATCGTTCATAGGTTTTGAAGATATTGATTTAATTTTTTTTTTTTTTTTAAACCCAATAAATAGTTTTTCGAATATTTTTATATACAATATTATTTTAAACTTAAGGGGACTCCTGCTAAAAATTTTGGGTTAAAATCCCTAGAGCCGTTAATGAGAAAGTCGAAAATAAAAAAAACGGGTCTATGGCAGGTACCCCTAATAACATTTTGCCCCAAAATTTGTTTTCACCAAAATATAGTCCATGTCCATAATATCACACTCAATTTTTTTTTTATCAAAATCGTTAGAGCCGTTTTCGAGATAAATAAGATTTTGCATTACTGGTGTATGGGGGGTACCCTTAATTTTGGAGCTAAAAAAAAAATTTCAATTTCTCCTCTAGGAAATCACCGAAGACTCTTAACTACCGAGATTGAAAGAAATAGGTCCAGTGGTTTAGGCTCTAGTGAGAGGTACAGACATACAGACACACTGAAACATGTTTTTTGTGTACTAAATTTTCCTTAAATTTTTTATAAAAAAAATTGATATGCAAATTGTTAGTATTTAATAAAATACATTTTAAAACGTAATTTAAAAATTTAATCGTGTATCGGTTTTCAAGATATTGAATTTTCAAAAAAAAATATGTATTATTTTTTTAAAAATCCAAAAACTATTTTTTCGAAAAAATTTTTAGTTTATATTTTTGCAAATGCAAAGCAGCTTCTGCATAAAAATTTTGATTAAAATCGTTAGAGCCGTTGGTGAGAAATTCGAAAATCAAAAAAACCGTTCTATGACAGGTACCCCTAATAACATTTCCCCCCAAATTTTTTTTTCACCAAAATATAGTCCATGTCCATAATATCACACTTAATTTTTTTTATCAAAATCGTTAGAGCCGTTTTCGAGATAAATAAGATTTTGCATTACGGGTGTATGGGGGGTACCCTTAGTTTTGGAGCTAAAAAAAAAATTTCAATTTCTCCTCTAGGGAATCACCGAAGACCCTTAACTACCGAGTTTGAAGAAAATACCTCCGTTAGTTTAGGCTGTAGTTCGAGGTACAGACATACAGACAGACAGACGGAATTGTCGGACCCACTTTTTTCGTCTTCGCTATCATCGTAATGTCAACTTTGATCAAAATCTCGAGTTCGATTTTTTTTCCAAATGCAGAACTTGCCCTATAGTACCTAATCGCAAGTAAAAATGATTATAAAATTTCGAAAAAAAATCGTATGGCAGGTACCGTTACGAGTATTTTTGGTCTTACAAAAAAAAAAGAAAAAAACGTGTGGGGGAAAAAATTAAAAATGATATCTACCAAGTTTAAAGAAAATCGGCCCTACCGTTTAGCCTGTAGTCGAACAGACAGACGGAATTGTCGGACCCACTTTTTTCGTCTTCGCTATCATCGTAATGTCAACTTTGATCAAAATCTCGAGTTCGATTTTTTTCCAAATGCAGAACTTGCCCTATAGTACCTATATCGCAAGTAAAAATAAATATTTAGTTTAGTTTAGTTTTTTTTTTTATTTTTTTTTTATTTTTTTTTGTTTTTTCTATTTTTTTTTGTTTTTTTTTTTTTTTTTTTTTTTTTTTTTTTTTTTTTTTTTTTTTTTTTTTTTTTTTTTTTTTTTTTTTTTTTTTTTTTGTTTTTCTATTTTTTTTGTTTTTTCTATTTTTTTTTGGTTTTTTTCTATTTTTTTTTTGTTTTTCTATTTTTTTGTTTTTTCTATTTTTTTTTTGTTTTTTTCTATTTTTTTTTCTATTTTCTTTTTGTTTTTTCTATTTTTTTTTGTTTTTTCTATTTTTTTTGTTTTTTTCCATTTTTTTTTGTTTTTTCTATTTTTTTTGTTTTTTCTATTTTTTTTTTTTGTTTTTTCTATTTTTTTTTGTTTTTTCTATTTTTTTTTTTGTTTTTTCTATTTTTTTTTTTTTTTTCTATTTTTTTTTCTTTTTTTTTTTTTTTTTCTTTTTTTTTTCTTTTTTCTATTTTTTTTTTTTGTTTTTTCTATTTTTTTTCTTTTTTCTATTTTTTTTTGTTTTTCTATTTTTTTTTGTTTTTTTTTTGTTTTTTCTATTTTTTTTTGTTTTTCTATTTTTTTTGTTTTTTCTATTTTTTTTTTGTTTTTTTCTATTATTTTTTCTATTTTCTATTTTTTTTGTTTTTTTTTTGTTTTTTTTTTGTTTTTTTCTATTTTTTTTTTGTTTTTTCTATTTTTTTTTGTTTTTTCTTCTTTTTTTGTTTTTTCTATTTTTTTTGTTTTTTTTTTTTTTTTTTTTTTTGTTTTTTCTATTTTTTTTTGTTTTTTCTATTTTTTTTTTGTTTTTTCTATTTTTTTCTTTTTTTTGGTTTTTTCTATTTTTTTCTTTTTTTTTTTGTTTTTTCTATTTTTTTTCTTTTTTTTTGTTTTTTCTGTTTTTTTTGTTTTTTCTATTTTCTATTTTTTTTTTGTTTTTTCTATTTTTTTTCTTTTTTCTATTTTTTTTTTGTTTTTTCTATTTTTTTTTGTTTTTGCTATTTTTTTTGTTTTTTCTATTTTTTTCTTTTTTCCATTTTTTTTTAGTTTTTTCTATTTTTTTTGGTTTTTTCTATTTTTTTTTTGTTTTTTCTATTTTTGTTTTTTGTTTTTTGTTTTTTCTATTTTTTTTTTTTTGGTTTGTTCTATTTTTTTTTGTTTTTTTTTTCTATTTTTTTTTTGTTTTGTTTTTTTTTTTTGTTTTTTCTATATTTTTTCTAGTTTTTTTTGTTTTTTTTTTATTTTTCTGTATTTTTTTGTTTTTTTCTATTTTTTGTTTGTTTTTTTTTTCTATTTTTTTTGTTTTTTCTATTTTTTTTTGTTTTTTCTTCTTTTTTTGTTTTTTCTATTTTTTTTTTGTTTTTTCTATTTTCTTTTATTTTTTTTTTTTTTGAAAAATCAATATCTTAAAACCTATTAACGATTATTTTTTGAAATTATTTTCTAAAATCAATATTGTTAAATACTTAAAATTCGCTTCCAACAATTTTTTCTTGAAAAATTTTAAAGAAATTTCTTATATAAAAAAATTATTTAATAATAAAACGATTTTTTAAAGTTTCTTTGCATATCATACTTTTCTAGAAATCAAACGGCAATTTCATTTAAAATTCATGTTTTATATTTATAAAATGTATCTTATATTCCAAAGTACTTTTACATAAGAGCAAGTTCGTGCGATCCAGTCGCGCATTTTATTTTTCCTGGTCTTATTGAAGATATAAATTTAAGTGAAGAATACTTTTTGAAATATTCAAAATTCAAATAATTCACATTGTAAGGAAAGGGGTGGACACGAGCTTTTTCACAAATGTCAACATAATCTGGGACGTTTATCGGTTACGGAGTTTTTTTTTTCAATTGTTGAGTGCATTGAATCCACTTCCATCTGTGGTGTGTCCTTTCACAAGTATTTTTTGAAATACTTTTATTTTGTGTAAGGCAGTTAGGTTGAGAAGTGCATTTGCTAAGATGACATTTCGATTTTGAGAAGCGCACCCGTCACTGTAAAGAATAATGTCCTTACTATCGTTGGTTGGTATAATTTTCTCAACGAGAAATGGATGAAAACTCATCAGCGCTAACTCCACCTTCAGCTTCGTGCTATAAAAAGCAATAACCTTCATGTGTTGCCAAGTCACAAATGGTAAAGTTGTGGACTATTAGTTTTTGTCGGTAGTACAAAGACGATAAGTTTGATTTAGGGGAAAGTAAGACTGACTGCAAATCTACAGTGAACACTTTTTTGGTAGGGTCAGATTTATCACTATTTTTTTTCTCTCGAGCTTCATCTTTGAGCCTTATATGTTCCAAATAGACTGGTTCCTGAACATTTCCAGTCCTATATCCTACAAAAACTTCACACTCGTCTTTTTTGGACGAAAAAGACTTAAATTCATATCATGAAAGACTTCATTAAAAGCTGTAATGGAGAGAGATTTCTTGTCATGTGCTGCACACCAAATTTTGGAATATTCATTATATAGCTGTATTTTTGTCTGCCACATAGATTCGAAGTACAATTTTGATGAACTTGATCTACAATAGTGAGATTCCATTTTTGGTAGGGCTAGTAGAAATCTTTTAGGCAATATGATATGACAGTCAGACAACGCCTTAAAGATATGGGCTTTGCTTGCTGCCGTCCAGCAAAGAAGCCACTTCTCACATAGGCGATGAACAAATAATGCGCTAAGGCTCATAGAGACTGGACATCACAGAGGACAAAGACTCTAAAGGTACGAGAGTGTTCTGTAGTTTTATAAATGTACTTTTTTCTCTTTCAAAGGAATGTTTTAACGGGTTTCCTAATGCATGTTTTTCTTGTATGTCTGTTTTTCGGGTGAATCGACAAATCAGATTCTGTCGGATAAGTCCTTACGGGTGAAACATGGGCAATTTTGTTTTGTTTTATTGAACATACATATTAACAATTTGGCTTACAACTAATAAGATACTACATATTTATGAAAATTTACATTTGTTGGCATATAGGGGACCTAACTATATACTCGTACATTGACGTAAGTTTGTCAGTGCATTGTTTCTACATTGTTTCAAGTCTTTGAAACGAAAATGTTGCCACAAGTTGAGGTTTTCCAACCTCACTTTTATATTTATGCATGACTGCAACTTGTTACTAGAGCAAAAAGACTAACTGCCTTTCTGTCGGAAAAAGTCAAAGTATTGGAATGGCTGGGTAAATCTCCAGACATTAAGCCAATAGAAAATATTGGGGAGCTCATGGAACGGGATATAGGCAGAGATAAAATAATAAATAAACGAGCTTTAATTGAGTGACTAATTAAAATATGGCGTAGAAGCGAGAAAATATTTTTTTTTTTGAATTTGTTAATACTTTTGTTTAGTTAAAACTAAACGAATTTTCTCAACAGCAATTGTTGTTATGCGAAAATTAAAGTTCTCTAAAATTGAAAACAGCACGTTTTTCAAAATAGCGACCTTCTATCACCCCAAAAGATACATTTTATAATGAGGAGCTGCATCCGAACATAAATTGATAAAAAAAATTGCCAACGTGTTCGTTGTAAAATTATTACATTATGCCGATTTTGTGTAGCCTAATTTGTTGATGTTTTTCTTAAAATGCGAGTATATTGATTCTTCGAAAAAATATTACATTTATTTTCTTTTTTTTAGTGTAGAGGGGCTATACTAATTATAACCTTATCATTTAAAAAAATAAAATATACGACTGGGTTGCACGTACTTGCTGTTATATTTTCTTTTATAAGTGGCGCATACACAAGGGGCTATGACTACCCTTAAAATGTCTTAACATAGTGCCAGCTTGTAGCTATGTACATTTGTCTTAAATGTCTGGATATTGAAATGGGAAGGAATTCCACATTCGTGCGGTAGGGCTATACTTGACGGTACGTCCGAAGTTATGCTCGTGGGTATACTAATGGACTACTGAAATTGTTTAAGGGGAAAAATGCAACTGGTTATTTCAACAGATCAACGTTTGAAGAAGTAGCGATACAGTGATAGCAAGATACATTTCGACGGTGTTCCAACGAAACAAATGTTTCCTTAATTGCTTATCAATTTTAAGGCTATATTCTAAATTCTATCCAGTAGGTTCGATGATGTTTTGGATGGGCCTGACCAAATATTAGAGTTATACTCTAGTTTTGAACTATTTAGTGCCTTATAAATAGGTGTCAGATCAGAAGAGTAAAAAAGTTGTTGCATACTCTGAGAAAACAAGTACATTGGAATTAAAAAGTTGTATGCGTATAAAAACATGGATGATGTAAACAGAGAAAAGTGGATAGAATTCTTTGTAAAGTTTGTTAAAACATCTTCTAAAATAGAATGAGGATACAAAAATAGAAATAAAAAAAAAACAAAATTATTAAACCAATTATTAAACCATTTGTAAGAAAAAATGCGGGCAATTTTAAAAATTTTCATCATTTCGCAAATAATCAAAACTAAAAAAATTATTGATCCCTTTGTGAGATATTGCATTTTAAAAAAAGAAAAAGAAAGAAAAATCCAAAAAATATTTTTGTTTCAGTTTGACATTGCATTAAAACTTCTTAGAAGCTTTTTTTTTTAATAATTATCACGCACTAAAGTGGTAATGACTACCCTCAAAATGTTTTAGCATAGTGCGAGCGTTTTAGGAAAGTAGGATAGGATTGCAGAGGAGATACCGATGCAAAAACTTCTTGGAACATCGAAGGAAACCTAAGCATTTAGCAGCGTTTTTGGCGACGTCGAATATATGGTCATTCCACATGTATACAAAATTGCTTTAAAATTCGTCATGCCGATGATGCAAAAGTCCAAAAATCGAAGATATGGTTCTATGGTAGGTACTGTCTTAAATGTCTTTTTTTTAATCCATAAATCTTTTGTATTAAGCGTAAGAAAAATAACATGCACGACTGGATCGCACGTACTTTCTCTTATGCATAAAATTGCCGTCTGATTTCTAGAAAAATAAGAATTTTATTAAATTAATTAAACAAATTAAGAAATTTCTTCAAAATTTTTCAAGAAAAAAATTTGTATTTCGTAATATAGATTTTAGGAAATAATCTAAAAAAATAATCGTTCACACGTTTTAAAGATATTGAAGATATAAAACCAAAAAATATTTTTTTCGAATCCTGTTAAAAAAATTTGGTTAAAAAAATTTGAGTCGTTAAGAGAAAGTCGAAAATAAAAAAAAAACCGTTCTATGAGAGTTACCGTTAATAACAAGAGTACCGAGTTTGAAGAAAACAGCTCCAATGACTTAGGCTGTAGATCGAGGTACAGACATACAGACGGAATTGCCGGACCCACTTTTTACTTGCGACTTATAGGTACTATAAGGCAAGTTATGCATTCGTAAAAAAAATCGAACTCGGGATTTTGATCAAAGTTGACATTACGATAGCGAAGACTAAAAAAGTGGGTCTCGAAATTCTGTCTGTCTGTCGGTTTGACTACAGCCTAAACGGCTCGGCCGATTTTCTTCAAACTTGGTAGATATCATTTTTAATTTTTTCCCCCCACACGTTTTTTTCTTTTTTTTTTTTTAATACCAAAAATAACGGTACCTGCCATACGAATTTTTTACGAAATTTTGTAAATATTTTTTTTTCTCAAAAACTGCACGATAGATTTGAAAAAAAGATACAGACAAATTTTATTTAGTTAAAGCTAGGTACTGAATGAAAAAATTTTTCCAAAAAATGGATATTGAGGGTACCCCCCAAAGAACTTTTTTTTTAGTTTTTGATTTTCTCAAAAGCGGTACAGCGGATTTTGATCATTTTTTTTGTGCTAAAGCTCCCCAAAAATTTAAATAGAATTATGTATTCAAATTTTCAAAAAAATTTGTTTTGGATTTAAAAAAAAAAATTTCAAATTTTTTTTTTTCAAAACTCAATATTTCGAAAACCTTATATTAGATTTTTATCAAAATTGATAAATAAAAGTTTATCAACATAGTCTACAAGATGTATGAAAAAAAGTTTTATTTTACCTAGAAATAAAGGTACCCACCATACAAACGTCAAAAAATGACTTTCAAAAATCGTATTTTTCTCGAAAACGAAGCCTAGAATTTTGATAAAATTTTTTTTGCTTCAATTAATTTTAACGATCTTTAATTTAATAAAAAAAATTGAAATTAAGATATTACAGCTTGTACCTACCATAGAACCATTTTTTTAAATTTTGAATTACTCATTATCCTTTAAAAAAAAAATATTTTTTGAATTTTTGAAAAGAAAAAAATCATTTTTTTTGGAAAATTCGATATTTCAAAAACGTCTCAATATTTTTTTTGGAAAATTAATTTTCATTCGTACAGTAATAAAAAACTTAAAGTTGGCATACCAAATTTTGTTCTTAAAAATTTTGTATATAAAAGCTTTTTTTTTAAGAAACCAATACAAGAACTTATAATTTTTGTTCTTGCATAAATTCATATTTGCATAGCATTCTGTTTTTGTCTCTTACTACTAAAAGAATTTTAAAAAAATAATTTTAGCCTTATAAACAGTTTTCTCTAATAACATTCGTTTTTAAAATTCCTTGTCCATTACATAGGAGCAAGTTCGTGCGACCCAGTCGTGCATTTTAATATCAACTTTCATCAAAATCTCCATGTTATTTTCCAAATGCAAATAGTTGCCCTATCTTCATACGTCGCAAGTAAAAAATATCATTTTAAGTTTTCGAAAACCATTTTTCAACATTTGTATGGTGGGAACCGTTACGATATCCCGCTTTTTACGAGTATAATCCCGTTTTTTACAATCCTGTTTCTTATAATCCCGCTTTTTTAAAATCCCGCTTTTTAAAATCCCGTCTCTTATAATCCCTTTTCTTATTACGACGTTTAAACAGTGAGGTACTCGTATGTAAGGGGGGCAGCATACCCGCTATAAGATTTGGGGTAGGTGCGAGGTTGGGTGTATGCAAAGTTTCTTTAGCATTTAAAGAATCTGGAAAATAAAATCTGCAAAATTTAATTTAATTAATTTTGCTAACTTTTTAGTAGATTACTAACTCTTTCTTAATTTTAAACATGTTCTAACTAGTATAGTGCTGAGACTATTTTTTTTAATAAATTGCTTCTGAACACACCTAAAACAATAGCAGCTCGCCAAAAAACTAAGTAAACAGACCTTTGTTGACGTTTCTAAATGTCAAATAATATTCGATGATTTTAACGTTAATAAAAGGGTAGAGAAAGTATGTATGATGCTATATTCGATTAAAATTTGCAAAATCGTTGTTTTAACCTACATATTTTCACACCAAAACAACTTTAACTAAAATTTTTTAGGAAATTTAATTCTAGGTTCTAGCTATTGAACTTAAAATTGGCGTACGAACATTTCGTCTTACGATCTTAGAAATTTTATACATATATAAAAACTAATTTTTTCGTTCCAAACCGTTACAGAGATTTTAAATTTGTGTCTGCAGAAATTCATATTTTCTTAAAAATATATGTATGTATATGGCATTATTTTTTAACTCAAACAACTTAAAAGTTGTTTTAGCCATTTGAAAAAAATACATTTCCTCTAATATATCATCTAGTTTTTAACATAGAATATTTTTAAAACTATAACTTTCTTAAATACATATGTATATGAGAAACTTTTTGCGACCATTTCGCGGATTTTATTTAATTTCTTCTTTTACTTGTATGTGATTTTAAATAAAAGTTCACTTTATACACACCCCGTACTCTTCTTAGTTAATCGAAGTTTATTAAGCCGATCGTTCAAATAGAAAATGAAACATACTCGAATAATAACGAAAAACACAATACAAGGAGGAAAGAAAGATAACTGGCAATTTTACTAATCTCAGCTATTTCGTCTGTCCCCGCCACCTATGGATCGTTAAAAGGGAGTGTACCCAAGAATGTGCGACTTATTGGTGGATTTTGTTTATTCCTCTCTCAGATACATAACAAGCCCAATCAATAATTTTCTCTTATCCAATGAGAAAAGCTTCATCTCATCGTCTTCCTCATCCTGATCTTCATTTCTAGCTACAATATCCATTGTGGTTAATTTGATCATTTTCTCTGTCATATTTCATTGTTTTATGTGTGTGTGTGAAGCTTTTATTGAGTGACTATTATTTAGACATGAGCTTTATAATTTTATGTATCAATCGATTTCCTATCGAATAAAATCAATGCAATAGCATCCAGTGAGTTAAGTTAACATGACGTGCTTGTCTTCCCTACATTTTGTTTAAAAATTTGTATGTACAGTTGCATCCTATATTGAATAGAATATTCAGTGAACTTAAAATTTTATTACAAAAGAAAAGTTAATTTAAACATACCATAGAAGATGGTAGAACAATTTGGAGCAATTTTGTTGGTTCATTTAGGTACGCAATTTGTTCAAGTATAATTTCACAAGATTTAGTTAAGTTTTTGTGACTGGTAAAAATTATAGAAACTACATACAGACATTCCAGAACTAGGGATACGTTTTCGGCGTGTGACTATCTTTTTTTTTTGCTTTGATTCGCTGGGCAGTTAAATAATGCTTCGTCGAATACTTGTTACAATTACATAAGTCATGCCACAGACAAGATATGGTGTAAAAAATACACCTTGTTCCAAAAACTTGGAACAAAATGTATAGAAGTGCATTTATATGAATGTATGTGAACCTAAGTATCGGCTCAGAATTCTGATTACATCAATATTTCCGGTAATTATGATTGTCCAAATTTCTTCAAATATGTCTAATAGATACATCTATTATATAATAATCTTGTTTATAAAATATTTTGTTTAGATTATTCCCAATCAGTATTGCAATGGTGTTAAATTTAAAGCTAACCATCGCTCGATGATTTCGGTTAGAGCTTCAAAAATTCGCCGGAATTTTTTAAATAAACATACCCATTTCCATCGATAAGAAAGGGCGAGGTATGGGATTCGTTTAAATTATATCGTCAAGTTGGCCGTTGTGATGGTTTGGCTAGATGAGGAACTCTTTATAAACGACTATGATGTCTATTTAAGAACAAAATATACACTGGTTATTTAGGACGCACCAAAATAATGAGCTAACGCCATCGCCACCCAAAAGCGTCATCAATGCGGAAATCATCATCAAACATCATACACCTGCTACTCGGTATCTTAGGAAGTTGTGTGGAGTTCCAGGTACTTTTGCCTAGATTTCTGAGAATTCAGGTGGCAATCAGAATCATAAATTAGCACAAAACCACCCTACAGGAGTAAACATCTTTAGTAAGTCCAAGTGTAGGAGTAGCTGTGGCTTGATTTCTCTCTTCATTGATGGTAGCGATGTGGCAGTTGCAGTGCACGCAGGAGCATATCAATTTATAATTATTTAGGTATAATACATTTGTTTTTAAAGTCATATTTCTCTTAAAAATGATTCAATTAATTTCCAGGTCGGATGTCCTGCGAAATCAAACGGATGAGTGGCAGAGTGTCGGATGGAAAATTTTTAAATTTACGGTAAATTCTAGTGTCCAAACAATTTCATAAGCAAATTGGTGCGTTCTTGTGGTTGGATAAGCTGAAACAGAAGAATAAAGTAAGTCACGGATCTTTACGGAACGTAAACAAATATAAAATATATTATAACGACACGACATCCGATGTAATAGCGATCTTTAGTATCAATACATGAACGCTGGTATATACCTTTTTCAATTCATATACGGGCATCATGTATTGATGCTATAGTTTGATATTGAGGCAACAAAAGTGAGTTCGATGGTATTAATAATAAGTTTTTAAAAAAGAACGTGTTTCTGAATTGATTCCTTAAGTTTCCTTAGCCTATAAAGTTTTCATTTATAAATTTAAAATGCTCCTCAAATATTTTGTTTAATGATGTATTTAAATTTGGATACTAAATTTAAGTCTGAATGTAAAGCGTGTTTGCTGGATTTTACTTTTGGATATACAATCCGGCAGGACGCTTTATTTTTAGATTTGAAACATGGGTCAACGTTTTTTGTTCTTTTTTTATTTATTTTTTTTTTAAATATGTTATAAGTTTTTGAAAATAATTCTCTCAATGTGTTTGTAAATGATTCCTTTAGTTTCCTTAAGTCCTGCCTTGAAAGTTCAAGTCTTAATGCAATGCGTTGCTCGCCGGATTATATTTTTTCATATTATAATCCAGTAAGCCGCTTTGTTTTTAGATTTGAAACATGGATCAACGTTTTTTGTTCTTTTTTTATTTATTTTTTTTTTAAATATGTTATAAGTTTTTGAAAATAATTCTCTCAATGTGTTTGTAAATGATTCCTTTAGTTTCCTTAAGTCCTGCCTTGAAAGTTCAAGTCTTAATACAATGCGTTGCTCGCCGGATTATATTTTTTCATATTACAATCCGGCAAGCCGCTTTGTTTTTAGATTTGAAACATGGATCAACGTTTTTTGTTCTTTTTTTATTTATTTTTTTTTTAAAATATGTTATAAGTTTTTGAAAATAATTCTCTCAATGTGTTTGTGAAATGATTCCTTAAGTTTCCTAAAATTTTGCCTACAAGGTTTTTTATTGACGAATTTAAAATGCTTCTCAAATATTTTGAAATATTTTGTGTAGTTTTTTTAATGATTTGTTTAAACTTGGATAATAAATTTAAGTCTGAATGTAAGGTGTCTACTTGCTGGATTTTACTTTTGGATATAAAATCCGGCAGGACGCTTTGTTTTTAGATTTGAAACATGGATCAACGTTTTTTGTTCTTTTTTTATTTATTTTTTTTTTAAATATGTTATAAGTTTTTGAAAATAATTCTCTCAATGTGTTTGTGAAATGATTCCTTAAGTTTCCTAAAATTTTGCCTACAAGGTTTTTTATTGACGAATTTAAAATGCTTCTCAAATATTTTGAAATATTTTGTGTAGTTTTTTTAATGATTTGTTTAAACTTGGATAATAAATTTAAGTCTGAATGTAAGGTGTCTACTTGCTGGATTTTACTTTTGGATATACAATCCGGCAGGACGCTTTATTTTTAGATTTGAAACATGGGTCAACGTTTTTTGTTCTTTTTTTTATTTATTTTTTTTTAAATATGTTATAAGTTTTTAAAAATAATTCTCTCAATGTGTTTGTAAATGATTCCTTTAGTTTCCTTAAATCCTGCCTTCAAAGTTCAAGTCTTAATACAATGCGTTGCTCGCCGGATTATATTTTTTAATTACAATCCGGCAAGCCGCTTTGTTTTTAGATTTGAAACATGGATCAACGTTTTTTGTTCTTTTTTTTTATTTATTTTTTTTAAATATGTTATAATAATTTTTTGAAAATAATTCTCTCAATGTGTTTGTAAATGATTCCTTTAGTTTCCTTAAATCCTGCCTTCGAAGATCAAGTCTTAATACAATGCGTTGCTCGCCGGATTATATTTTTTAATTACAATCCGGCAAGCCGCTTTGTTTTTAGATTTGAAACATGGGTCAACGTTTTTTGTTCTTTTTTTTATTTATTTTTTTTTTTAAATATGTTATAAGTTTTTGAAAATAATTCTCTCAATGTGTTTGTAAATGATTCCTTTAGTTTCCTTAAGTCCTGCCTTGAAAGTTCAAGTCTTAATGCAATGCGTTGCTCGCCGGATTATATTTTTTCATATTATAATCCAGTAAGCCGCTTTGTTTTTAGATTTGAAACATGGATCAACGTTTTTTGTTCTTTTTTTATTTATTTTTTTTTTTAAATATGTTATAAGTTTTTGAAAATAATTCTCTCAATGTGTTTGTAAATGATTCCTTTAGTTTCCTTAAATCCTGCCTTCAAAGTTCAAGTCTTAATACAATGCGTTGCTCGCCGGATTATATTGTTTCATATTACAATCCGGCAAGCCGCTTTGTTTTTAGATTTGAAACATGGATCAACGTTTTTTGTTCTTTTTTTTATTTATTTTTTTTTTAAATATGTTATAAGTTTTTGAAAATAATTCTCTCAATGTGTTTGTAAATGATTCCTTTAGTTTCCTTAAATCCTGCCTTCAAAGTTCAAGTCTTAATACAATGCGTTGCTCGCCGGATTATATTTTTTCATATTACAATCCGGCAAGCCGCTTTGTTTTTAGATTTGAAACATGGATCAACGTTTTTTGTTCTTTTTTTTATTTATTTTTTTTTTAAATATGTTATAAGTTTTTGAAAATAATTCTCTCAATGTGTTTGTAAATGATTCCTTTAGTTTCCTTAAATCCTGCCTTCAAAGTTCAAGTCTTAATACAATGCGTTGCTCGCCGGATTATATTGTTTCATATTACAATCCGGCAAGCCGCTTTGTTTTTAGATTTGAAACATGGATCAACATTTTGTATTCTCTTTATTTATCTGTTATAAGTTTTTGAAAATAGTTCTTTCAATGTGCTTGTGAAATAATTCCTTAAGCTTCCTAAAATCTTGCCTACAAGGTTTTTTATTGACAAATTTAAAATGCTTCTCAAATATTTTGAAATATTTTGTGTACCTATTTTTTTTAATGATTTATTGAAACTTGGATACTAAATTTAAGTCTGAATGTAAAGCGTGTACTTGCTGGATTTTACTTTTGGCTATACAATTCGGCAGGACGCTTTATTTTTAGATTTGAAACATGGATCAACGTTTTTTGTTCTTTTTTTTATTTATTTTTTAAAATATGTGATAAGTTTTTGAAAATAATTGTCTCAATGTGTTTGTGAAATGATTCCTTAAGTTTCCTAAAATCTTGCCTACAAGGTTTTTTATTGACGAATTTAAAATGCTTCTCAAATATTTTGAAATATTTTGTGTAGTTTTTTTAATGATTTGTTTAAACTTGGATAATAAATTTAAGTCTGAATGTAAGGTGTCTACTTGCTGGATTTTACTTTTGGATATAAAATCCGGCAGGACGCTTTGTTTTTAGATTTGAAACATGGATCAACGTTTTTTGTTCTTTTTTTATTTATTTTTTTTTTTAAATATGTTATAAGTTTTTGAAAATAATTCTCTCAATGTGTTTGTGAAATGATTCCTTAAGTTTCCTAAAATTTTGCCTACAAGGTTTTTTATTGACGAATTTAAAATGCTTCTCAAATATTTTGAAATATTTTGTGTAGTTTTTTTAATGATTTGTTTAAACTTGGATAATAAATTTAAGTCTGAATGTAAGGTGTCTACTTGCTGGATTTTACTTTTGGATATAAAATCCGGCAGGACGCTTTATTTTTAGATTTGAAACATGGATCAACGTTTTTCGTTCTTTTTTTTTATTTATTTTTTAAAATATGTGATAAGTTTTTGAAAATAATTGTCTCAATGTGTTTGTGAAATGATGCCTTAAGTTTTCTAAAATTTTGCCTACAAGGTTTTTTATTGACGAATTTAAAATGCTTCTCAAATATTTTGAAATATTTTGTGTAGTTTTTTTAATGATTTGTTTAAACTTGGATAATAAATTTAAGTCTGAATGTAAGGTGTCTACTTGCTGGATTTTACTTTTGGATATAAAATCCGGCAGGACGCTTTATTTTTAGATTTGAAACATGGGTCAACGTTTTTTGTTCTTTTTTTATTTATTTTTTTTTTTAAATATGTTATAAGTTTTTGAAAATAATTCTCTCAATGTGTTTGTAAATGATTCCTTTAGTTTCCTTAAATCCTGCCTTCAAAGTTCAAGTCTTAATACAATGCGTTGCTCGCCGGATTATATTTTTTCATATTACAATCCGGCAAGCCGCTTTGTTTTTAGATTTGAAACATGGATCAACGTTTTTTGTTCTTTTTTTTATTTATTTTTTAAAATGGTTTAATATGGTTCAACATTTTTGTTCTTGTTTTTATATATTTTTTTAATAGATACATTATTTTATAACTATTAAAAAATAGTTCTCAATTGTGTAACAATTGATTCCTAAAGTTTTCTAAAATACTGCCTACAAAGTTGTGTGGAGGTTGGTATTTTTGCTTAGTTTTCTCAGAATTCAGATGGCAGTGGGGGCGCAATCAGGATCATAAATTAGGCCAAAACAACCCTACAGGAGCAAATATCTTTAGTAAGTCCAAGTGTAGGAGTAGCCGTGGCCTGATTTCTCTCTTCATTGATGGTAGCGATGTGTCGCAGTTGCAGTGCACGCAGGAGCATATCAATTTATAATTATTTAGGTATAATACATTTGTTTCTAAAGTCATATTTCTCTTAAAAATGATTTAATTAATTTGCAGGCAGTCGGAAGTCCTCCGTAGGAGAGTATAGGAGTTTGCAAAATGATACGGATGAGCGTCGGATGGGAAAGTTTAACATTAACGGTAAATTCTAGTGTCAAAACAGTTTCATAAGCCAATTGGGACGTGGATAAGCTGAAACAGAAGAATCAAGCAAGTCATGGTTTTTATGGCAAGTAAACTAATATAAGATATAGTATCAATACATGAGCGCTGGGTGGGCCAAATACAAGTTTCTGTTTAAATATGTAATGAAAATATTGAGCTTTTGATATCGATTGCGAGTTGATGCTCATGAATTGAGTCTACTGCATCCACATTATCGTCTGTGCGCGTACGACGACGGGGACCATGTGTGTTGTCCACTAGCATATCAGTCTCACGAACTCTCACAAATTTACGCGCTGGGTGCTTTATTTCGGCCAAAACTTCTTTTAAAAAAACGCACTGCTATATTTCCCAGTGTCAAAATAACCTATTATTTAAAAAGAAATAACTAGGTGTCCCACCCTGCGCTATATTCTATATTGATCCTTATCGGGAAATATTTTTCCCATCGGGAATTCCCCAGGATTTTTTTCCTTGGAAACAAGTTTTGCCAGTATCAAAATAATCAATTGGTTTTCGAATAATTTGACAGGCGATTTATATTAAAATAAATATTTGTAAAGAACATATTTTTATAATTAATAGATGAAATACAACAAGAACAAAGAATTGAACAAAGAACAATAAGGCCAAGTTAAAGATACCATTCCAATTCATTAGAACTCTCATAGCCACTATAAGTAAAAGTATTTCATCCAACGTCTTCTTTTGGAACTCGCTAATATTGTCAATGGACCTGTTCATTGCCTTGTATCCCATTCGTTGTCTTTCCGTTGACTCAACTGCCTCTTATTGCAGAGTTCTTTTTGGATTTCAATTTCTCGTTCTAAAGCAACACCACGCAAGCCTTTTTGTGGCTTCTTTGTAAGACGAAGAGTTGAAGTTCTGCTTTTAATATTCATCTGCGAATTATTCTTTTCAACGTTCTACTCCTCGACTTCAGTTAAATTTATGATCATTTAAAACATAACATTCATACATAACTTCAACAGATCGGCTGCTTGATGATGAATTTCGACAATTTTTGTTATCTATGATTTGATTTCGATTCCCGTCTGTCTCTCTCTTTTTGCTACACGAAGGGAGGCCAAAAGTAAAAGCTTCTGGACATCCTTCCACCGATTTGTCTAAGGTACAAATTCGTATTATCATTTCCTCCAACGCAATGGATGTATATTTCTTTCTTGGTCCTGCACCAGTTGCTTTTTTGTCTCATGTTTTCAGTTATTTTCTTCTCATATATTTTTAATCAAGCCATACCTGAAAATAAGAACATCATTTAATCAATTTATCATACCTATACTTTTTTCCCAAACAGTTTTCTTTCAACTTTTTTTTTTAATTTTATTTATATTGTGCACTGGGATATGAAATTTCAACAAGATGTTACCTGATTTTACTGAATTAACGAAAAAATAAATTGTTTGCTTAATAATAATAAGTTTCCGTGAAAATTTTGATTGAGTTTTCTGCGTTTATTCATAACTCAGTCCCGATATATTTTGGTCGTCTATGTGAGGTTTTTGAAAATCATGGGCAGCCATAATATATCGTGAACTGGGCTATGAAATTTCAACAAGATCTTACCTGATTCTACTAAATTAACGAAAAAATAAATTGTTTGCTTAATAATAATAAGTTTCGCGTGAAAAATTTGATTGAGTTTTCTGCGTTTAAACATAGCCTAGTCCCGATATATTTTGGTCGCCTATGTGAAATTTCTTGAAAATCATAGGGAGCCATAATATATCGTGCACTGGGATATGAAATTTCAACAAGATGTTACCTGATTTTATTAAATTAACGAAAAAATAAAAAGTTCGCTTTGAAAGCATGTGGATTAATGTTAAAATGTTTTACTGATTTTTCTGCGTTTAAACATAACCTAGTCCCGATATATTTTGGTCGCCTATGTGAAATTTCTTGAAAATCATAGGGAGCCATAATATATCGTGCACTGGGATATGATATTTCAACAAGATGTTACATGATTTTACTAAATTAACGAAAAAATAAATTGTTTGCTTAATAATAATAATAAGTTTCGCGTGAAAAATTTGATTGAGTTTTATGCGTTTATTCATAACTCAGTCCCGATATATTTTGGTCATCTATGTGAGGTTTCGAAAATCATAAGGTACATAATATATCGTGCACTGGGATATGATATTTCAACAAGATGTTACCTGATTCTACTATATTAACGAAAAAATAAATTGTTTGCTTAATAATATGTAATAAGTTTCGCGTGAAAATTTTGATTGAGTTTTCTGCGTTTATTCATAACTCAGTCCCGATATATTTTGGTCATCTATGTGAGGTTTTCGAAAATCATAATGGACATAATATATCGTGCACTGGGATATGAAATTTCAAAAAAGTGTTACCTGATTTTACTAAATTAACGAAAAAATAAATTGTTTGCATAATCGTAATCATAAGTTTCGCGTGAAAATTTTGATTGAGTTTTCTGCGTTTGTTCATAACTCAGTCCCGATATATTTTGGTCATCTATGTGAGGTTTTCGAAAATCATAATGGACATAATATATCGTGCACTGGGATATGAAATTTCAAAAAAGTGTTACCTGATTTTACTAAATTAACGAAAAAATAAATTGTTTGCATAATCGTAATCATAAGTTTCGCGTGAAAATTTTGATTGAGTTTTCTGCGTTTATTCATAACTCAGTCCCGATATATTTTGGTCATCTATGTGAGGTTTTTGAAAATCATAAGGGCCATAATATACCGTGAACTGGGATATGAAATTTCAAAAAAGTGTTAGCTGATTTTACTAAATTAACGGAAAAATAAATTGTTTGCTTAATCATAATCATAAGTTTCGCGTGAAAATTTTGATTGAGTTTTATGCGTTTATTCATAACTCAGTCCCGATATATTTTGGTCATCTATGTGAGGTTTCGAAAATCATAGTGGGACATAATATATCGTGCACTGTGATATGAAATTTCAACAAGATTTTACCTGATTTTACTAAATTAACGAAAAAATAAATTGTTTGCTTAATCATAATAATAATTTTCGCGTGAAAATTTTGATTGAGTTTTCTGCGTTTATTCATAACTCAGTCCCGATATATTTTGGTGGTCTATGTGAGCATTTAGGAAATCATAATCAGCCATAATATTTGGAATTTCAGAAAAGTGTTACCTGATTTTATTAAATTAACGAAAAAATAAAAAGTTCGCTTTGAAAGCATGTGGATTAATGTTAAAATGTTTTACTGATTTTTCCACGTTTATACATAACTCAGTCCCGAAATATTATGGTCATCTATGTGAGGTTTTTGAAAATCATAGGGGCCATAATATACCGTGAACTGAGATATGAAATTTCAAAAAAGTGTTACCTGATTTTACTTAATTAACGAAAAAATTAATTGTTTGCTTAATCATAATCATAAGTTTCGCGTGAAAAATTTGATTGAGTTTTATGCGTTTATTCATAACTCAGTCCCGATATATTTTGGTCATCTATGTGAGGTTTCGAAAATCATAAGGTACATAATATATCGTGCACTGGGATATGAAATTTCAACAAGATGTTACCTGATTTTACTAAATTAACGAAAAAATAAATTGTTTGCATAATCGTAATCATAAGTTTCGCGTGAAAATGTTGATTGAGTTTTCTGCGTTTATTCATAACTCAGTCCCGATATATTTTGGTCATCTATGTGAGGTTTTCGAAAATCATAATGGACATAATATATCGTGCACTGGGATATGAAATTTCAAAAAAGTGTTACCTGATTTTACTAAATTAACGAAAAAATAAATTGTTTGCATAATCGTAATCATAAGTTTCGCGTGAAAATTTTGATTGAGTTTTCTGCGTTTATTCATAACTCAGTCCCGATATATTTTGGTCATCTATGTGAGGTTTTCGAAAATCATAATGGACATAATATATCGTGCACTGGGATATGATATTTCAACAAGATGTTACCTGATTTTACTAAATTAACGGAAAAATAAATTGTTTGCTTAATCTTAATAATAAGTTTCGCGTGAAAATTTTGATTGAGTTTTCTGCGTTTATTCATAACTCAGTCCCGATATATTTTGGTCGTCTATGTGACGTTTTTGAAAATCATGGGCATCCATAATATATCGTGCACTGGGATATGAAATTTCAACAAGATGTTACCTGATTTTACTAAATTAACGAAAAAATAAATTGTTTGCTTAATCATAATCATAAGTTTTGCGTGAAAATTTTGATTGAGTTTTCTGCGTTTATTTATAACTCAGTCCCGATATATTTTGGTCGTCTATGTGAGGTTTTTGAAAATCATAGTCGTTCATTATATATTGTGCACTGGGATATGAAATTTCAACAAGGTGTTACCTGATTTTACTAAATTAATGAAAAAATAAATTGTTTGCTTAGTAATAATAAGTTTCGCGTGAAAATTTTGATTGAGTTTTCTGCGTTTATTCATAACTCAGTCCCGATATATTTTGGTCGTCTATGTGAGGTTTTTGAAAATCATAGTCGTTCATTATATATTGTGCACTGGGATATGAAATTTCAACAAGGTGTTACCTGATTCTACTAAATTAACGAAAAAATAAATTGTTTGCTTAGTAATAATAAGTTTCGCGTGAAAATTTTGATTGAGTTTTCTGCGTTTAAACATAACCTAGTCCCGATATATTTTGGTCGCCTATGTGAAATTTCTTGAAAATCATAGGTAGCCATAATATATCGTGCACTGGGCTATGAAATTTCAACAAGATGTTACCTGATTCTACTAAATTAACGAAAAAATAAATTGTTTGCTTAATAATAATAAGTTTCGCGTGAAAATTTTGTTTGAGTTTTCTGCGTTTATTCATAACTCAGTCCCGATATATTTTGGTCATCTATGTGAGGTTTTCGAAAATCATAAGGGACATAATATATCGTGAACTGGGCTATGAAATTTCAACAAGATATGTTACCTGATTTTACTAAATTAACGAAAAAATAAATTGTTTGCTTAATCATAATAATAATTTTCGCGTGAAAATTTTGATTGAGTTTTCTGCGTTTATTCATAACTCAGTCCCGATATATTTTGGCCATCTATGTGAGGTTTTTGAAAATCATAGTGGGACATAATGTATCGTGCACTGGGATATGAAATTTCAACAAGATATGTTACCTGATTTTACTAAATTAACGAACAAATAAATTATTTGCTTAATCATAATAATAATTTTCGCGTGAAAATTTTGATTGAGTTTTCTGCGTTTATTCATAACTCAGTCCCGATATATTTTGGTTGTCTATGTGAGCTTTTAGGAAATCATATCCAGCCATAATATTTGGAATTTCAGAAAAGTGTTACCTGATTTTATTAAATTAACGAAAAAATAAAAAGTTCGCTTTGAAAGCATGTGGATTAATGTTAAAATGTTTTACTGATTTTTCCACGTTTATACATAACTCAGTCCCGAAATATTATGGTCATCTATGTGAGGTTTTTGAAAATCATAGGGGCCATAATATACCGTGAACTGAGATATGAAATTTCAAAAAAGTGTTACCTGATTTTACTAAATTAACGAAAAAATTAATTGTTTGCTTAATCATAATCATAAGTTTCGCGTGAAAAATTTGATTGAGTTTTCTGCGTTTATTCATAACTCAGTCCCGATATATTTTGGTCAGCTATGTGAGTTTTTCGAAAATCATAATGGACATAATATATCGTGCACTGGGATATGAAATTTCAAAAAAGTGTTACCTGATTTTACTAAATTAACGAAAAAATAAATTGTTTGCATAATCGTAATCATAAGTTTCGCGTGAAAATTTTGATTGAGTTTTCTGCGTTTATTCATAACTCAGTCCCGATATATTTTGGTCGTCTATGTGAGGTTTTTGAAAATCATAGTCGTTCATTATATATTGTGCATTGGGATATGAAATTTCAACAATGTGTTACCTGATTTTACTAAATTAATGAAAAAATAAATTGTTTGCTTAATCATAATCATAAGTTTCGCGTGAAAATTTTGATTGGGTTTTCTGCGTTTATTCATAACTCAGTCCCGATATATTTTGGTCGTCTATGTGAGGTTTTTGAAAATCATAGTCGTTCATTATATATTGTGCATTGGGATATGAAATTTCAACAAGGTGTTACCTGATTTTACTAAATTAACGAAAAAATAAATTGTTTGCTTAATCTTAATAATAAGTTTCGCGTGAAAATTTTGATTGAGTTTTCTGCGTTTAAACATAACCTAGTCCCGATATATTTTGGTCATCGATGTGAGGCTTCGAAAATCATAAGGTACATAATATATCGTGCACTGGGATATGATATTTCAACAAGATGTTACCTGATTTTACTAAATTAACGGAAAAATAAATTGTTTGCTTAATCTTAATAATAAGTTTCGCGTGAAAATTTTGATTGAGTTTTCTGCGTTTATTCATAACTCAGTCCCGATATATTTTGGTCGTCTATGTGAGGTTTTTGAAAATCATAGTCGTTCATTATATATTGTGCACTGGGCTATGAAATTTCAACAAGATGTTACCTGATTCTACTAAATTAACGAAAAAATAAATTGTTTGCTTAATCTTAATAATAAGTTTCGCGTGAAAATTTTGATTGAGTTTTCTGCGTTTATTCATAACTCAGTCCCGATATATTTTGGTCATCTATGTGAGGTTTCGAAAATCATAAGGTACATAATATATCGTGAACTGGGCTATGAAATTTCAACAAGATGTTACCTGATTCTACTAAATTAACGAAAAAAAAAATTGTTTGCTTAATCATAATCATAAGTTTCGCGTGAAAATTTTGATTGAGTTTTCTGCTTTTATTCATAACTCAGTCCCGAAATATTATGGTCATCTATGTGAGGTTTTTGAAAATCATAAGGACCATAATATATCGTGAACTGGGCTATGAAATTTCAACAAGATGTTACCTGATTCTACTAAATTAACGAAAAAATAAATTGTTTGCTTAATAATAATAAGTTTCGCGTGAAAATTTTGATTGAGTTTTCTGCGTTTATTCATAACTCAGTCCCGATATATTTTGGCCATCTATGTGAGGTTTTTGAAAATCATAGTGGGACATAATATATCGTGCACTGGGATATGATATTTCAACAAGATGTTACCTGATTTTGCTAAATTAACGAAAAAATAAATTGTTTGCTTAATCATAATCATAATTTTCGTGTGAAAAATTTGATTGAGTTTTCTGCGTTTAAACATAGCCTAGTCCCGATATATTTTGGTCGCCTATGTGAAATTTCTTGAAAATCATAGGGAGCCATAATATATCGTGCACTGGGATATGAAATTTCAACAAGATGTTACCTGATTTTACTAAATTAACGAAAAAATAAATTGTTTGCTTAATAATAATAAGTTTCGCGTGAAAATTTTGATTGAGTTTTCTGCGTTTATTCATAACTCAGTCCCGATATATTTTGGCCATCTATGTGAGGTTTTTGAAAATCATAGTGGGACATAATATATCGTGCACTGGGATATGAAATTTCAACAAGATGTTACCTGATTTTACTAAATTAACGGAAAAATAAAATGTTTGCTTAATCATAATTATAAGTTTCGCGTTAAAAATTTGATTGAGTTTTCTGCGTTTATTCATAACTCAGTCCCGATATATTTTGGTCATCTATGTGAGGTTTCGAAAATCATAAGGTACATAATATATCGTGAACTGGGCTATGAAATTTCAACAAGATGTTACCTGATTCTACTAAATTAACGAAAAAATAAATTGTTTGCTTAATAATAATAATAAGTTTCGCGTGAAAATTTTGATTGGGTTTTCTGTGTTTATTCGTAACTCAGTCCCGAAATATTTTGGTTGTCTATGTGAGCTTTTTGAAAACCATAGTCAGCCATAATATTTCGTGTAATGGGATATGAAATTCCAATAAAGTGTTACCAGGTTCAGTGGCGTGGCGTGAATAATCTCAGAAGGTAAGTCGAAGTAAAATTAGCTACCAGAAAAGTAAATTTCAAATATATTTTTGAAATTATTTCGCGCGATTCCTATCTGCTTATCAAACCTTAAAAGTTGAACAATTTAAGCCAATTTTATTATACCTTAAGTCATTAAAATAGAAAGTAACAATGAGCTCAACGCATAACAAAAGTGGCTTCGAAAGAAACCTTTTTTTGCAGATGCAGTGTATTAAATAAATTTTTGGTATTTAAAAAGAAAAAAAAAAGTAAGGAACTTCACAAATATTTGTTCATTAATAAATTAAAAAATAAATTAAATAAATTAAATACTTCAAATGATATTATATACAAGAAACATTAAAAGAAAAACATTTTTCAAAATAATACAAGATAAAATTAAAAATGTGAAAAGTTTTACTAAATTATTCTTTTCCTATTTGTATTCTAAAGCTATCCTACGATCTTTTTTATTAAATTCTGCAAGAACTCTATCGTAAAATTCAGGTCTACTTTTAATTTTTAGAAGAAGTTTTTTTTCTATGGATAGAAGTGCTACTAAATCAGAAAGCCTATTTTCTCCTTGGGAATTTCTTAAATATGTATGGATTCGCTTTAGAGCTGAAAAAGATCTCTCCACAGAAGCAACAGTTATCGGTAGTGTTAAAATTAAACTACTCAAGCTAAAAATTTGCGTCATGCAGTATTTCATTTTTAAAATGCTTATGAAGTGCTTGAATGTCAAGGTGTCGAAGAGAAGGTGTTGTATATAAAACTTTAAGTTCGTTCTTTAAGGCTGTAAAATCGAAAATTCCAGGGAAAAAATTTATTAGAGAAGATATTTTTTCGTCTGGATTTGCAAGTGCAAAACTGTCATATTTGGATTTATTAAGTAAATCTAAAAAAGTTAAATTTGTAAAAGATTTATATCTTGAATTAATTTGGGATATAATATTGTCCTTTATTTCCACAAAAAGACGTTTGTAATATGTTCTTGTGTCGATTTCAAGCATTCTTCTTTTTCGTGGCGGTTCGGATAAATCTGTTAAACTTTCAAAAATATGTTCAAATTTATTTAAAAACTCAGAGCAAAGCCAAGACTCAAAACTTTCAATTTCTCTTTTAGCAAACTCAACATCCGTTTGCTTATTTTGAACTATATTAAAAAGACTATCAGTCCTAGCAAAAATTTCGGAGAGAGTGTTGAGAAAAAAGCAAAAATCTTTGCTTTCTAATTTAACTAACAAGCTCTCGGCTATAGAAAGCGAGTCATTGTCCCATTCGTTAGGGTTATCTAATATTCTTTTTAAAGTTTCAGTTATATCTAATCTGCAATTTAAAATGACGTTTATTATTCGCGAGTGATAATGCCAGCGAGTCTCTGAAACTCCGGGCATGCGTCGGTTGGCTATTTGTTTCAAAAGATTCGAACGTTTAGTTGACTTATTGAAAAAACGAACTATAGTATTAATATTACCAAAAAAAACTTTTAATTCAGATATATTTTCAAGTGAACGCGATAAAACTAAATTTAAAACGTGAGCGTAGCAAGGAATAAAGTTAGCCATTGGACAAGCATCAAGAACTTTCTTTCTCACACCACCCACTTCCCCTGACATAACGGCCGCACCATCGTAAGATTGCCCAATTAACTTTTCCTTGCAAGAGAATTTATCTAGAATATTAAAAATATGTTTGGACAGCTCATCTGCGTTGCGGCACTCGCTCACATCAAAATAACCTAGAAACCTTTCCTCTATCCCATCCTCCGATAAGTACCGTAAAACTGCACTAAGTGCATATACATCATTCAAGTTCACCAAAAAAAGACGGAAGGAGACCGGGTTATTTCCTATACATTTTCCTCTGAGTAAACTTTTTTTTCTTATAAAGAGAAACCTACCCCAACCTGAATCTGCGCAATACATTTGCTTCACCATCATAAGACACACGAGTGAGAGATAGACACAAATTTAGCAAACAAATTGTTTTTGTTTTTTTTTTAAACAGAAACCTACCTCAACCTCGCTACATTTGGTTCATCAAGTTCACCATCACGAAATAAGACGATACATCACGGGTTATTTTCTTCCATAAGACAGCGTGTATTAAACAGAAAGGTGTCAGCAGCAGCGAATAGTATATGCATAAAGAGGAAAGACAACAAATTTGTTCTATCCCGCAACAAATTTTATAACCCGACTTACTTCGATGAATTTTTTGTTGCTTCAATGTTGTGTTTGCTTATGGAGTGAGGTAAAAAGCAGAAGTGTGTGTAGAATAGAAGGTACAGAGATTCAAATAATGTTGATAGCGTACAGGTGTATGATTTTATAAGATTCATGTGGCTAGGAGTTTGAAAGTATAACTGAAAGTGGAAATTTTGAAAGGTAAGTCGGTAGGAATCGAGTTATATGGACGCCACGCCGCTGCCAGGTTCCACTAAATTAATGAAAAAATAAATAATTTGTGTTGAAATTATACTCATAAGTCTTGTGTAAAAATTTTTAATAATTTTTTCTGCAGTTTCTAATTCATAACTCAGTCGTGATATATTTTGCCTATGTACATATGTAATTTTCTTTTTGATCTTAATGCAAATATATTTGGGCATATCAATACCAATTTTTTATTCAAATATAAATATATTTTCTACAAAATTAACGAAACAACTTAAATCTTGTTAAAATATAATCATCCAAGTTTCCAAAGAATCTTGGTTTCTAAATAGTTTTTAGTTTAGCTGTCCTAATTTGTTTAATTATGCTCAAATTCTATGGTAATGAATGTAGCTTTGAAATCATAATTATCATAGAGTTTGAGTCATAGTTTCACTTACAGTCATCACCGTCATCATTAGCATCGGCTCTATAACCTTTTTTTGATTTTTGTCTCATCATCAAGATTGTCTCATTTTTGGCACAAAATCCTATCACCATTATCATTTTTGCATCACCTACATTACCTCATAATTCAAATACACACTTTCATCCTATTTTTTATATTATTCACCTATGTAATCGGAAAACCACCTGTAATCATCAATCAATCATAAAATCGTTGAACCATCAGCATTGCCCAAAATCTGCAATCATCATTAAACATATGATGATTAACAAAAAAAAAAAGTCGTATGTACCTAATCATCATCATCTGTATTAACGTTGAGAAGGTCCAACACAGCATCATCCCCGAAGAGTACACATACAATTAAATCCTTCAGAGGCACGAAAAATTGAATTGAAGGAATTATGGTCGGATGTTAAGTATGTTTGGTTAAGTGTTCCCGTAATATTACAGATATTTTTTTTTTTATAATCTACACACGCTCAAGGGAATATGATTACCCTTCAAATGTGTTAACACAGCGTGGGCGTGAAGTTACGGAAGAGAAAGAAGGATAGGAAAGATGTGTGGCACGATGTTCTGAGACTGAAGGTGGTTGTCTCAGATTTTTTATCTCCAGGGATGGCGGCTGAACTAAAGCGGAGAATTGCCGTGTTTTATTTCTATGTCCCTTATAATTCGCATTATTTTATTCGTTTTTCATCTTTGTTGGGCATACTAGTTTAACTCAATCACATGTTGTTAGTGTTATGCCTAAACAACATGTAATGAGTAAACCAGCAACCCATTGATGACAATTTATAGAAGGTTTTAATGGAATTAAAGACGACATAGACGACGGCAGGGATCGAACCTGTGATATTGAGGTTGACAGGCGAGCACACAACCATCGCGATCTTTTCCATTTGTAGTCAAAATTAAATAACGAAAATGCAAGTTCTACCGTTGTGGATTTATCTGATTCAAATGTATCAGAATACCAGCTTGTGATATTGATGTCTTTAACGGTGATTATCTCACCTGGCCCCCTTTTAAAGACATGTTCGAGGCCGTGTACACTAAGTTAGGACAAGTGTAAAAATTGTTTCTTTTGATCTAAAACCTAAGGAAGTACACATCCAATAGTTTCAAAATTTGCTTTGACAAACTATAGTTTGGACTTGGCATGTGAAGCAGTACAAAATGCTTTCTAAAACAAAAAGATTTTGGTAAATAACCAAATTATGGTCTTTTTTATCTTCCAAGAATGCAAAACAAATCTGCTAAATCAATTAAAGGCTTGCAAAGTTCAATAACGAATAACGATCTTTGAAATTTTACAAAATTGGGATCCAATGCTTATGTATATATTCCTGTTCAAACCGCTTGACTACAGTAACTCTTTCACCTTGGGAACAAGTCATCGAAAAGTCAAGTGAATTTACCAGTTGGACATAGTTGTAGAAGTTCCTAGAATCTCACTTTTGGATCTAAGAATGTATTTCAGATGCTCAGTCAACATCAAACACAAGTGTTAAAAGACAACCAACCCTGCTTATATACATCCACTTCGTAATTGTTCAAAATTAAATCGCGATTTGAACTCATACGCAAAAAACAAAAACGAATTGCTGAACTGTCACACACATAGTTAAAAAGGTGCATTGCATTTTGCTCTTTGTTCCACACCTCAAAATATAACTTCATCAACAACACCTCTATTAGAAACGACCAATAAAATATTACAAACATACATACTTCAACTTCAAAGCTATTACCGAATTACTTTAAAAATAAATTCCTACCAAATTCAATGTCACTCTTGGCACAAAACACATTTTTCAGTTTGGTTTTATCAGGACCTCTTCTGAAAATGATATTGGAAAAATGTGTCGCCAAGTCTTAGTGGATCCAAAAGATACATTTTTTCAGCGTAATTTTCATAGTAGCTCTCCGAGCTCAGAAGGAGAAGACTATGAACTACTCACCGTTACTTCCGGTGTCAATCTGGCACTTCAAACACTGTTTAAACTGGCTGACGATTTTTCGATTTTTCTTATAAATAATGTCTGAAAACCATAAAAGTTATATTGTATCAAAAATAATAGGAACAGATTTCTAATAATACGATGTATTATCTGGTGCTCATGATCTTGAAATTAAAACGAGTTAATCGCTTCCTTTAATTTCGCGGTTTTTCAATTCGCAAATGGACTTCAAAAACTTCTTGTCTTTTGAAACACCTGCAAACTGGCGATGTTCTAAGTGAACACTTTTAAAAACTTAATGATGGCAGCTCAGGCGAAACTGTGGGTGTTCGATAGAACGGAAAAGAAGATTATTTTTATTTATTAACTCAACCACTAAGATTAGGCGAGGAATATCCTCGGAAATATTTCGACTTTTGATCCCGCTGGATGGCTAGTTCCAGCAGAACTGTTTTGCAGCAAATTTGGTTCGATGGTATATCATCGGAAAAGAATAATACATTAATGAGTCGACGCATTTATTTGACACTTTACTCAAATTCGAAAACAAATTCCGCCAAGAATGTGTGTCGGAGAAAATCGGAAAAAAAACATTGAATTTAGCTGTCAAAAAAGACACACAAAAATGTACTTGATCGCACTGCAACGCAATTCCCCGATATGCGTTACGAAATGTCGGAAAATTGTTGCGAACAGCTGTTCGGAAGAATATCTCGAAGCAAAAACCTTCCGAACCGTAGGAAATCGGAAAATTTTCCGTTCCTCGCTGGGGCAGATTATCAGTATCTGCATCTTTTGTACTGTAAAGATTCCTATGCTTTTTATTCTAGGATTTCACCTCTGGCACCAAATGTCAGTTCCAAAGGCAACTAAAAAGATTTCAAACTTCAATTTTTTGTCGGTTCTAAAATGAATACCAAATTTGACTTATTTTCACTGTTATGATGTTTTATTGATTAATTTGGTATAAGTGTACAAAATGTGGCTTGTAGTTATATGATCCAGATTTTGACTGGATTCTTCACTATAAAACGTTTTTGTCAAAGGCAAGTTCGGATATAATGAGTAAAAAATTAGTGTGTATATTGGATCGCGAATGCAAATTGTCGGAATACGATAATCTTGACGACGAAGACTAAATTGTATATCGCATTAAAAACATCACGATTATGTGTTTGTTTGCCTCTCATTGTGATATACGTAATTTCAAAGCCAATGTGCATCAGTACTTTCCTTTTAACACCTTTCAACTTTCCCTAATGCTCGCACAATGTTGCCTAACATATATCAAGGGTGTGATGCGCCTGTGTACACAAATATTGTGTTGACAAATCTTTGGTCACTTCGACAAAAATCTCATAATGTGTATCTAACATTACGATGTTGGAAATTTTTCAAAAAAGTAGTTTTTGCCATACCGCCTGTCGGTTGTTACAGCCTTTCCACATTTGTTTCATATTTTGTAAAAATGATTTAAATGCATTACCATAGGCTGAAATCCGAAAGATTTTGCTTACACTTTCTATTCAAAAATTCATAATCAATAAACCAGAGCAATTTATTGCTTTGGCTTACAACACTTGAGAGACTTGTAGAATAAATGGACGGTGTCTGGAATCGTCCAAGAAATATCAAAGAATATCAGACCCGTAACCGATGTTGTTAATGTTCACTTTAATTCATTAGAGTCCAGCGAATGCATTAATTTCCTATTGAAACTCACATAGCATTCCAAGCAATAACGACTACGAGTTAATCTTCTGTTTACTTTTTCAAGAGGTTTGCTTTATGGAATGGATTGGTTTCGATTTAATGTTATTTATGTTTAGTTCACTTTGCTGTCGTCGTAACTTTACATTAATACTCGTATGTCTGATTGGAAGTGTAATTAAAAAAAATAACTTAAGAATCAACTGATTTCATATTTTTTTTTTTTTTACTTTTAACAAAATTCACAAACAGTGAAACACAAAATATAAAAAAACGAATTAAAAGAACTATGGTACTTTGAATGAATTTGAAAAGTCATTTTATCTTCAGCATCACGATTAAGTTGAAATGGGCAAAATAGGCTCTGTTGTGACTGGTTGTAGGTGGTACATATCGATACCATATTTTTGGTTATAATTGGTATTTTAAACGCATTTCGAAATTAGTCATAAGCAATTTACTTATTAATACTCGTATGTATGTGTGGTCTTGCACCAAATAAAATGAATGTAATGCACGACTGGGCGGCACGAACTTGCTCTTTAAAAACGACTAAGAATTTCAAAAATGAATGTTATTAGAGAAAAACTGTTCATAAGCATAAAATTCATTTTTTAATAGACTATGGCCCATATTGCGGTTGTCGATTTCGTAATCGATGATCGACCTTTTTCGATCATCGATCGTCGATTACTCTATTTCATATTGCGAATGTCGATTGTGATCGAAACTTTTCGATTTCACAGTCGTTTCTTTTCGATTGTCATTTTCTGATCGACGCGTATAGAAGATAAAGTCCAGAAATTTTTCTTGTGAATAAAATGTAAGTTTCTTACAATTAATTAATTATTTTGAGAACAAAACATTCAAATATATATTAAATGCAGGTCGAAAGTGATAACGAAGAAAAGGCAAATAGAGATTTTGGTCGGATTGATGCAGGGAAATCTAGACATCGCGAAGATGGTTTGTGCTAAGAGCCAAGTAAAGCAAAGATGAGAGAAATTCGCTAACGATTGTAATATGCATATGTGTACTGTCAATACACCCTACCACACCTGGTATATATTCCACTTTTTCATAAATATGAATTCTAGCCCGAAGCTAGAATTCGCAAATATGCGTTTCTAGAACTTAGAGCTTTTCCTTTAACACTTAAGACACTTTGGATTGTGCAAGGCCAATACAAAATTAATTATCAACACTAACTTGGTAAGATCCATGAGCACAGAATCTTAAAATATTAGCAATTAAGCAGTTAATCAAGCGAAACTATTTAAAAAAGCAAATATGTATGTGTATGTGTATACCAAATAAAAACCTTTATTCTATAAATCTTACATTGTTTCTTCCAGTTCCAGAGGTTTAGATATGTCTTTGATATGTCTTCTTTTTCTGGTAATTTCAAGATGTCGGGTATGTGTGTTACTATCGCTAAACGCTAAACCATAACTCTATTCCACTCATTTTAAAATGTAAATAAACTATTTTAATTTATATTACAAAAAGAAAACCAGAAAAAACAAATAATGATTTCAAAAGCTAACACATGATAGAACTGTCAAATTTGAAATAATCGCAATATTTTGTGGGTTCATTCACAATAGAACATTGTTCGATCGATTGAGTTACACAATACAAAATATGAAAACCAATCGAAACAATCGAAAAGTTTCGATTCGATTGGCAATCGACAACGGCAATCGGGGCCTATAAAACAACTCCTTTAGTAGTTGGAGCTAAAAACAGGATACCATGTGATTCAAGCAAATATTAGCTTATGCAAGAACAAAAATTATTTTTCAAATAAAAATTAAATTTACAAACAAAAATATTGAGCCGTTTCTGAGATATCCAATTTTCAAAACAAAAAAAAACAGATTTTTTTTCAAAAACTCAAAAATTATTTTTGATGTGTAAACATCTTTCCCGGCGGTAGAGTGAATCGAAAACGTGGGTAAAACTTGTAACCCGCTACAGTTACACGTTACGGTTACACGTTCCGTGTAGCAACCTACCTTACCGACGATTGCATTTAACACCATGTTTACATTGGAAATATTGCGCACTTACGACATCGTGTTTACATTGGAAACTTTGAGTAGGACTGCAATCTCGATTTTATTACTTTCCATTGCTGGCTAGAACTAAATTCAACCCCCTAACGAAAGATTTCATGGTGGGTTCATTCAATGTTTTTTAAAGAGATCCACTTCACGTTAGTGATGGACAATTAAATTTTATTTTATGCTCCCAAAAATGTATTTTCAGAGTTGACAATAAATAAAATGTACGATTGGGTCGCACGGACTTTCTCTTATGTATTTGCAAAATCGTCGTTTTAACCTAGTTTCATTGTAATATCGTACTAATTCGACCAAAAATTTTACATCTTTGTCTTTCCAAACAAAATTTGGAATTTTGTTTCTAAATGCAAAAAAAAATAATACTCAAACTTTTGAGGAGCTTTTAGCATAAAAAAAACGATCAAAATCGGTTGTACCGTTTACAAAAAAATCAAAAACTTAAAAAAATGTTCCAAAAACAATTTAAAATGTTGTTCAGGGCAATCAGTTGACATCTACAACGAAATATTCTCGATACGCCAAAATTTAATTTTTCCCTTATATCTGTCATACCATATAATTATTTTAATTATCGAATTAAATATTATTTATTATATCAAATTATACTTTTGGCATTCACTATATCAAAATATAGATCGTTCTCCATCTCTCAAGCCATGAACTGAAAGATGACTACGAACTTCAATGGATTAAAAAAATTAGGTTTTACCACTTATAATTCCATTACAAGGTGGAAATGATGTCAATTGGTTTATAAATCTCTGACGAAGGGAGTAAGATAGAGTACAGAAACCTAAAAAAAAATTAAAGGATTGGTTTGATTTTGATAAGATGAACGCTCCATCTAGTGGTTTGTCAAAAAAAAAAGTTTTGACATTTTCGCTGCATGATAAGTATATTTGTTGGCGGCGTTAAGCCAGATATACATTGTTCAAATGCATGACAAGCACGTGCAAGTCTATTATTTCAGTGGCAAGAGGACGTTGCCCTTTGTGAGTTTTTTTTTTTTCTGTAAAATTGTGTTTTTACGAATTTCTTTGAAATTTTTTTAAATTTTATCCGAGTAATTTGTTTTATTTCGTCTGTCTATTTCATCATATAATTTTCGTTTGCTGTTTTAATATTTTAATCAGTGCTTATTATGTTGTGCTGTGTTCTCATCTCTTCGACGTACTATACGCAAATGAACCAATAAATGCATGATCAATCATCAATCTTGCATATACAATATTTCTATGCAGTACGCTAGATTGTAAGGATTTGGATTTTTCTTCAAGCCTACATCCGATCTATATGTATGTGTGACTTTTTCAATAATACACTTACACGCATGCTTGTCATGCATTTGAACAATGTATATCTAGCTTTAAACGCAATTGCTGAGGTTGAGAAAAAGGCGGACTTATCGTTCATTCTTCTTTGTGGTTTTCTTTTTTTATATTTGGCGTTCGCTCAGTGAAATTCACTTAACTGAGTAGAGTAAGCAGTGCGAAAAGATGTCTCCTTTTTGCATGAACAAAGTTAACTTACATTAAAAATCGCTGTGTTTAAAAGCACTGATGCACTCGAAATTAAGCCAAAAGAGAAACAGAGATTAAAATCGGATTCGTGTAAAAACAGTCTATTTTATATCAGATAACATCTCTGTTTGAATATAAGTGTAAAAAGCAACATCCCTGTTTAAACATAAGTCAAACAAACTTAACGTTACGCAGCGGAGTCCACTTACTCCTACACACGCCACGAACTACCTCATCGAAGCATATTGTCGATAAGGTTTTTGGGTTGTGTGTAATGAATAAGTTCCGACACGGCAGTGCGAACTCTGGGAATCGCAGTACTTCATCGAAGCATATTGTCGATAAGGTTTTTGGGTTGTGTGAAATGAATAAGTGCCGACACGGCAGTGCGAACTATGGGAATCGCAGTAGTATACCGAGATGGCGTGTAAGACCTAGGCGCACACATTCAATTTTTAGTTTCGCAACTGCTTGGTTCGAGCAACTATACTCTGTTCAATTTATATTTGCAGTACAGGGAAGATAGGATATTTGCCTTTCAGTCTGACCATTATGGATTGCCGTAGAAGCATTAAAAATTGCGGCAAATCTCAGAAAAATATTTGCTATCAAAAGCTCGAAAAAGCTTAAATCCTGGAAGTTGCAAAGCACAAACCAAAGAAAATGCCATAGTTTTTTTTTAATAAACATAATAAGGGTTGGTTGCAATTGCAACATGGCGATCAGTCTCCTTTTACTCATGGAGCAGATAGGTCATGGTGGGCTGTACGTGAGCTCAAAGAAGATTACACAAACAATTTCAATGTAACTCAGTGATTCTCTTTCTTATTTCGGTGGCAATTTCTAAAGTTAAGGTGCCGTGAAAATAGCAGCATCAGGTTTCTGAAAAAGCTCTCCCATAAGGCCTGTACTGTAAATATAAATTGAACATAGTATAAAAAGTTTGTGTTTTGACATAAACTAAACGATTGCCTAAAATGAGTTCGCTATTTTGTGTAACATATAATAATTGTATGCACCTGCGCTGACATTCAACCAAATCATCTGTTTTCTATAAGCAACCAAATAGTTGTGTAACTAAAAATTGAATGTGCGCGCCTAGCCTAAAAAGGACCGAAATAGTTCGTGGACACAATTTTTTATGTTGTTATTCGGTTTTAGTTGTTAACTAGTGTTTTTGATCCCATTAATCTTAAATTCACTCAATAATTTTTTGATCATTACATTAAGAGTATCCTAAACATAAGTACGAGTAATAATGGAAAATGAACAAGAAAAATGTGTTTGGACTCGTTCCGAAATAATTATTTTACTAGTAATAAGTAAAGCGTTATGTACAGCCATTGACTTATTATACATGGACTGCCAGAACTACGGAACTAGCGCTATTGGTGCAAACTCGGAAAACATAGTAGAGGTATTCACGATCTAATGCAACAGGTCTAGTATCATTGTAAAAATGCAAAAGTGTAAAATCTTACAACACTACAACAACAAAATTTACGGAGTGCAATTTTGCAATAGCGTCGCACTTTAGCTATACCCGAAACCTATTGCAACAGCAAAATACAACGGTGTAAGATTTTCAGTCGCATTTTTGACAGCTCAGCAAGAGCCACTAGCTTTTAAAATTTAAAAGTCTTTGGAAGCCGAAAGAAATATCTTATTGTTCTATTTCTTTTATTAAATTAAATGGACCTAAAAAAAAAAGAAGCGCCGCCGGAGGGAAAACCCATTTTCTGAAAATAAAATATACATGCATCTATGTATGTAACTTTTTGTGATTTTCGGCCTGAATTTTATTTGATACCTTCGATCCACTTTTATCTGCAGCGCATCTTCTATTAAAAATTCTGTGATATTTTCTTTTTCTGTTTTTTTTTTTGGCATCCTTAACAAACTTGAACAAACTTCAATTAAAATTAAAAATTAAATTTTCAAAACAAAAAACAAATGCCAAACTCATTTTGACATTTACTTCAGTGTTGCAAACAGGTGAGAAAAAGTGCGTTCACGATCTACTAAAAAATGATAAAATTTCGCATTTTTACTAGGCTCGTTGCACCAAATCGGGAATACCCCTAGTGTAACTTTTGGTTTTGGTATTTGATATATCAATTTTTGACATAATTGAGTTTGTAAAGGGGGTTGAGCGGGAATTGTTAAAGTTTATTATTAAATAAAAACTTGAGGGCTATTTTTCATGCTTTATTTGCGGATTTAAGAGTCAAAATATGCATTTATCATAGACAAGAGAAGAGCATTACTTATAGTGCTGTGATTCGTTAGAGTGGTAAAGCACAAAGAACTGTCGAAATTCTGGGGTGGAATCGCGTAAGGTGATAGTTGATTATCAATTTGTTGATTGTCGTTTTGACCATCGCTCTCTCTATAATTCTTAAGTTGAGGTGCCGTGCAAACAGCAGCAGGCACCAGTGTTTCTGAAAAAGCTCTTCCATAAGGCCTGTTTTGCAAATATAAATTGAACAGAGTATAGTACGATTGCATTGTATGTTTATTGGGTACGTTCGATAACAAAAATTTGGAACTCGGACGAACGTTGATGTTTACACATCTTAACCGTGAGTCCTGGCACTCACACTTTTTTTTTTAAAGTTTTGAAATGCAATGTTTTTTAAACTTTTTAGAAGCTTCTCTATAAGAAATTTCATTAAAATCCGTTTTGTCGATAATGAGAAATTCTAAATTTGAAAAACGGTTCTATGGTAGGTAGTCAGCAATATGTTGATTTCAATTTTTTTTTAATTGATTATAGATCGTAAAAACTAATCAAAAGAAAAAAAAATTTAAGCAAAATTCACGGAACCGTTTTCGAAAAAATACGTTTTTCGAAAACCATTTTTAACATTTGTATGGAGGGTAACGTTATTTTTAGGAAAAATAAATTTTTTTCTTACATCTTATAATTTTTATTAAAAAACTTTTATTTATCAAGGTTTAAAAAAATCAAGCATGGGGTTTTCAAAATATTAAGTTTTCAAAAAAATTTGGAAATTTTTTTTAAAAACCCCAAAAAAATTTTTTTTGAAAATTTGAATGCACAATAATATTAAAACTACTGGGGAGTGTTAGCATAAAAAAAATGATCAAAATCGGTGGTATCGTTTTTGAGAAAATCAAAAACAAAAAAAATGGTTTCAAGGGGGGTACCAAAAATAACCATTTTTTGGAAAATTTTTTTCAACTATTACCTAGCTTTAACTAAATGAAATTTTTTGATTTTTTTTTTTAAATCTGTGGGACAGTTTTTGAGAAAAAAAAATTATAGAATTTGGAAAAAATTCGTATGGCAGGTACCGTTATTTTTGGTCTTAACAAAAAAAAAAAAAAGAAAAAAAACGTGTGGGGGGAAAAATCAAAACCCATATCTACCGAGTTTGTAGAAAATCGGCCGAGCCGTTAGGCTGTAGTCGAACCGACAGACAGAATTGCGAGACCCACTTTTTTGGTCTTCGCTATCATCGTAATGTCAATTGTCAACTTTGATCAAAATCTCGAGTTCGATTTTTTTTCGAATGCATAACTTGCCTTATAGTACCTATAAGTCGCAAGTAAAAACTGGTAGTATTCGAGACATTTAAAAAAAAACTTTATTTTGACCTCTTTCATCCTCTAAAAAAACTTTATCGCCAATCCAAATTTAGGGTCTTTTTTTTTAAATGTGTAAGACATACACATAAAGCTCTCAACCAAAATTCAGCTTTTTTCGGGATTTTTTTCTGTTTAATTTTTTCCTGCGGTATACAGTTAGAATACCCTTTGGGTGCAAACCATCAAATGTGCACGGTTTAATTAACACCCTCTATTAAGGAGGGGATAGTTCCAAGTTAATAATTGTTCAAAATTACTTTCGATTTGCATTGACGGCAGATCAGGTAAATCTTTGAAACTTAAGTCTACGCTCTACTACAAGGTGACTGCTAGGACGACTGTGGTAGGATACGATTTTAAGAATATTAAGCAAATACAAGCAATTTTTATAAAATGATCCAGAAAGCGTATTATTTGATTTAATCATTTTTCGTTGTTTTAAACAATTACGTTAAAAATGAATTCAACAAAACTACCATTTTACTCATTTTAAAAAAAATTCTCAATTACATGAGAAAATCATTTTCATTATGAAAGAAAATACTCGTACATTTTTCAATACAGCATCATCATAGCGGTCATATTCAAAGAAAAAGTATTCCGGAAAATGTCCGAAATTTTGAACTGATGGTTCCACTGTGCGTTTTCTTTTGATTAAAAGAACACAATTTTAGTTTTACTGCGATAGTTTTGGAATTGTCACAAGAGGCATAAAGTGCCACAAAGCAATATCGAAGACGAGTATCTGATATTTATTGTGTTTATTTTAATTCATAAGATTCAGCTGAATGTATTGATTTTGATTTTATATTCCTTTTCAAGTGGCTTTGTTTCTAGCAGGTCAATAGAATGCGTTGGGCTCGATTTTATTTTACGAGTATGTTTACTTGTGCAATTAAAAAAGTGGACACGCTTTTTTTTTTTTTTTTTGATATTTCAGGCACTTTGAATAAGTGAAATACGATCAAATTATATTCGATAATAAAATCAAATTGGGGTATCTGTTTAGTAATTGGGAAATAAAATTAATAACATTACGACCACGAAATTTTAAACTTTGTTTTAACCAGCTTGAAAAATTATTTTCATTCTTTTTTTAAGTACTGAAAAGATTTTTGGAATTACATATTTAAAATATAAGACTTGGTCTTTTATAGAACCTGACATTTTTGGATATAATTAAGTATACTATAAAGTATGTTTTAGAAGATAGTGGCGCAAAATTTGAAACATTTAAAAGCTGCTTTAAATGAATGAAATGAAAATGAATTTGCAACTTGCAAAAACAAAATTAAGTTTTATTTTGTGAATTATCGCTATATGTACTTCATTTCCATCTAAAATAATGTTAATAACTATAAACAATCAAAATCTGTACCGAGGTTCAGGTTCTTTTTAACTTCGCATAGGGAGTTATTGTACGGTCCTATTTGTCAAATTGGAATGTTTGACATTTCTCGACGTTTCAAGGTCCCTAGAGGCTATACAAATCATTTTTAGAGAGATGTCTGTGTGTGTTTGTGTACGTACGTGCGTACGTTCGTACGTCCGTACGTTTTGGTACCATTTTTATTTTTGTTTTGTTTGTGTAGTTGGGTTTGAGTTATGTATCTGTCAAATTAAGGGTTGTTCAACGCAAATTCGCTTAGGTTCTGTTGTAAGACCCATATTAGTTAGAAAAGTTATCTAACGTGTTTAAAATTATGAAAAAGTTAGATAAAGTCTCCAAACTAAACGACTTCGTTAAGAAGAGCTGATTTTATTCCTTAAACGAGCAACGATTTAATAAAATTCTTAAGCTTAAGTAAGTAACTAAGTTAAAAAGAAGATTTTGCTAATTTTAAACGATTTTAGCATCTTACTGTCTCTTAACATTTTGCTAAACTTAAAATCACAAAATGGCTATTTTAACTTTTGATTCAAAATAACTTTTAGTAACTTGCTAAATCATGACATCTGGCATTTTCCTCGAAAAAGATTTCTTCTTGGCAATTTTATTTGAAAGAGTTAAATTGTGTTTATTTTTATGTTTCGTGAGCTAATTGTTTTAAAAGTAAATAAAATAATATAATGTTTTCGGTAGACGAATGTTTGAACACTCAGCTTTTTGCGGTGCGATATTTTAAGTCCCGAACAAATCCCTTTGAAGAGCTGGACGGTATAGGTTTGATAAGACAACAGTTCGGTTTTTATTTGAAAACTTAAACATCCATTACCGAATTACAAGTCAAGGGCTTCCGTTTTCATCAGAATTACAAGTACTAGTTACATAACACTTCTTTGGGAGAAATAACAACTAGGCTGATATGGTAAGTCAACTTCCTAATGGAGCACAAAGGATATACCTATGTACAGCAATTAATCGCATTACATGAAATGGTCCAGTCCACAATGAGGAAAATAATAAAAAAACATTTCGAAAAAAGTTGTCACAAAAAACACAATAAATTGTAAGTTGTCACTTTGACTACTGAGTTTCGACTCTTCAAATTATTCCCCAGATTTAGTTTTGTTTGTTTTTTTTTCCGGAACTGTCATTAGTTAGACGTGTTCAGATGCACCGTTTTAAATAAAAGGGAATTAATATTTTATTAGTTAGTAAAAGGAAAACAAAAAGATTAAAGTTTTGGAACAGCTAGTAAATTACTAAATATTAGCAAATTGCTGACTAGTAATATGCTAAGCCCTTAACAATGAGTTGTTTTAAATTTTGTCCCAATGACGCAAAGTTTTATTTGAATTAATACGGTGTTAAAATTGTTTTAGTATGATACTTGGTTAAAACGACAATTTTGCTAATTTTAATCCAGTTTAGCATCATACTTTCTCTAGCGTTTTTTAAAATTAAAAATCATCAGATAGCTATTTTATTTTTTTGTTAGTATCGTGCTAACATCATATGTCTCTTTGACATTTGCAAACGTCAAAAAGGTCTGTTAACTTAGTTTTTTGAACGAACTGCCGTTGTTTTAGTTGGTTTGTTCAGAAGCAATTTATTAAGAAAATTGCTTTGGTACGATACTGTTAGAAAATGTTTAAAAGTTGAGAATGAGTTAGTTAACTACTTTAGAGTTCAGGGGTACCCTACCTGTTGCGAGGAATTGACAAATCGTCTTAGAGTATTTCTTGTCATGAAAAGTGCGGAATCGGCAGAAAGATTGCAGATACCTTCTATTTCTGGTAACATGCACACAGGAATGGTTGAGACTTGTAAGTGACTAGATATAGGTCCTGATTATCTTCCAGGTGTTGCACCACCAAATTTAATTTAATAATTACATATAAGAAGGATTGCACCACGAAGAACAAGCTGATTTCAGCAATAATCGATACATGGTTTCACGACTCTGAAATCAAAAATATTTGTGAAAAGTTGGTTCTGTCGATGCCAAAACGCGTAAAAATGGTTATAGATGCTAAAAGGGGGCATATAAAATATTTTAAAAAAAAATGTATACCTGTATTTATTAATATTATTTAGAAAAAAATTATCTAAAATCGGTTTGTCCCAATTAATTTGCACAAGACTGTAAGTCACAAATGGAATTAGCAATCGCAACTGATTCATCAATAATGAAATACTGACACTGTTTCAGTGGAGGAAGTTTCAGAGGGTAATTAATGGCTTGAAATTTATTCACATTCAGATCTAAAAAGTTGTATTGGCACCAGGTTAGGTAAATGCTTAGATCAATTTGAAGTAGTTGAGCATCAACCATGCCTTTATATGTTAAGAAATACGCATATCATCAGATCATCTAACTTTTTGATCGTGTAGGGATAAGTTCAACGTCATTCATAGTCAAAAAGAAATTCAGAGGACCTATAGAGTCCCCAGACGTTGGGCAGATAGGGTTGCAACTGTAAGATCTTAAAACTGTGTACCGACGATCATTAAAATACGGAGGTCAGCCATCAGACGAATAGGGGGAACAACATGTAGCATACGAAAACATGCACGTGCCGTAACTATTCGGGACTGGTGGAAGTGTGATCATAGCCTCTTCGCGGCGGCCGCTAGAAACAAGCCTTTTAAAAAAGGTTTGGCTAATATGATCAGGCTGGTTCCTCAGGTTGGCGACAGGTTAATTCCCTGTCCCGTAAAACTTAATGAATTTCGAGAACGACAACAAGCCTCGGAAACGGACTGATTTCACGACGACAACCTACGCAAAGAAAAAGGAAAAACGATTTACGAATTTTCTTATGGAACGTACGATCGCTCTATAGAGCTCGAGCTGCTCAGCAGCTAGCCGATGCCCTGTCAAAATATAAAGCTGACATAACAGCTCTTCAAGAAATCAGATGGACAGGGAATGGTGTTTTACAGAAGAAAGAATATGACATATACTACAGCTGTCATACAAAACACCATGTGCTCGGGGTAGGCTTCCTAGTCAGCGAAAAAATGAAGTCTACCATCATCGGCTTTAACGCTATAAGCGAAAGGCTATGCACCCTTCGCGTGCGAGGCAAATTTACGAACATCAGCCTCATTAACGTTCACGGACCTACGGAGGAGTCCTCAGACGAAGAAAAAGAGACTTACTACGAACAAGTCGAGAGGGCCCTCAATGCCTGTCCAAGGTATGATGTTAAAATCATCCTTGGGGATTTGAACGCAAAAATAGGTCGGGAGCCGGTATTCAGGCATTACGCAGGCACCCATAGTTTGCATGAGAACACTAATGACAATGGACTTCGAGTCTTAGAATTGGCAGCATCGAAAAACATGGTAGTTGCGAGTACCAGGTTCCCGCGTAAAGATATCTACAAAGCCACCTGGGTATCACCTGATGGAGTCACTCGTAACCAAATAGACCACGTGTTGATAGACCGTCGCCACTACTCGAACTTGATGACGGTACGAACGTACCGAGGTGCCAATATCGACTCGGATCACTATCTTGTTGGTATGGTTTTCCGAGGGCGGATTGCCTTGCGAAGACGCATTGCATCCGCCGATCAGGTTCGAATCAACACGGCTGCCCTGCGCAATGAAAACACCAGTAACACCTTTGGTAATGCGTTAGGACTCGCCCTAGAAACACCTAATTTAGGGAGAGTAAGTCCTGGAGCCAGTATGCTGGGCGTAAATGAGAAGTGGACACGTCTTAAAAATACTGTCATTAGTACTGCCAACTCCATCTTAGGCAGCAGTCGTAAAAATCGGAACGACTGGTTTGATGATGAATGCAAGCTAGCGACTGAACGTAAGAATGTTGCGTACCGAGCAATGCAACAATCTCATAGAACGCGGGCACGCGAAGAGGAATATAAAGAGCTCAGAAGAACAGAAAAACGGCTTCACAGACAAAAGAAATCAGCCTGGGAGAAGAACCTAATCTGTGAAATAGAAAACAGCCGAGAGCGAGGTCCGCACCAGGCGCGGAAGTTCTACCAATCCGTCCGAAACATGACGCAGTACACACCACGCTGCACATACTGCAAGGACGGAGAGGGAAATCTGATCACCGATCCTGAAAGCATACTGGAGCGATGGGAAGTGTACTTTAATGAATTGCTAAATGGTCAGCTCACTGCAGAAGTGGAGGCTCCACTACTTCAAGAAGAATACCCTATGTTGTCGCCACCAAGCATAGAAGAGGTTGAGAAGGCTATAGGCCGGCTTAAACAGAACAAAGCCCCGGGAGTCGATGGCATACCAGCCGAATTATTCCATCACGGCGGGCCAGCCTTACGTCAAGCAATTCATGATATTATAGTACAGGTATGGGAGCAGGAAGAAATGCCAGAAGACTGGGAAAAGGTTTAATATGCCCCATACATAAGAAGGGAGATGTCACAACGTGCAGCAATTATAGAGGTATCACGTTGTTGAGTACCGCCTATAAGATACTCTCCTCTATCCTACAAGACCGGATAACCCCATACGCTAAAACCGTCATCGGGCAATATCAGTGTGGTTTCATTCCAGGCAAATCAACAACTGATCAGATCTTTACCCTTAGGCAGGCGATGGAAAAATGTCTAGAATTTAACATCCCAACATACCATCTGTTTATAGACTTTAAGGCCGCCTATGATAGCATAGCCAGGGTAGAACTTTACAAAGCCATGAGAGAATTCGGCATCCCAAATAAATTGACACGACTATGTAGGTTGACCATGACCAACGTAACAAGCCAAGTAAAAATAGCCGGATTGCTATCCAGACCAATCAACATCTTTAATGGACTCCGACAAGGGGACGGTTTGGCCTGCCTCCTCTTCAACCTGGCGTTGGAGAAAGCAATCCGTGACTCTGGCACGGCAACAAGAGGGACCATCGTCAACAGGTCCAGCCAGTTACTGGCTTACGCAGACGACATTGACATCATCGGAAGAACCGAACAAGCTGTACACGATTCCTTCATCCAGATCGAGCAGGCGGCACAAAATCTGGGGCTGCACATTAGTGAAGGTAAAACAAAGTACATGGTGGCGTCGAATGCGAGAGGAACAGTTGGTCAAACAATCAAGGTAGCGGAGCACGAATTTGAAGTGGTGCAATCCTTTAAATACCTTGGGTCAATAGTAGCAGCCGATAACAACATAGAAGAAGAAATACGCGGGCGGCTTCTCAAATCCAACAGAGCCTACTATAGTCTGTCAAAGCTCTTCAAATCCAGAAATCTCACCATAACTTCAAAACTGCTGCTGTACAGGACCATGGTCCTGCCAGTACTCACATATGGATCCGAGACTTGGGTGCTTAGCAAAAGGCACTCCGACCTCTTAGCTGCGTTCGAGAGAAAAGTCTTAAGGAGAATTGTTGGCCCCATATGTGAGGAAGGACGATTCCGGAGACGGTACAATCATGAATTGTACGCAATCTACCTAGAAGCAGATATCGTGACAAAAATTAAGCTCGGTAGACTCCGGTGGGCAGGGCACCTAGCTCGCATGAGCGAAGAGGAACCTGCTCGGAAAGTTCTTTGTGGTACATTCTATGGTAGACGACAGCGTGGTAGACCATGCTTGCGCTGGAGAGATGGCGTAGACCAGGACGCCCGAAGCCTTGGGGTGCGCAACTGGATGGCGTCGGCTAGAGACCGGGATAGGTGGAGAGACTTGTTGAAAGAGGCCAGGACCGGAACCCGGTTGTCGAGCCGATGATGATGATGATGAACCCAAGATATATAGAATAAAAAGAATCCATAAGTTTTAAATTTGAAAATTTTAAATGGTTATAAGAAACTTTGTCAAATGCCTTATTGACGTCAATTTGTTAAGGGGCATGCAAGTACAAGTTATAGTAATTTAGTATGTGTTGAGATTGCAAAGTCCATAAATGTTTCTTAACATGTCATTGATTCCTACAAGAAGTTAAAATTGGGAATGAGAATCGCGTGTACAATAAATAAGATATGCGCAAAATTTTAAACAGCCTATTGTTAAGGTATTAGTATGATAATAATGGCTCAACTTTCCTTTAAGGTAGCACGAATTATTACACGTGGATAGTTTTATTCGGTAGACTATCATTTTTTAATAACAAATATCACAATTTTTAAGTGAAGAAACATTTATAACTATTTTTGATTAATTTTTAAAGTTTCTCAATTTGCATACAAATTGCATAATGTTTTGATTATTTTGAAATTCCTCTTTAAGTTAGAATTACCAGAGTCGGGTTATTTTCGGGGTATTATTGGGAATTTTTCCTTTTATGTTAAATTTGTAAGGGAATTATTTTTGGAGTAGAAGAGAGTTTCTGAATCCACAGTTTTGTGGCTCCCAAAAAGGGAGTTAAGCTACTGAGTACCCGCGAAAATAAAACATTTTTTTATGATTTGACGGGATTTCCTCACATTAATATTTTAAATCTGTTCTATTGAGACCACTAGTTAACTGTAAAAAAAATCAATATTATACGCTTGCTGCCTTAAAGGAAAGTCGCCCCATACTATTTAATAATTTGCTAACTTTAAAGTAGTCAACTAACTCATTCTTAATTTTAAACATTTTCTGATTAGTACGGTACGAAAACAATTTCCTTATTAAATCGCTGCTGAACTCACCTAAGACGATGACAGTTCGTGCAAAAATCTAAGTATATAGTATAAAAAACACAAATTCAGTTAATTGTGAAACATTTATCATGCTATTCTTACATATTGAACGACGTTGATTCAATTGACTAAATAAATAAAAATAAAGATAGAACACAAAAGTAAGCAACGAAATATTAACTTTTAAATCAATCGCGGGTGCAACGCGTCTAACTTAAATTAGTCAACTGATTTAAAAAACTGGAAAAAATATAAAATAAGGCACATATGTAACAAGTCAGTACCCTTCTCTCCATCTTCATCGATATCGGTTAAGGATAACCCCACATAACAATATTGTGATATTGCAGCCTACCTGGTGCAAGAATGTACAAACCTGCGGAAATAACTTTTGGAAATACTGCTGCTGTAAAAACAGAAGGGTATTTTAGAGCATGGATCTACTGGTAATATAGGGGGTTCAAAAGACCCCGTTGGAGATTTAGAATTTAATGCTTCGTCTTCTGACTGAATAAAAACATCGAGAACTTAACTTCATGAATGCTCATGGTCATTGTGCTCTTCTCGATTCTTAACTTCCGACTTAATCGATTACACATCTTTTATACCCGGCACTTGTCTACTAATATTATTCCTTTTATAGAAAATTAGAAATCGCCTGTCATCCTTCAGTTTTTTAGGCATTGCTTTGGTGGAATCAGTTTTTTTTTTAGATACATTTTTTACCTCTTCATCTACGCTAGCGGGACTCCTTGGGCGATTACGTTTCACTTGTGCGACTTTTTCAGTCTACAGGGACTGATGTAATGAGTGCCTGCCTTTTTTTGTGTTGCCTGCATTTTTTCGTTTTGTCTGGTTCTGGTCAGAATTTTAAAATTGCAAAATTCTCGGAACGGTTTTCGAGAAAAATACGATTTTCGAAAACCATTTTTTAAAATTTGTATGGAAGGTACCGTTAGTTTTAGATAAAACAAAATTTTTTTTCTCAAATCTTCTAGATTATATTAAGAAACTTTTATTTGCCAAGTTTGAAAAAAATCGAGCATGGGGTTTTCGAAATATTGAGTTTCCAAAAAAAAAATTTGATTTTTTTTTTGAAAAATCCAAAAAATTAAAAATTGAAAATATGAATTTGAATATGTAATAATATTCAAACTTTGGAGGAGCTTTGGCATAAAAAAAAATTATTAAAATCGGCTGTACCGTTTTCGAGAAAATCAAAAACAAAAAAAATGGACCCAGGGGGCTACCGAAAATAACAATTTTTTGTAAATTTTTTTTCAACCATTAGCTAGTTTTAACCAAATGAAATTTTTCGAATTTTTTTTTAAAAATTCTGTGGGACAGTTTTTGAGAAAAAAAAAATATTTATAAAATTTCGAAAAAAATCGTATGGCAGGTACCGTTATTTATGGTCTTAAAAAAAATAGAAAAAAACGTCCAGGGGTAAAAAATTAAAACCCATATCTACCAAGTTTGAAGAAATTCGGCCGAGCCGTTTAGGCTGTAGTCGAACCGACAGACAGACAGAATTACGAGACCCACTTTTTTGGTCTCCGCTATCATCGTAATGTCAACTTTGATCAAAATCTCGAGTTCGATTTTTTTTACGAATGCATAACTTGCCTTATAGTACCTATAAGTCGCAAGTAAAAATTAAAATTAATTAAAAAAAAGAAAGAAAAATTCTTGTGCAGTTTAATAAATTTAAACATTTATAAAATCAGAAAAGGCAATAAAAAAAAGTACCAGAGCAATACCTGAATGTATAAATAATTTATATTGTGTTAATTTTTTATTACAAAAATCATGAAAGTAATAGTTTCACGCTTAGTTTCAGGTTCATTGAAGGCGTAAACATTGACGCATATCTTCCCTCCCATAGGGTGAAAAGACATGCAGTTATAAATAAAAATTTGTATGCGTTTGGTTCAGTACGTTGTCTTTTATATACCTATGTTCAATGACATATTTCATGAGTGAGGGAAAAAAGAGGAAGATCAAAAAGAAGAAAGAGTAGTTGAAGAAAGATCGGAACATGACGTTTTTATTGGATATACAGATATCGCAATGTCACAAACACGTCACGATTCCATTTGTTTGAAGATTATGCTCAAGTTAATGTATGGAAGAGGGTTCATGTGTGATAATTATTTTTGTTGTTGGTTGTCTGTGGATAATTTGTATCGCTGCAGATAGCCAAGCAAACAGAAAGCTATAAAAATGGCGGCCTTCAGAAAAATACTTGCATTTATTTGAGTTTGTGTATATAAAATACCGGTTTAAGTAGGTACGTTTTATATACCTTACCTTACTAGAGGTACCTATTAAGTCTCAACACATACTGGAACTGCATGAGGAGGGGTAAAAAAAGGGAGTTGATATTATCTACTTGAAAAACAGGTTGCAACTGCTGGGGGTTATAGTCGTGTATGATTGGCTTAAGCGTAATAATTTTGACAATCTTAAAAACATAATAATCAATGAACCAATTTCTGGATACAGGTATACACAAATGAACCGATAACTTTCACCGATTTATTTAATGAAATAAATTAATGAAAAATGTACCTACCTATGAAAACATTTAATAGGATTGCCTTATTGAGATATTTTGCTACTAAACTATATGAAGTCTTATTAGGCTGAAGGTCAATAAAACAAGATGTTTTCGGTTAAGCGAGCGACACACGTTTCCAGCATGAATATGTACGTTCTTCTTCAAACTTTCTTATTTGAAATTTAAATAATATTTTATGTCGCATTATAATAAAATAGTGTCAATAAAACTTACAATAAAAATAAAAATATCTATAACTCGTTTTAACATTAATAAGAGTTGCGGTCAAAATAATAGTAGATATGTACTTATTTTAGCTAAAATTTGTTAATATTATTTTTCCATCTCAATATTAGAATCGAACAATTTGAAAAGGTTTAACAATTAGATTTTTAAACATTTCAATATAAAAATATCTTTTAATGGCTTCTGATTTTTTGTTATATAGCAAATGTCGTGACTAATTTTTAGATTATTGACAAAGTCTTCATTAAAAAAGTTCTTAAGAATAGTAGGTATTATGGAAAGAATTAATAGTTGTTACCAGAATAGGTATTTAATTTTGGTGCTTCACTTTGAAAAAAAGGTTTAAATGATCTGTCTACGTTTAATTATAATCAATAAATTTAAAATATGTTTTAATTTTTAGCTCGTTCAACAATTTAAAAAGTTTTCCCGCACGTTAGTTTTGGTGGTAGCAATTAAGAAAAAATAGAGCAAACGCTGTCCAGTTTCTTTAAATGCATTTAAGAAATGCAATAACGAGTTGGCATCTTTTTTTTTATTTTATTTTGTTTGATTTCAAAATATTCCTGAAAAACAGCCATCTTGTTTTGTCGTGTGGGCCTGTTTTTAAGGTAACTATAAACACCTTTTGCCAATTCTTAAATGTCTATTGCAGGCACTCGATACAAATTTGTAGATAATGTGAGGTGCATGCTACATAATACATTTTACTAATTTTTGCTTTATAATTGCCCCCTTTAACACCCAACATCCCACTGGCACCACCACCGTCGGTCGTCTGAGCAGGAACCAATTATATTGAATATTGGTATTTCATGATATCCTAACATATGTAATACATTCTGCAGTAGTTGAGTCTAGTTGAATCATAGCGTGCTAAGAGACAATTTTGGTTATTTGAAAAAAAAAAAACTAAATAGGTATAAAGTTTTCAAGACCACAAATGGGAAGTTATCAGTGTGGGTCGCACCCAGCCTCTTTTTTTTATTGCACTTGAGTAATTTTGAAATTATCAACTCAAATATTAAATTTAAAAATCTTTTTCTCTCGAAATTAAAGCTTAAAAGTATCATAACCATTCATTTTTTTAAAATGCATGGATTAATTTATTCTCAATTTTGTTTGACCACAAGGTGTACCACTATTATTTTGACCGCAGCTGTACATATGTATGTATCTTTAAAAAATAATTCACTCTTTAAATACTGCAAGAGTAATTATATGAATTAAAATATGCGAAGAGACTATTTCCTATCAACTTACCGAGTTCAGTGATTAAAACAAATATGTGTAAGTATGTGTGGAGTGTTTGAAGGATACCAATATGTCTTGTTGCTGGCGACACCAAAATTACAAGCTACAAGGTTAAAATACTAAATTGTAAGCTTTCCTAAGTTTTTAAATCATGAATATCTTGGCTCCCGTTTGTCGTAATGGACTAATTTTTTTTTTTAATTTGAAGAAAATTAGCAGGACTATTAAACAAAAATCCAAAACTGAAAAGTATTTACCGTGAAATACAGGTTTTTTCTCAATAACTATGAAAAAAAGGTATTAAAAACAAGAAAAAAAACGTTGAAACCAACGGTAACTTTTTATGTTTTTGCTCAAACATATTAAATTAAATGCAAGTTGATAGAAAATATTGTTATTAGCAATACAGTTTTTTATTTTCACTTTGTGGCATACTGGGGCTGAGATATTAATTAAAACATAAAATCATAAAATGCGTGGGTGCGCTGACTTACCTATGTTCAATAATTTATCTCGGCTTTCGTTCATCGTAGGGTATTGAATTTTTTTTTAAATTGTAGGGAATTACAAGAACTTTAATAATAAAATATAAAAATTTCATCGTTAAATGAGCTTTTTTCTTAATAATCACGAAAAAGTGATTTTTAAACAACAAAAAATTTGTTTAACTTACTATAACTTTTTTTTTCATTTGTTTAAACAAATGTTTTTTTTAGAACAAAATAGATAATGTTATTAGGAATAAATACATGTTTAATTTTTGTTTGTACGAGATAGTGGAGCCGAGATATTCGCAAATGACCAAAAAATGACACAAAACACATTTTTACCAATAACTTTGGTAAAAAAAGTTGTCATGTGGTGCAAATTTGGTTTTAAGCTTTTCTCATAAGCACCTATCGAATTATGAAAAAAAAATTGACCATGCCTCTGCGCGCAAGGTCAAATGACGCTTTGACTGGACTATCAGATAGCCTAATTATTTTTCGCAGTCGGCTACCCAAGACTCGCTCAACGATCTTCATGGTGTGTGACATCAGCTTAATCGAACGGTAATTATCACAGCTTCGAGTATCACCCTTTCCTTTATAAATTGGAAGAAGGTAACTTTCCCTCCATTGATTAGGCATGCGATCACCTCGTATAAGTTTGGAGACAAGAATCATGAGCCATCTAAACCCGATGTCTCCCATCTTTTTCCAAAACTCTGAGGGTATTTCGTCTGGGCCAACAGCTTTTCCCTTTTTGGAGTATTTTACCGCCTCACTAACTTCTTCGACTGTGACGTCGGATACTTCGCTTAAGTTAGGTGAAGCTATTGGAAAGTATAGCCTTGGAAATTGTTCGTTTAGAAGTCCGTCGCAATACTGTCGCCACCTGTGAAGAATTTCGTTGTCTTCCACAAGTAGTTGGCCTTGAGCATTGTTAATGAACTTTGGCGAACAAATCTCCTGGGCATTTCTTCTTCTTTGAGCGGCTATTTTGAAGATAGTTGCGCCCTTATTCGTGTTTTGCCGTAGCTCTTGAATAGCACCAGCTGTCGGGGTAGAAATTTCATCCAGCTCCCGATACAGGTTTTCTGTATTCTTTGCTTGAATTTGGGCGCACTTCTTCTTCGCTTCTTTCTTGCAGTTTCTATATAATAAAGATATAATAATGATATCTAATAAAAACTAGTATCTATACAAATACGATGCAAGAAAAAAAAAAACAAATAATTCAGTACATTTAATGAATATTTAAAAAAAAAATACAGAAAATAGAAAAACATTCCAAAACAAAACCACACTATTTAACACAACAAGATCATTTAATTTTTGTTATCCCCACTATTTCATGTTCTCTTAACAAGTTGGCTATATCTACATGTAGCTGATATTATCACAACAGACCGTATATTGAGTGTGTTCTTTGTGTTGCAAATGTGCAACATGGTGTGGTGCCTCCCTACTTCTACAACTCTCACATTTTCAAAGCTTGGTCTATGTTATTCTTTTGTACAGTGAAGTGCAAGTGCAGTTTTCTGAGCACCGCCATTCTTGATATCGGACCGGTGTCCGGAGAGACAACTGCGCAGCTTTTGTTTAGAAGTGCCTATATTTATATACCGCTAAATATGCCATTTATTTTCCACCTAAGCAATCGATTTTATAAATAAGATCTGACTTATCAATGCTGTCCATTGTTCCCTTCGTTGTGGTGAAAAGTAAATTTTCAGAGTGTAAGCGGATTTAAATGCTATTCGCGTCAACTCTTTGTGCTTTATACATAGGTTGAAAGAGATGGGACGTATAAAGCACTTATGTAAACAATTGGTGAGGGATCATTTTGGGAGGGATTTGTGTTCTTTCGATTGTAATTGCATGTAATCAAACAAGAAAACAAGCCCCCCTCAAAATGATTCACCACAATTCATTTACTCGTACAGCAACGCTATATAGAGTAAGTGCGGCAAATATGGCCTACGTGGGTAATATGGCCTACTGCTCTATTTCGCAAACCAAAACCCACAGCGAAATAAAAAAAAATTCATTGCGAACGCCTTCAAACCGGTTCAGCATCAGCCTTTTGTGGCGAGTGTGGCGCGCCGATCGTGGAAAATATACGGCGTTTTCCGTTTTTTGTATTTTTGATGTAATTTTTTGGCAAGTTTCCTTAAGTGTTTTTATATCGAATTTTGTATTAAATTGGTAACTTTTCTCTAAAATTAAATACTGTTATGTATTTTCTTAATTTGTGTGATATTATTTAAGAAAAAAAGTTTATGAAGTGTATTTAAAATTAAAATCAATGAAATAATCACAATGTGTTTAATATGGCCTACCCCATGTGTTGGTAATATGGCCCAGTAGGCCACGTTGACATGTTTGCTTGAATGAAATTAAATTATTTTAATTTTTTATTTTGAAGACTAAAATGTCTAAATGAAGTCAAAAACCATGGAAGAAATATAGAGCTTGTGGACCTCGCAAGAAAAAATCCACGTTCTATCCATTCATCCGCATTCGAGCTATAAGATACAGCCGCTGGACAAGACTTTTATGGGACCCTTAAATAAGTAGATACTTGACCGAGGAAACTGGATGATTGGTCATCAAAAACTATAAAGCCTTATCACACTTCGACATAATTGAGCTATTCGGTCGAGCATACCTTAAGACTCAACCTGGACAGATCGCAGTTAAAGGTTTTTCGTCGATAGGGATATGGCCATTTGTTAAAAAAATATCTTTCAAGACCACGATTTTTTATCAGCAGAAGAAGTTGATTCAACAAAATCTCAATTCAACGTAGCAAATCTTGCGCCTACCAATCCATGTGATATTGAGGGGGCATGAGACGACTCATAAAATTTCTCCTATTCCTGTGAAGGTTAAAAAAAAAACATCGAATCGTGGACGAAGACGAGGAAAATCGGAGATCATTTCCTAATCTCCTTATAAAACTTCTCTAGAAGAATCAATAAATCTGAAGAATAAGAGAGAAAAGAAACTAAGAAAAAGAAAATGATGTTGGAAAGCAAACAGATACCGAACAAAAAAAAAACGCATTCGCGCAGAAACGGCTTATTCATAAGAAATTCAGGAAAGTTATTTCATTCCAAAGTCCAATTTCATTCCAAAGTCAATGGGGTCAATCGTGAATAAAATTTCCTTGGGAATTATGACTAACTTTCAAAATTGTCATCTCGACAAATTTCGAAAGTTTCCCTTAGAATTTATTGATGTCGGGAATTAAGTTTTATAGTGACTTTGGCTCTCATTAAAAAAGGCCAGTCGCCAGCTTACAATGAACAGTGCAGAAGTATTGACCTTCCCAATTTTCAAAGATGGGGAAAATTCCGAGGGAAATTTTGTTCCCCATAGCCCCCAATAAATATTAAGTATTTAGTTCCACTAAAAAACATTGTGTTAAATATGGCCTACCCTGGGCCATATTTAACACCAGCTGGGCCATATTAACCGCAATTTTTTTAAAACTCAAATATGAAGTTCCTTTAAGTTGTTGTTTTTAACTTTTTGTTATGTGTTTTTTTTTAGTTATAGTTTCTAAAGACTTGAGTACAAATAATTTGTTAAACTGTTTACGAAAAAAATAAATGAATTCGACTTAAATGTATGGTTTTATTTAAAAAAATGTTATGGGTAGGCCATATTTGCCGCACTTACTCTACGTCCTATCTCTTTCAACTCGTATGATAGCAGCACCTATAAGAAGTACATTGTTGACGAGGTGTTTAAATCCGAAGCGTTGGTTGGGCGATCAGAATGATTCTAGACTGAGCATCTTAATATTAGACACAAAAAATCAAGATCAACCGTCAGGTGCTCCAAGTAACGTCGGAAAATTCCAGTTGAGCTTGCGGTACCCTTCAGCGGAATTTGAGGGTAAGCAATGGGGATATCAATTTTTGTAAGTAAAAAATCCGGCCACCAATCAGGCATGTGACTGCACTGCGAGCTCATGAATAAACCCACCTGCCAACTGAAAAATGTATACTTAGATACTTTACTTTAGCTATCATTGAAATGCATCATTATTATTAGAATGCAATTAGAATTACGAAGATCCGAGGAAGCCTTCATGTTAAGAATACCATTTCCCAAAAAATTGAACACGACCGACTCAGTTGGTATTGCCATGTTCAAAGGAGAGATCCTGAGAACCCCGTCAAAAAGGCAATATCATATAACGTTCCAATTCGGAATAAAAAGAAAGGTAGGCCTAAACACTCCTGGTACAAACAAATGCAAAAATACCAGCATTCAGTTGGCCTCAGAAATGGAACAATACAAAACCGGGAGGCTTGCCGCCGATTTCTGAGGTCAACCCGGCGAACCCCACAGGCGGATCACTAGTGTGAAGCAGATACGTGGGAGAGTTATGATCCCCTCGACATCGAGATCATAACAGCGCCGAAGAAAAGGAAGAAGAAGATCATTGAAATGCATCATTGAAAATCCCATTTTAAGACGAACAAACAAACTACAATGACTTTAATTGGTACCAAAATGAAGGTAATGAGTAGTAGAATGTTTTTACTTTAAAATATACAAAATTCTGATTTAAACTTTCTTTTAAATCCACTTCTATTATTTCTCTGATAGAAATCAATTTCAATGAACAGCAGATTTTCGTTTCTTTAATATGGGACACAATCGTTCCACTGAATGTGTTCGATTCTCTTTCTGTTCTCAAATGTCAGTTTTTCTTTCAATGATCAACTCTAACTTCAAATGCATAGAATTGGTTGTAATCAGTCACTGACAGGATCTTTTACGGAGACCAATTTTTCAATGATTGCAATAACTGGCTTGTCAAAAAAATGAAGTCAGCATTCCACTGATTTGTTCCAATGATGCATTTCAATGAAAGCTATAACTGGCCCCTTAAACAAAATTTAAATCAAGAAAACTGCCAACTACAAGACTGGCTTAAAACGAATTCTAAAAATTACATTATCAGTTGCATTAAAAAATGCATAACATGCTTCCGTTTTCGCTACTTGCCATAGAAGCGATTTTTGTATATCGGATGCTTTAAACATAAAATAATATTGCATATGAACATTTAAAGTAATTATTAATTTATGTAGGTACAATTTACACAGCCTGCCTAAACAGACTCCCATATCGTAAATACATACATATGTATAACATAGCCAAACGTCCACACATCGGAGACGAAAACGGTGATAAATCATCGAAAGAAACTTTATGAACATTAACTAAACTCTTTATACTCCAAATTATTTTTTTATTGCCTCTTAGAACGCGAAGTAAATCCAGCAAAAAGTCGTAAAGATGTTGAAAATTGTGTAGAGAAAATGTAAAATACTCATTTTACGTACGATTGCAACAAGTCAGTGCCAAGTGCCGGGTCGAGGGGTCTTCAGCCGTTCTGTATTGAAAAGGCTGAACAGCAAAGTTTAAGAACAACCATAATTTCTTAAGGCACCAAAGTTTTAAGACCTATGTATGTATGTTGTATGTACGCTCTTGCCTAGGGGACCTCTAAAAGGACAAATATTTTCAATATGGTTCCTTTTAAAAGAGGAGACGTCTGAATCCTAAGTTTGCAAGAATGTTTTCTTATAAGGTTCAAACATTTTTTGTAGTAGCTGGAGCTGGAACTAAGAACACAATTCCGTAAACAAATATAAATGTTTTTATTTATCAAAATTCGATGTGTCGTTTTCGAGAAAAAAGAAAAAAAAAAAACAGTTTTTTTTTTTATTTGCATGGTGGGTACTATTATTTGTACCTACGAGCGTTGGCCTGTCATACGGAGGGTCTGGGGTTCGATTTTCAGCCGCTGCAAAAAAGTTTCGCAAGGAGCGTGTACTACCTCTTGCAAAAAATTGACAAATACTCCAAGAGTATCTCTGCTGATTAGCCGTTCGAAATCGGCAGAAAATTGTAATTCACCTTAATTCTTGGTAACACGCACACAGGAATGGTTGAGAGTTGTAAGTCTTTAGGTTTAGGATGTCTATGAGCCGGGAGAGTTTTTTGAAAAAAAAAAATGCACGAATGGGTCGCACGAACTTGCTCCTATGTAATAGACTAAGAACTTTAAAAACGAAAGTTATTAAGGAAAACTGTTCATAAGGATAAAATGAATTTTTTTTAAATTCTTTTAGTAGTTAGAGATAAAAACAGAATGCTATGCAAATATGAATTTATGCAAGAAAAAAATTATAAGTCGTTGTAGTGGTTCCTTAAAAAAAAAACTTTTATGTACAAAATTTTTAACACATTTTTAAGAAAAAAATTTGGTACGCCAACTTTAAGTTTTTATTGTTGTACGAATAAGGGTTAAATTGCCAAAAAAAATATTAAGCTGTTCTTGAAATATCGAATTTTCCAAAAAAAAACACTTTTTTTTTCTAAAATTGAAAAAATATTTTTTTTTAAGTTTTGAAATGCAAATCAGCTTCTCTATAAAAATGTTTATTAAAATCCGTTATGCCGATAATGAGAAATTCAAAATTCTAAAAAATCTTTCTATGGTAGGTACAGTCAGTAATGTATAGATTTCAAATTTTTTTTATTAAATTATAGATCGTAAAAATTAATCAAAAGAAAAAAAATTTTAGCAAAATTCTCGGAACCGTTTTCGAGAAAAATACGATTTTAGAAAACCATTTTTTAACATTTCTATGGAAGGTACCGTTAGTTTTAGATAAAACAAGATTTTTTTTTCTCACATCTTGTAGATTATGTTAAGAAACTTTTATTTGTCAAGTTTGAAAAAAACTGATCTTGGGGTTTTCGAAATATTGAGTTTCCAAAAAAAAAATTTTTGAATTTTTTTTTAAATCCAAAAAATAAAAACTTGAAAATTTGAATATGCAAAAATATTTAAACTTTCGAGGAGCTTTAGCATAAAAAAAATGGTTTAAATCGGCTTTACTGTTTTCGAGAAAATCAAATACGAAAAAAATGAACCCAGGGGAGCTACCAAAAATAACAATTTTTTGTAAAATTTTTTTCAACCGTTAGCTAGTTTTAAACTAACTCAAATTTTTCAAATTTTTTTTTAAAAATTCTGTGGGACAGTTTTTGAGAAAAAAAAATATTTATAAAATTTCGAAAAAACCGTATGGTAGGTATACCGTTATTTTTGGTCTTAAAAAAAAACAGAAAAAAACGTGTGGCGGGAAAAATCAAAAACCCATATCTACCAGGTTCGAAGAAAATCGGACGAGCCGTTTAGGCTGTAGTCGACCCGACAGACAGACAGAATTGCAAGAGCCACTTTTTTATTCTTTGCTATCATCGTAATGTCAACTTTGATCAAAATCTCGAGTTCGATTTTTTCTACGAATTCATAACTTGCCTTATAGTACCTATAAGTCGCAAGTAAAAATGTTTATATGGCTAACATACAGACAGAATTGCTAGATCCAAGTTTTGTTTGTCTTCCCTATCATAGTAATGTCAAGTCTGATCAAAATCTCGAGTTCGCTATTTGTACGAAAGCCTAATTTGCCCTATAGAACCTATATGTCGCACGTAAAAACAAACAGAGTACTCGTACCTTAATTCACAGCTTGACATTTTTGTAACAGCAATCCGTGAAATATTTATCCAATTGAATTAGGTGATAAATTAAGACTTTTTTTTGTAAGGAAGATTGCTTGGAACAGATCAATTTGATGACTCCACAATGCACATCTCTTATTTTTAAGGGGACATTACTACCCTTAAATGATTATCACAGTACGAGCACATTAGTTTTAAATTTATAAATATCATAATGGGAAGGAAAAATAGAGCTAAGTAGAGCCTTCCACAATCTTGTAGTCCGGCTGGTAAAAGAATCTCTGTATTTTACAGTACGTGCGAAGTTGGACTTAAGGGTAAACTCCTAAAAGCGCAAGTATTACGATCAATTTGTTTAAGGGGAGGAATGTACCTGCCTATTTATTAAGTTCAAATTGGTTAAACATTGCTCTAATATTAAATTCTCGCATTAAGGGGTATAATATTCAAATATTGAATTATAAAAGAGTAGTGCCACACGAATTCGAACAGGGCGCAAAATAGCCTCGAGACACTGTACTGCTGCAGCTTCTCCACTTACGACCATGTGCTTGGATCTATGAAACAATGTAAATATTATGTATTGTATAACTTTATATGAATTCTTTGATGATGCGTAGGTATTTGTTGGGCGTTGTACCTACAAACACATATAATTTAAACTGTTCTCAAACGTTCCAATTTGGCAATGCGCATGCATTTTCAAATAAATTCCTTGTTTTAACGATCGTTACTCATCAAGTTCATGAACAATATACATATCTATATTATTCTTTCGAAGAGAGTTCCTAATTTAGAGTGTTTCGATCAGTTAGAAAACTGACTTTGAGTGACACACTGCCTGTTCCGCTTTCCGTGTTTCGGTTAAAAAAAAAACACTCGATTCTCAGTTTACTTCTTCTATGCCAGGAAGTAAAATAAATTTCATTGATTAAAAATGGCATCAGCTCGACTATCACTTATCAAATTTACTAAATACCTTTACGACTTTAACCCGAATCCAGTAACTAATGGTGCATTAAATAACGAAATTCATCCCGAAAACCCTATCATCGTTATTACTCCGCCACTACCTAAGGATGAGGTAAATGATTGTGATACACCACCAAAAGGCGTTGCAATGGAAGAAAACCCGACCAATTTCGGTGCTGATCAATCGGATGATATTGGTTCTGCTACAGATTTGCAAATCATTATAAATCTTGAGGAACAAGATGAAGCTGAGGCTGGAACTCAAACTATAGATGGAGGAGATGATCCTGAAGGTTACAGCTACTATTACCATCATCAACAAATCATGCCGATGGGATTCGATGAATATGAGGAATCTCTGGGACGTACCAAGTGCGTAGATACGTGTATCGGGATAATGGTACTTTCATTGTTGATTGGTATTATTATTATAATGTCATTGTAATTATTTATATCCATTTTGTCACTCAATATCTTTATCTTTCAATAAAATAACCTCTAAATAACCAAGACAAGTTTATTATTTTATTTTGGAAAAATGAATTTTAATGCCAACTAGCCTAAAGTAGCACACCTCACAAAACTACCATATCTCAGCTTAGAAGTGATAACTACAAGCAACCTATGTTCCTAGCGTCGTCGGTGCCGCTGGCTGAATACGTCAATAAGCTACAATCTAGAAAGAGGAACATTTTAAATATTTCTTAAATCATAAAGCGGAAAGCTGCGATCAAATGTATATCAACTGCTATCAGTGGAGTTACTGACGATGAATTAATTTTGATACATAGAGATAAGTCAATAAAGTTTTTAAAATCTCAATCATTAGAAATACGAGTAGCACCGATTTTGATACTTATTTTTATATTTTTCCTTCATATATCGGTACCATAGGCAAAACTTTAAATTTTCAAAAATAATCGAACTCGATGTTAGAGAACACGAAAAAAGTGGGTCTCGCAATTCTGTCTGTCTGTTCGACTACAGCCTAAGCGGCTCGGCTGATGGATATCGTTTTGAATTTTTTCCCCGAATACGTTTTTTCTTGTTTTTTTAAGACCAAAAATAACGGTACCTGCCATACGATTTTTTTTCGAAATTTTATAAATATTTTTTAACCCACAGATTTTCTTAAAAAAATTCAAAAAATTTCATTGAGTTAAAGCTAGCTAATGGTTGAAAAAAATTTTCCAAAAAGTTGTTATTTTTGGTACCCCTTGGAACCATTTTTTTGGTTTTTGATTTTCTCAAAAACGGTTCGACGGATTTTGATCATTTTTTTTTTCTGCTAAAGGTCCCCAATAGTTTAAATATTATTTTCAAAAAATAATTTTTGGGATTTTAAGAAAAAATTAAAACTTTTTTTTTTTGAAAACTCAATATTTCGAAAACCCCATTCTAGATTTTTTAAAAACTTGATAAATAAAAGTTTTTTAATATAATCTATAAGATATAAGAAAAAAAATTATTTTACCTAAAAATAACGGTAACCTTCATACAAAAATTTAAAAAATTGTTTTCAAAAATCGTATTTTTCTCGAAAACGGTTCCGAGAATTTTGGTTAAATTTTTTTTCTTTAGATTAATTCTTACGATCTATAATTCAATAAAAAAATTGAAATCCATATATTACTGACATCTCTACCATTGAACGATTTTTTCGAATTTTGAATTTCTCATTATCGGCATAACGGATTTTAATCAAATTTTTTATAGACAAGCTTCAAAAAAGTTTAAAAAACATTGAATTTCAAAACTTAAAAAAAAAATATTTTTTTTTGGATTTTGAAAAAAAATCTAGTTTTTTTTTGTAAATTCGATATCTCAAAAACGGATAAATATTTTTTTTTTGTAAATTTAATTTTCATTCTTACATGAATAAACACTTTAAATTGGCGTTTCAAAATTTTTTCTTAAAAATTTTGTATATAAAAGCTTATTTTTTTAGGAAACCACTACAACGAATTATTATTTTGTTCTTGTGTAAACTAATTTTTACTCAAAACACATGGCATCCTGTGCTTAGGAGTTGTTTTAGTCAGGATAAAATGAATTTCATCCTTAAGCACAATTTTCTCTAATAACATTCATTTTTGAAATTCTTAGTCGTTACATAACAGCAAGTTCGTGCGACACAGTCGCGCATTTTATTTTATTTTTTGGCTTCAAAACTAATGATACAGCCGTTTCGTATTCGATTTCGTATTCGAAATTTAATTTATTTCGAAAACTAGAACAAGTGGTTTTGATTCAGGAATGCATTCGTCCGATTACCTTAAAAGAATGGTCGCTATTTCTTGGGTTCTTGTAATCAAGGAGTCATTCCTCATAAACTGATTGATTTTCTTTTTTCTTTGAGGTATATTACGGTAAGCGAGATCCGCAGAATTCTTAATAGAATAAGCCTAATTCAGTATATATCAGAACATTGAATAAGATTTCTGATTGTTTCTTGGCTACATAGGTTTTCTAAGTAGATTCATAGAAATTAAGTCTCCAGAACCTTGTCGAGATATTTTTTAAGAAATTATATTGGTTCAGAAGAACTACACAAGAATTATGATGCACCTGAACATTAATTATGACAGCATAAGACTTTTCTGACGCTTCAGAAAACCTTTATATTGATCTTTTTTTTTTTTTTAAATGGAGCAAGTGGATCCGAGACTTGGGTGCTTAGCAAAAGGCACTCCGAACTCTTAGCTGCGTTCGAGAGAAAAGTCTTAAGGAGAATTGTTGGCCCCGTATGTGAGGAAGGACGATTCCGGAGAAGGTACAATCATAAACTGTACGCAATCTACCTTGAAGCAGATATCGTGACAAAAATTAAGCTCGGTAGACTCCGGTGGGCAGGGCACCTAGCTCGCATGAGCGAAGAGGAACCTGCTCGGAAAGTTCTTTGTGGTACATTCTATGGTAGACGACAGCGTGGTAGACCATGCTTGCGCTGGAGAGATGGCGTAGACCAGGACGCCCGAAGCCTTGGGGTGCGCAACTGGATGGCGTCGGCTAGAGACCAGGATAGGTGGAGAGACTTGTTGAAAGAGGCCAGGACCGGAACCCGGTTGTCGAGCCGATGATGATGATGATATACACAAATCATAGAGTCCAATACCAAATATAAAACCATCACTTCACTTGTGGCTCGACATCCAAACAAATAACTGAACTTAAAATTAACTGAACTTATAAAGACGGTTGTCTTTTATTTGAAGATACAACATGTCCAAAACTAACTATTTCTGAGAACTTTTAAGCAACAGGGTATGGAAATGAGAGTTTCGGCAGTTAGTCAAATAAATGAAGAAACTGATCGTCTTACGGTCAGTCAAATAAATGAGATCGGCTTAAAACTTTTTAATAGTTTTTCAAAATTATTAATAATTGGAAAATCAACTTATTCTCAACTGTTGTTAGAAACTTAAGTAAAAAATGAAAAATTCCTTTTTCTACCTGCGGTACACTTTTCCAATTATGTTTGATTTTTATTTTAGTTACTTTCCTAAGAAAGAATAGAAATTGACCCTTAAGTCAAGAAAAATGGATATCTTGAGACTAAAACGGGATATCAATTTTATTTAAACACAGTTTAATAGCTAGTATTTCTTCTAAAAATTAAATCCTAGACGAAGTTTCTACATTTCGTATTAATAGAGTAATTACCATTAACAGGTAAGCCTTTTCCTAAATCCCCGATAAATGATGTCAACATTGAAGATAGACACTTACTGTTCAACGATTTTTTTCGTAGAATATGCACAAGAACTATTTGTCAATTATCTTTGACGAATTTGGGGATAGCCTATAATTTATTATATATTATATATATTATAATTTATTATAATGAAAGTTGAATAAGATTATTTGGAGCTACAACAACGGCCAATATAAGTGTTGTTTTAAAGTTTTCCAAAGGGAAAATTGAATCCACCGAGGAATAGTGACTTATAGAAAATCACAAAATCATTCATTCAGAAAAATGCGAATGATTTTCATCCCACCAGCTTGTACCTTCCATGTTACAGCAACTCAAATTACTAAAAATTGATTTCCATGCGAAAAATTGTTGGAAAATTAAAATCTTCATTCAGATATTTAAAATTTCAAAAACAAAAAAATTCAAATTTTAAAAAATTTATGAAAAACAAATCAAAAATTAACACTGTGAATTGATATGAATGAAGCAAAACATAATTATGACACTGACGAAGATGATTTTTTTTTATAAAACAGGGTAGTAATAACCACTTATAATAATATAATAATATAAGGGAAGGTTTTGAAAGGAGACCCTAATACACATTAGTGAATATTGCAATAGAAAGGAAAAATAGAGCTAGTTAGTGCGTTCCACATACGTGTACTGCGGCTGAAAAAGAATCTATGTACTTCACAGTACGTCCAAAGTTGGACTCAAGGGTAAGCTGATGAGCATTCCTAAAAGCGCGAGTAATACGGTTGAATTGCTCAAGGGGAGGAACGCAACTTTTACTAAAAATGACGATAATTTAATGAAATACAAGAAACATTGTGGCGGTGTACGATTCTATTGCCTATCATTTTTAAAGCTCTCTTTTGAATTCTGTCTAAAACACTGAAGTGAGAATTGTGCTCGAGTTTCGGACGAATAAATGCTTAATACTTTACAGCCAGATCAGAAGAAGAAGGTGTTTTTGGCGACGTCGAATATATGATCTTTAAACACAAGGTGGTCTGGCCATGCACATATCTACCAAGAACTGAAAGATGTGCGGTTTCTGCAATGCAAGTACCACTCATGAATGATGGCATACAGCAAAGTTTGTTTTTAACGACAGAAGACAGCATTGAGTTTTTGCAGCATTATATTTTAATCGTTTTTTTATTCCCCAATGAATAATGCTGTGGAGATCAAAATTTTATAAGCTTATCATATGCTGCCTTTCAAGTTCCATATCCGAAGAACAGGGAGATGAATCTTGAAATGAATTGTGAAACGAATGCCATCAGCAAAACAATTTAATGGATTATTAGAAGCTAAAGACAGGAGATCCTTCATAGATATGAGGAAGGAAGTCGGAGACAAAACAGAACCCTGGGGCACACCAGCATTTATTTTGTAAATTTCGGACTTGAGACCATCCAATACGACTCGTTTTGAGCGGTCCGAAAGATAATTTCTAATTCAACGAAGAAGAGATTCATCAATACCAAAAGACTTGTTGTCTTTCTTCAGATATACTTAAACAAAATCTAAGATACACTTCTAATTATTTATAGCTGAACAAGAACATTTCTATCGGCAAGCAATAGAAGCGACGTCTCTTCCTATCCTTGGGAAAAATAAACAAAAATCACCTTTTTATATTTCTCTTTTTTTATATATATTAATTTGAGCTTTCACAAGAAATCTCCATTCCGTATGGAAAAATATCCCTGAACAAATAATGAAAAATAATAACTAAGTGGGTGACGACAACAACCCACAATATTCTACTTATTTTCAAATAGATAAATGTATCTTATTTTCAATATCTATCCTAATGACATAAACGTAAATAGATTCCCTCACCATGTTCATCGACGCGAGGACAATAACAAGGATTGTGGATAAAAAGCACCTTGGCTCGACTATGGGTTACAAGCAGTCTATTTCTTCATAAAATATATCATGAAATTAATTGAACAAAAGTCACGGATAATTGACTTGGATATAAAATTGTATAATTATAGACGAGCGATGACTGTTTTTCTCCGAGTACCTACACATACCTTTGATAAATAATTGGTATGATTTTCCAGATCTTCAATGATGATGAATATTATTATACTACTATATGTATAGAAATTCGTGGCAACCATTCTGCCCTCTACAATTTCTATTCAATTGCGTGCAGTCCCAATTTTTACCCTTAAACGTTTTCTTCACCCCTCCATGGAATAAAGTGAATTGAAAACGAATGTTACTAGAGAAAAATGTCCCCAACCAATGGTTTTCGAAAAAAATTTTTTCGCATTTGTATGGTGGCTACCATTATTTTTCTCTTGTAGATTGTATTCAATAGTTGTCAGGTTTTTTTAAAAATCGAGCGTGGGGTTTTCGAAATATTGAGTTTGAAAAAAAAAAATTGAAAATTATTTTAAAAATCGAAATCATTTTTTAAAATTTGAATACAAAAAACTATCCAAACTTTTTGGGAGCTTTAGCATACAAAAATGGATCAAAATCGTTTGTATCTACCATTTATGAGAAAATCAATAACAAGTACCATTACCATTACCAACAAACACTGCAGCCAAATCCGCATAAAATAAATTTTAATATCATCAATCCAGCAAATGATCACACTGATAGTCCTTATTTATGCAATCTAGAGGAGGGTGTAGAAATCATCGGCAATACTAAGCCGAAAAAGTCTGCTGGACCAGATGGTGTCACCTACTACATCCTGAAAAGGCTGCCACATGCAGTGATGATTTTCCTCACAATCATTTTAGACAACTGCATCAACAACTGTTACTTCCCCAGAAGTGGAAAGATTATGCCTATTCCGAAGAAAGGTGCCCAACTTAGTTTCCAACTACAGGCCAATATCACTTCTCAACAACATCAGCAAGTTACTGGAAGAAGTAATCCTACGAAGACTGAAGAAATTCTGCTGTGAAAATTTGATCATCCCTGACATGCAATTCGGCTTTCAAGAAAAACACTCAACCTTGCATCCACTGGTAAAATTCCAACACGATATCACCACAACACTCAACAGTAATCGTGTCACTGTCGAATGCCTTCTGGATGTCGAGAAAGCATTCGATAGCGTGTGGATAGACGGCCTAGTCCTTAAACTTCATCTTATGCAAGTACCTCCACCATTAATAAAAATTCTCTTTTCTTTCCTATCTTTCGATTAATTTCGAGATACAATCTTCGTGGAAACCTTTCGAACTTATTATATGTACCTGTTTTTCATACCACTGCGTATCAAAAATTTTTTTCTATTATGTCTTATTGGCTTTATAATACCCTTCCTCAATCAATTAGGATAATCACTATAACTGGAGTGTTTCTCAAAAATGTTAAATCTTGGCTTTATTCTCTAGACTATTTTGCTCTGGAATCACATATTTCTGATGTTTTGGTTTAATTTTTCTTTTACATAGTAAATAATTTTTTATCAACTTTATTTTTTTTTTTGTGTTTTGTTTATTGCATTTTATATAATGATTGTATTGCATAATTCTTTTTAACTATTATGAATTTTTCAGGGTCACCCCACCCACTAACTTTTTAATATTATAATTATTTGAAGTGACATTCAACTCTATTTCTTAAATGTCTTGAAAATAATGAATGTCACAACCTTTCTTATACTTTTTAATATGTTATTAATTCTTTTTTGAAATATCTGAAGACTGTTATGAAATTATAAGAAATAAACATTCTAATCTAAATCTAAAAAATCTAAAATGTGTTTTTGATCTCAGAATAACTGATCATTCTATGACAGGTTTAATACGTACCTAAAATTAATAAAACCACAGCCAATAAAGCAATTTAAAAACCAAAATTGACTTAGTAAAACTCAAGTCACTTTTTTGTTTCGAGTCCTGGAATGCGGTATACTCAGAAATAGAACCCTCAAAATCTTATGATTCTTTCATGGTTATTATATAAATACGTTCAAATGTACATATACAGTACAACCAAGAAACTCATATATGTATTAAACTTAAGCCCTAAATAACAGATTCATTATTACGAAAAATTAGAACCAAAAACAAACTCAGAATTCAATCTTCTAAGCATCCGCAAAATATACATCTCAAAAATAAATATAAAGCTTTGTGCTCTCATATTAATAAAGAAATTCTCTTATGTAGAAATAAGTACTATAAAAATCAATTTCAATTATCGAAAGGTAATATGAAGCGAGAATGGCGGATAGTCATAAATATTTTAAGAAAGTCTCCAATTTCCAAAAAACATATTAAACTTATGGATAAGTGTAGCTGATAAATTTAATTCTTATTTCGCTACAATAGCAGATCCACTCAAACCTCAAATAAGTCATGCAGTAGAACCTCTTTGTAATGGTATAGGTAATGAAAATGATAATGTTGAACGCTTTCAAAGTAATAGTTTTGTATATGAACAAATAACAGCTTTGGAACTTCTAAAAGTTATTGGGTCCCTAAAAAATTTAAATTCTTGCGGTTTTGATGGGTGTAGAGATTATGGAATTATTAATACACCCTGTATTCTCTCTTATATTATAATTATTATAATACCTAATTGTCACTTAACTATAAGACTACGACACAGTCGAGTCGTAATAAAGTCTTCATACCAAGCAGGTCTGTCTTTTAATCAATATAATACATGGCGCAGTCGGTGATCTGAGCCGTTAGCAAATGGAAAAACTGAAGTCAGGTGATATCTCATGGGAATAACTAAACGGATTAGTAGAAACCCCGTTCAAAATATAAGACCTCGTGGAAGACCACCAAAAACGAGAATTATTCACCACAATATCAGCATGGACTATATAAAAAAAATTGATGAACTAAGACTGGATGGAAATATTTCTGAAAACTGGAGGGTATTTTGGCAAAACTTCGAGGTCTTTGGTGCAGCTATTGAACTATGTAAGAAGGAGGATGCGGTGAAGGTTGCAATTTTGTTAAATGCTTTGGGACCAGAAGCAATTGAGGTTTTCAACTCATTTGACATAGATGATGGAAAGAAGAAAAAATATGATGACGTCGTCAAAGCTTTTCAAGATTTTTGTAGGCCAAAAACTAACGAAGTATACGAGAGTTTTTTGTTTCATAGTCGCAAACAAGCAACAGGTGAACCTTTTGATCAATTTTTGATGGACCTAAAAAAAATTGTACGTAAATGTGGATTCAAAGAGCAAGAAAATAGAATGCTGCGTGATAGGATTGTGCACGGAGTATGTGACATCAATTTACAAAAGAGATTGCTGGAGTCTGAGAATTTAACTTCAGAAAAGGCGGTGGAGATGGCAAGGGCGGCAGAAGCATCGAGTGAGCAGATGAAAAAACTAGGAGCGCAAGCAGAAGCATCGGCGGAGACAGCGGGGGTAGCGGTAGATATTGTCGGGAAGTTTCAAAAACGTGGGAATTTATATAAAAATTTTAATGTTTCACAAATGCCTCATGATCCGAAATTCATAAAGAAAACTCATAATAATTCTTTTTACTTGCGATATAGGTACTATAGGGCAAGTTCTGCATTTGGAAAAAAAATCGAACTCGAGATTTTGATCAAAGTTGACATTACGATGATAGCGAAGACGAAAAAAGTGGGTCCGACAATTCCGTCTGTCTGTCTGTATGTCTGTATGTCTGTATGTCTGTATGTCTGTATGTCTGTATGTCTGTATGTCTGTACCTCGAACTACAGCCTAAACTACCGGACGTATTTTCTTCAAACTCGGTAGTTAAGGGTCTTCGGTGATTCCCTAGAGGAAAAATTGAAATTTTTTTTTTAGCTCCAAAACTAAGGGTACCCCCCATACACCCGTAATGCAAAATCTTATTTATCTCGAAAACGGCTCTAACGATTTTGATAAAAAAAATTAAGTGTGATATTATGGACATGGACTATATTTTGGTGAAAAAAAAATTTGGGGGGAAATGTTATTAGGGGTACCTGTCATAGAACCGTTTTTTTGATTTTCGAATTTCTCACCAACGGCTCTAACGATTTTAACCAAAATTTTTATGCAGGAGCAGCTTTGCATTTGAAAAAATATAAACTAACATTTTTTTCGAAAAAATAGTTTTTGGATTTTTAAAAAAATAATACAATTTTTTTTTTGAAAATTCAATATCTTGAAAACCGATACACGATTAAATTTTTAAATTACGTTTTCAAATGTATTTTATTAAATACTAACAATTTGCATATCAATTTTTTTTATAAAAATTTTAAGGAAAATTTAGTACACAAAAAACATGTTTCAGTGTGTCTGTATGTCTGTACCTCTCACTACAGCCTAAACCACTGGACCTATTTCTTTCAATCTCGGTAGTTAAGAGTCTTCGGTGATTCCCTAGAGGAAAAATTGAAATTTTTTTTTTAGCTCGAAAACTAAGGGTACCCCCCATACACCCGTAATGCAAAATCTTATTTATCTCAAAAACGGCTCTAACGATTTTGATAAAAAAAATTAAGTGTGATATTATGGACATGGACTACATTTTGGTCAAAAAAAAATTTGGGGGGAAATGTTATTAGGGGTACCTGTCATAGAACGTTTTTTTGATTTTCGAATTTCTCACCAACGGCTCTAACGATCTTAACCAAAATTTTTATGCAGGAGCTGCTTTGCATTTGAAAAAATATAAACTAAAAATTTTTTCGAAAAAATAGTTTTTGGATTTTTAAAAAAATAATACAATTTTTTTTTTTGAAAATTCAATATCTTGAAAACCGATACACGATTAAATTTTTAAATTACGTTTTAAAATGTATTTTATTAAATACTAACAATTTGCATATCAATTTTTTTTATAAACATTTTAAGGAAAATTTAGTACACAAAAAACATGTTTCAGTGTGTCTGTATGTCTGTACCTCTCACTACAGCCTAAACCCCTGGACCTATTTCTTTCAGTCTCGGTAGTTAAGGGTCTTCGGTGATTCCCTAGAGGAAAAATTGAAATTTTTTTTTTAGCTCGAAAACTAATGGTACCCCCCATACACCCGTAATGCAAAATCGTATTTATCTCGAAAACGGCTCTAACGATTTTGATAAAAAAAATTAAGTGTGATATTATGGACATGGACTACATTTTGGTCAAAAAAAAATTTGGGGGGAAATGTTATTAGGGGTACCTGTCATAGAACGGTTTTTTTGATTTTCGAATTTCTCACCAACGGCTCTAACGATTTTAACCAAAATTTTTATGCAGGAGCTGCTTTGCATTTGAAAAAATATAAACTAAAAATTTTTTCGAAAAAATAGTTTTTGGATTTTTAAAAAAATAATACAATTTTTTTTTTGAAAATTCAATATCTTGAAAACCGATACACGATTAAATTTTTAAATTACGTTTTAAAATGTATTTTATTAAATACTAACAATTTGCATATCAATTTTTTTTATAAACATTTTAAGGAAAATTTAGTACACAAAAAACATGTTTCAGTGTGTCTGTATGTCTGTACCTCTCAGTACAGCCTAAACCCCTGGACCTATTTCTTTCAGTCTCGGTAGTTAAGGGTCTTCGGTGATTCCCTAGAGGAAAAATTGAAATTTTTTTTTTAGCTCGAAAACTAAGGGTACCCCCCATACACCCGTAATGCAAAATCGTATTTATCTCGAAAACGGCTCTAACGATTTTGATAAAAAGAATTAAGTGTGATATTATGGACATGGACTACATTTTGGTCAAAAAAAGTTTTGGGGCAAAATGTTATTAGGGGTACCTGCCATAGACCCGTTTTTTTGATTTTCGACTTTCTCATTAACGGCTCTTAAGGATTTTAACCCAACATTTTTAGCAGAAGTCCCCTTAAGTTTAAAATAATATATAATATATAATATATAAAAATATTCGAAAAAATATTTATTGGTCTTAAAAAAAAAAAAAAAAAAAAATTTAAATCAATATCTTCAAAACCTATGAACGATTATTTTTTGAAATTATTTCCTAAAACCAATATTATTAAATACTTAAAATTCGCATCCCACATTTTTTTCTTGAGAAATTTCTTATATAAAAAATTTATTTAATAATAAAACGATTTTTTAAGGTTTATTTGCATAAATTCATACTTTTCCGGAAACCAGACGGCAATTTTACGCATTTGCACATTATTATCTCATTAAATCCATGTTTTATATTTATAAAATGTATCTTAAATTCCAAAGTACTTTTACATAAGAGCAAGTTCGTGCGATCCAGTCGTGCATTTTATTTTAATAGGTTTCCAAATAAAAAGGAAAATGATCTTGGTTGCGCATTTTGTGGACAGTTTCATGTGAGAGGGAAATGCCCAGCTTATGGCAAAACCTGTTCATATTGTGGAAAAGCAAATCATTTTGCTGTAGCATGCAGAAAAAAGGCATACGAGCAATAACAGCACAAAACCAAACAGGTGATGATAGTGACAGTAGTTTTTGTATAGATTCGATCACAAAAATGTGTAGAAATATCAAAAAATTGCATGCAAATAATATGAATGACACGTGTTTCGGTTGGTTTGAAAGTATACAAGTTCAATCAAAACACATAAAATTTAAACTTGATACGGGCGCGGATGCAAATGTGTTACCAGTCAGGTTTTTGGAAGAATTTAGAAATCTGAAAATCGATAAAAATAACAAGAAACTTGAGGCATATGGAGGTTCAGAAATAAAAACTATTGGGTGCGTCAAAATGGATTGTTGTGTGAAAAATAGGAAGGCTAATCTAAAATTTTATATTGTTGATGAAGGAACAATACCCATATTGGGTTTGAAGAGTTGTGTTGAGTTAGGTCTAGTACTACGAGTAGATAAAATAGGAACATACAAAATAGACAATTTCTTAAACAAATATGCGAAATTATTTGAGGGATTAGGATGTTTTTGCACAAATTTTAATATCGAGCTTAAAAGCAATGCAATTCCAATAGCTTGACCTGCAAGGAGAATCCCACTGTCATTGCGAGCACCTTTAAAAGAAAGGTTGAAAGTATTATGTGAAAATCATATAATAGAAGAAGTGGTGGAGCCGTCAGAGTGGGTTTCGAATATTGTCTTGGTAGAAAAATCAAACAAACAGCTTAGAATTTGCTTGGACCCGAAAGCATTAAATGATTCAATTCAAGATAATTTGTACGAAATCCCATCTTTTGAAGATATTAAATCAAAATTTGTGAACAAAAAAGTTTTCTCAGTGTTTGACCTTAAAGATGGATATTGGCAAATTAAGCTTAATGCCAAATCCAAGAAGCTCTGCACGTTTAGTACTCCCTTTGGGTGTTACCGTTTTAAAAGATTACCGTTTGGAATAAGGATAGCTCCAGAAGCTTATCAAATGCTGATGGAAAAACTTTTTAGTGGCATTAATGGATTGATTATTTATATAGATGACCTGTTAGTAGTAGCAGATAATGAAAAAGAACATGATGAAATTGTAGAACAGGTGATGAAAAGGGCTTTAGAAAAAGGAATAAGATTTAATAAAGATAAAATCCAATACAAACAAAAAAGTGTCTCGTTTTTAGGTCACGTTATAGATGAAGAAGGTATACACTGCGACAAATCGAGAATGGAAGCTATAGATAGGTTAGAAATTCCAAAAACAAAAAATGAGTTACAGAAGCTACTTGGACTTGTTAATTATGTGAGAGATTACATACCAAATCTAGCAGATATATCAAATCCTTTGAGAGAGTTACTCTCGAAAGACGTCATTTTCCAATGGTTAGATACGCACTCTAAATGTCTAGAACAAATAAAAGATTGCATTAAAAATGCCCCCACACTGCGACCATATGATTGCAAGAAAAATATTTCCATCCAAACAGATGCATCTAAGAATGGACTGGGATGTTGCCTATTGCAAGATGGAAGACCAGTCTGTTTTGCGTCGCGGAGTTTGTCAAATGCTGAAGTGCAATACGCACAGATTGAAAAAGAATTTTTAGCCGTAGTATTTGCTTGCAAGAAATTTCACTCGTACATATATGGCAGAGAATGTGAAATAATTACTGACCATAAACCATTATTGGGTATAATGCGTAAGGATTACAATAAAATTCCTTCTGCCAGGCTTCAGAGAATGAAGTTAAGACTTCAAAAGTATCGTTTAACGTTTAAGTATTTGCCTGGTAAATTTTTATATATTGCCGACTTGCTTTCACGAAATTTTGGGAATGAAAAAAATAAAGGTGAAATAAAAGGCTTAAATGAAATGGTACACTCAATCAATATTAGTGATGAAAAAATGAAAATATATAAAGCAGAAACTGAAAATGATAGGGTTTTAAGATACATAAAGATTTATTTTAGAGAAGGGTGGCCAGTTACAAAATCGAAGGTAGCTGAGCATGTAAAATATTTTTGGAAGCATAAGCAGGATTTGTTTGTAACCGATGATTTAGTATTCTTCGAAGACCGAATTTTTATCCCTAAAGCGTTGAGGGGTGAGGTGTTAAATAAACTTCACAGTGCCCACCTCGGAATTGAAAAGACAAAAGCCCGTGCTCGCACACTAGTTTACTGGCCATCTCTTAATGATGATATAGAGAACATGATACAAAAATGTAAAATATGTCAAAAATACAGACCAAAAAGTAAAAAAGAACCAATGATTTCGCATGACATTGAGGACATACCATTTTTTAAAATTGGGATGGATTTTATGGAGGTAGAAGGAAAAAGCTATTTGATTGTAGCTGATTACTATACAAAATATCTAGAAATTTTACCAGTTCAGAAAAAAAACAAGTCAAACTGTTATACAGAAGTTACTTCCCTTATTTGCAACTCATGGAATACCTAGAATTATCATTGCAGACAATGTTCCCTTTGGATCTTTTGAATTCGAAAAATTCTGTAATAGTTTTGACATCTCTATAATAACATCGAGCCCAAGATACCCAAGGTCTAACGGGTTTGCTGAGCGCATGGTGCAGGTAGCTAAAAACTTAATTTTGAAAAGCAAGGAAGATAAGACTAGTTTGTGGATGGCATTACTTGAATATAGGAATACTCCTATAAAAAACTCCTCACTTTCTCCTACTGAATTGATAATGGGTAGAAAAACAAGGAGTCAAATTCCAGGAAAAACAGATTTTTACAAAAATGAAATACTTAGCCGACAAATAAAACCTGTATTAGATCAGAATAGTAGACAAAATAAACTGAATTATGATAAGACTACGGAAATTAAAAGCGAGTTTCAAGAGGGAGATCTAATCTGGGTTAAGGAAGATAAAATTTGGGTACCAGGAAAAATCAAACATAAACATTTGAAGTCGCCGCGATCGTATTGGATTGAACTTGTAGACGGACGAAATTTTCGAAGAAATTCGTATTTTCTAAGACCGCGAAAATAAAAAAAAAAAAAAAAAGAAAGAAAATGAATTTTCAATACTACTCAGTTACTGTCACTTGGTTTGGTCAGAGCAAAAGAAATTGAACTGACCAGAACATGCGCAACCAAAATCAAAAAAAAAAAAAAAAAAAAAAAAAAAAATAAAAAAAAAAAAAAAAAAAAATTTAAGAATTTAAATTTAATAATTTTAAATTATCTCGGTTTAACATCAATTTAACAGTTGGTTGAAAAATGTATTAGATATTAGTTTTGAAATATTATATTGTAAAATATTAAATTATTTAAGTTAAAAGGGGAGATGTAGAGATTATGGAATTATTAATACACCCTGTATTCTCTCTTATATTATAATTATTATAATACCTAATTGTCACTTAACTATAAGACTACGACACAGTCGTAATAAAGTCTTCATACCAAGCAGGTCTGTCTTTTAATCAATATAATACAATGGGGTTTCAAATCAATTGCTCAAAAATATATCTTGCTTTATTATAGATGTTCTTGCTTTTTTTTTAATATGAGCATTTACTCTGGATGTTTTCCAGACGGTCTTAAATGTGCTGATGTGATACCTCTTTTTAAGAAAGATGAACCGGATTGTGTTCAAAACTATAGACCTATTCCGCTTCTGCCTTCGGTGAGTAAAGTTTTCTAAAAAGTAATCAAAACCAGGATCATGAAGTTTTTGAATAAAATAATTTTTTTTAGCTCGGTATAGTTTGGTTTTCAGAAGATGCTTTATTAGATTTGTGTTCACAATTATACAATAATTTAGACAAAAAATTAAATACAGCTGCTCTCTTCGTTGACATAACCAAGGCATTTGATATGGTTAACCATGATATTTTGCTAAAAAAAAACTGTATAAGGCTGGTTTTCGGGGGTTCATTTTAAAATGGTTTTAATCTTACTTGACTTATAAGACTCAAAGAGTAAAAATAGATGAAATTAGAAGTGGTGTAAGATTTATGGACATTGGTGCGCCACAGGGTTCTGTGTTAGGGCCTATACTATTTCTTATCTATATAAATTCTCTTTTTAGTCTTAGTTTTAAAGGTGTACTTAAAGCTTTCGCTGCCGATATAGGTTGTGTATACGGCCAAGTTAGTTTCTTAGATCTAGTTTCGGATATAAATTGGGATCTTAATTTATTAACAGCATGGTTCGCTGAACATAAATTAGTTATTAAGTCAAAGACAAAAATAATGTTTCTTAGTTTGTCTTGCCAAAACAGCTCAGATTGTGGATATTAGCTATCATGCACCAGAATGTAAAAGATTCAAATTAACTAACTGTGCTTGTGACTATTCGCCGAGTTTTTCGGAAAGTTTTGTTTGTTCCGAAAATTGCTTTACAATTGAACAAGTTAATGAGTTCAAGTACTTGAGATTAATTATTGATTCTAATTTGTCATTTTCTAAGCACGCTGTTGTTCTAAGAAAATATTTTCGCTATACACTAAGACATTTTTTTTATTTGAAAAAAGTGTGTTCTTCTAAACAATTAACTACAATATATTACGGAGTTTTTCATTCAAAAGTGTAGTATGGTATCTGCTCCTGGGGTGGTACATACTATAACAAGATTCAACTGCTTTTAATTCTCCAAAAATACATAGTAAGAAATATCTGCAATAAAAATCGTTTCCATCAAAGTTTTCTTCTGTTTCGAGATTTGAATATTCTTCCAATTCGTCATCTTTACTGTTTCAAAGTTCTCAAGACTTTTTTTATGAGATCCGGTAATTATGAACTTTAGGGTTCTAGAAAATCATAATCTTCGCGGTAATTCCTTAAATTTAGTTACTGTACCAATCTTTCGCACTACTACTTTTAGAGATTTTTACTCTGTTTCATCGTGTCGCTTATTTAATAAACTTCCTTTTTCTGCGAGAATTCTTAGATCAGCTAGTATATTGTTGAAACAACTTAAGACCTGGTTATTTAATTTTGAATTCAATAGTGTATAGGAAATTTCCTTAATGTTCAAGAGTAGATTCTACATATTATTAACTTTCTGCATGCTCTCAAACTTAAAAAAATATCCAGTTTACTTTTTCTTTTTTTTTTGTTGATTCTCTTAGATAATTAAAATATATTTTACTTTTTATAATTTGGAAATATTTAAAAGGGTCACCCCACCTATAAATTTATTTATGTTTTGAACTATTTATAACTATCTTATTTTAAAATATACAATGTCACTTATGTTTCTCTTTAAAACTAAAATCGATGTAAAATAAAAACAAACTTAATTAATTAGATGTTATTTTATTTAAACTCGTAAGACTCACTTTTAAATCATCAGTGTTTGTAGATTTGTTGATCCTTGAAACGCAGCCTTCCACTGGTGCATCTTGAACACCTGCAATAACTGTTGAAAGTTCCTCAAGATTTTCTGGTTCTGGTCCATCGGCGAAACTTCTCTTCAGACAAAAAATATAAAATATTAATACTTGCATAAAGAGACTTTAAAATAAAACTTACAAAATTTCTTAGACAGTTTGTTTCGCGTCTCACTTGTTTTTCCTTTCTTGGCACTTGCTTTAAGAATCGGTTTGGGGAGTACTTGTCCATTTCGTGCATCAAATTCCGTAAGTAAAAGTCCATGATTACAAACCACAAGCCAAATCGTGGCATTCTTTTCTAAGAAGTACGAAATTTCTAATGAAACATCGTGTTTTTTAAGCTGTCATGTTATTATTCTCAATGTGCGATGATAAAGTTGTTTTCGGTCCCAACATACTATCAAGTGAAATCATTGGTTTATTTGTTTTCTCTTTTAAAGTTAAAGTACATTTTTGCAATTTGTATGTCCATATTGGAAATAAGTTCATAATGTGCTTATTTTGCTTTTTAAGCCCTTAATGCGCAACTCGGCTTTCTACTTTCTAAGTTAACCACTAACAGTAATGATATGAACAAGATTTGTTGCCAGTTAGTTAGTCCCGTTCCGTTGTATTAAATTAATAAGTATTTGTTAATAGTGATTATTATTAGTTTTAAAATATAAGCAGCCTACTCTTAAAGTATTAGTATGGTACTACTTAACAATTTACCAACTTAAAGACTTTCTTAATTTTAAACCATTTTGTAACTAGTATAGTGCTGAGACTATTTTTGTATATGAATTTTTTTAATAAAAATTCTATTTACTATAATGAAATTATCAGCCAAGTAGAAGACTTAGCACAATTTAATTGGACTTATCGGAATTATTGATTCAAAATGGCTTTTTATTGGCCACAAAAATTGGCGTTTTGTCCGGCGATCTAACATGGAATCATTAGTTGACTAGTGATGGCCTTGACAATACGCAATTTTTCTTAAATAAAGCTTATCTTACATCAGTTTCTTGACAAAAATTCAATGGGAACTATATTTTTTTTTTCAAAAAATTGGCAGTTCGTTCAAAAAACGAATCTTTTTTGACGTCTGTCGAAGAGTCATATGAGGTTACCACGATATATTAAAAAAAATAACTACTCGTATTTGACGATTTTAACTTTACAAAAATGTAAGAGAAAGTATGATGCTTAGTTTAACCTAGATTGTTTTAACCTAGTTAAATACTAAAACATAAGGATAAAGACTTATCTCTGTGTATTAAGTTAAAATTATCTTCAGCAACTGCACCGATAGCAGTTGGTACATTTCTTACCAATAAGAAGATTCTCTTTCTTGACAGTAGGTCAGGTCATCGACGTCATCAAAAATATAGATTTCTTGTAGTTTTCACTTTTAAGTCGAGATTTGGAGCAATTTCGGAGGTCATGTTCGCCTTAAAAATCCTTTTTCCAAAATAAAACAATAATCTTTGACTATGCCTTGTTAGGTTATTAGAGGTTATTTTATTGATTAATTAATTGATTGATTAATGTTAAATATAGAGTGACAAAATGGATATGAAAAATTACAATCCCGTTATAATAATAACACCAATCCACAATGCGAATAGAAGTACCCCAATACACATGTCTATGCGATTGGTACGACCAAGAGATTCCTCATATTCATCGATGCCCATTGGCATGATTTGTTGATGGAGGTAATTATAATTACCCCCATCTCCTCCAGCTCCTTCTTCTATAGCTCGAGCTCCAGCTTCAGTTACATTAACTTCCTGGTAATCAAGATTTACAATCACTTCCAAATTGGTAGCAGAAGCAACATCCTCAGGGCTGACATTGACTGTATAGTCTTCCATTGGTGGTGTATCATAGTCATTTGCATCATCCTTTGGTGATGGTGGAGTTATAATGATGACAGGGTTTTCGGGGCGAACTTCATTATTAAATTCGCCATTAGACTCTGGATATAGATTCATGGCGTAACGGCGTGATTGGAGTACACGTATGCAATTCAAAATAAGGTCCTCAGTGTAGTTGGTAACTGATAGACGGTTTGATGCCATTTTTAATCAATAAAATTTATTTTACTTCCTGGGGCAAAAAAAAAAAAAAATAAACTGAGAATCGAACACGGAAGACTAAAGAGAATTAGACAATGGTTCACTCAAAGTAAGTTTTCTAACTGATCAAAAAGTTTCTAAATTAGGAACTCTCTCCGAAGAATGAAAAAGATATGTATATTGCATACGTAGTTGATGAGAAACGATCGTTAAAATAAGGAATTTGTTTGAAAATGCATGCGCAATGCATGTAATATGTATGTGTTTGTAGGTACAACGCCCAACAAATACTTACTCATCACCTCATCACAAATACTAAATGCAATGAGTTATACCAACGAATTCTTATAAAGGTACATACATTTGATAACATTGATGCATAGATCCACCCACAAGGTCATAAGTGGAGATGCTGCAGCCTACAGTGCCGGGTAGAGGCTCTTTGGCGCCTTGTTCAAATTCGTGTGGCACTACTCTTATAATTTAAAATTTTCATACGACAACCCCGCAATTAGAGAATTTTATATTAAAGTTAGACCCTTTTGAACTTAAAACAAAATGCACGACTGGATCGCACGAACTTGCTCTTATGTAAAAGTACTTTGGAATAAAAGATACATTTTATAAATATAAAACATGGATTTAATGAGATAATGATGTTCAAATGCAATAAAATTGCCGTCTGGTTTCCGGAAAAGTATGAATTTATGCAAATAAACTTTAAAAAATAGTTTTATTATTAAATAAATTTTTTATATAAGAAATTTCTCTAAAATTTTTCAAGAAAAAAATGTGGGATGCGAATTTTAAGTATTTAATAATATTGATTTTAGGAAATAATTTCAAAAAATAATCGTTAATAGGTTTTGAAGATATTGATTTTTCGAAAAAATTTTTTTCAAAAAAACCCAACAAATATTTTTTCGAATATTTTTATATACAATATTATTTTAAACTTCAGGGGACTCCTGCTGAAAATTTTAGGTTAAAATCCTTAGAGCCGTTAATGAGAAAGTCGAAAATAAAAAAAAACGGGTCTATGGCAGGTACCCCTAATAACATTTTGCCCCAAAATTTTTTTCGAACAAAATGTAGGCCATGTCCATAATATCATACTTAATTTTTTTTATCAAAATCGTTAGAGCCGTTTTCGAGATAAATAAGATTTTGCATTACGGGTGTATGGGGGGTACCGTTAGTTTTGGAGCTAAAAAAAATGTTTCAATTTCTCCTCTAGGGAATCAGCGAAGACCCTTAACCACCGAGATTGAAAGAAATAGGTCCAGTGGCTTAGTCTGTAGTGAGAGGTACAGACGTACAGACACACTGAAACATGTTTTTTGTGTACTAAATTTTTCTTAAAATTTTTATAAAAAAAATTGATATGCAAATTGTTAGTATTTAAAAAAAACACATTTTAAATCGTAATTTAACAATTTAATCGTGTATCGGTTTTCAAGATATTGAATTTAAAAAAAAAAATTGTATTATTTTTTTAAAAATCCAAAAACTATTTTTTCGAAAAAATTTTTAGTTTATATTTTTTCAAATGCAAAGCAGCTCCTGCATAAAAATTTTGGTTAAAATCGTTAGAGCCGTTGGTGAGAAATTCGAAAATCAAAAAAACCGATCTATGACAGGTACCCCTAATAACATTTCCCCCCCAATTTTTTTTTTACCAAAATATAGTCTGTGTCCATAATATCACACCTAATTTTTTTTTATCAAAATCGTTAGAGCCGTTTTCGAGATAAATAAGATTTTGCATTACGGGTGTACGGGGGGTACCGTTAGTTTTAGAGCTAAAAAAAAAATTTCAATTTCCCCTCTAGGGAATCACCGAAGACCCATAACTACCGAGTTTGAAGAAAATAGGTCCAGTGGCTTAGGCTCTAGATCGAGGTACAGATATACAGACAGACAGACAGACAGAAAGACAGACGGAATTGCCGGACCCACTTTTTTCGTCTTCGCTATCATCGTAATGTCAACTTTGATCAAAATCTCGAGTTCGATTTTTTTTCCAAATGCAGAACTTGCCCTATAGTACCTATATCGCAGATAAAAATAAGTATATAAAATACTAAAGATGTGCAGCCAAAGCCGTCTATTTCAAACACATCATTCAATTAAATAAAGCAAAAAGCACCCTAATTTACGACCTATTACGCTGATTTATGTGGTTTTGAATCTGTCCCGAATTGCTGTTAACCGTATAAAGATGTCGAGCTGGGAATCAAAGTGCTTTGCTTAGGATTTTTTTTGGTATTTTTCGGAATGCGTCACTTTGTAGAGTAAGATAACCCCCTTGACGATTTACATCTCAAATATCTATCAAAGGGATCTAGTCTTAACATTAAAACTTTGACGCCTTTAGGAAGTTATGTCTGTTCCAAAATCTGGGCGGTAAGACCAGTGTCTGGCCTTTTCGAAATACAATGGTTTAAAAACCCTCGAGGCGCCACTCACTGGCTAGCTGCAATCCAATGCAAAATGCTCATTTCGTACATAAAATTTCAACTCGCGAATACATACAATAACAGAAATAACATCTTTACGATTCTTATTTCTAGTTCTAAGAGGCAATACAATAATTATTTGTGAGATTATTTGAAAAAAATTTAGTTAATGTTCATAAAGATTCTTTCAATGTATTATCGATTTGTGAAATTTAGGTTAAGATACTTATCTATAAAGTAAGGATGTATACGATGTGCGAGACTTGTCCAGATTGATTGTATTTGGGTGAGATGATATTTATGTGAAATTGTCAAAAATTGTTCTATGGATCATTCAAAATTTAAATCCAATTGACACACATCTGGGCTTAGGCTGTATATTGCGTGATCTGAGACAATTTCATCTAATTACACAAAAAACAGATTTTATAAATCCACGACGTAAGCACAACGTGTGAACAGTGACGTAGGATCAAATCATAATGATACGTTGCCTGTATAAATGCCCATGATTTGTAAGCAATTTTTGTTTTCAAAGTTCCATCAAGGCAACCCTATTGGCTCTTCTATGAATTAACTGTACATCGGCTAACGTTATTTTTAAAGACGGACTGGTATGTAGTTAACATAGTAGTACATTGTTTTTTCATAGATAATTTTGAAAATTTTCTTTTTCAAGTACTGAAAATGGATTTGGTTTGGTCTGGCTCTGGTGGTGTCATTGGTGTATTATCCTTCTTCGAAAATGAGTTGTTAGGTACGAGTATAAGCGTCACCGTTTACATTATTTCAAAAGATTTAATCAAGATTTAGACAAGACGGTGCCACATTACACAAGACGATTGTTGGGGCTATACTCGAACACAAGATCCTGTTTAGGCACACGCTAAGGAGTGTGTTACAACTCACCAGAGGGGTGCACGCTCTTAGTTGTTGATTTCAACTTCGATCAATTGCTGGGTGTGTGTATACTAGGGTTGACAGGCCCTGAATTTTGCTGAACTTATCTGGAAGTGACTTCGAGGTTGCAAAAGCTTTACCAGAAGCTATATTCTGGCACCATGGGAGATAGTGCCCAGGAGGTAGAGATGGGTTGCGTGGTGCAACCTCTCTATCTCACACTATCTATGAGGTAGGCCCTCTAGTGGGAGTATCATGGTGGTTGTGGTTACTCCAAATGCGGAGGCATAATGGTTTCCAAGTTTACCAAGATTACTTGGTTTACTTGGGTTCAAAAGGTGTTTTGTAGGCCTCGCCCTAAAGCAAAGTGTGTGTTCATGCCGCAACATGTCACAGAATTGCTACTCATATGGCTTCGGCTATGTCAGAGCTAATGGTCAGCGCTCAATCTGACTCTGATGTGGGTAGGCCCACCGTAGAATTAAGTCTTAATTGACAGGTGTCCACGTTAAACACAATACGGTTCTGTTCGGCTTGCGAAGATTTGATAATGTTCCTCAATGCCATTAACTTGTTCTAGGATGCACGTTTGAAATTCGTTGAATAGAGGTGTTGTATTTTCTTGCACAAAATAATACAAAGAAGGACACCATCATATACTTACATATATGAAAAAATATGCTTTGCCAGTCTGATCAAACCATGAATCTTATTCCACCTAATTTGATTTTGGTGGGGGCAATACCCCCATTTATTTAGCTTAATACAAGCTTCATAACTTAATCTAACTTAATACTATGAAACTTACAGTTAGGGTTAGGCTAACTTAAAACTATAATTGGATTGTGATTCGGAGGAGGTTTTTTAGGCAGGGAGTGCTGAGGTTAAAGTCGAAATCGTTTTCACTCGAATTAACCCTCCGCAACATACGCGTAATAGGTTCGTTGGAGCCATAGGAGGTACGGTGGGTGGGGAGATAGAAGAGGCGAGGATTTCTAAGGTTCCCAGGGTTTGTGCTGAAAAAGATAGAGTTGTAAAGAGTTTGACAGTCAACAGAGCCTAAGAGAAGCCGATGAATGAAGAGAATCTCTGCTATATCTCTCCGTTCTTGCAGTGTATTTAAGTTAATTAGTTGAAGGCGGTTCTGGTAGGGGGACAGGATCAAGGGATTATTCCAAGACAGGCCGCGAAGGGCAAATCTTAGCGACGTTGAATGCTCTCGATTCTAGAGATGTGGATTTGTTGATATGGGGACCAAACTTGACTGGTGACGTAGGGGTCGGAGAATTCTTTGGACCACCGTTTAACAAAACCAAGTGAAGAGTTGGCTTTTAAAATAATATTATCGATATGTGCCAAGAAGTTGAGCTCTCGGTCGCATAATATCCCTAGGTCGCGGATCGATTCAACAGTTGATATGGGTTGGTTATGTAGAAGGTAGAGACGTGGAGGAGATTTTATGTGTTTACGTGAAAAAGTGATTGATTGGCATTTGGCAATATTTAGCTCTAAGCAGTTTTTAAGGCACCAGACTGAGAAATTGTCGAGATCTTGTTGGATAAGGGAAGAGTCGTGTTTTGAAGAAATTGTTTTAAAGATATTAGTATCGTCAGCGTAGAGTGAGATATGGGAATGTTTGATGACGTTTTGACGACGAATGAAAAGGAGAGGACCTAAGTGGCTGCCTTGTGGGACTCCGGAGGTAGCTAAGAAAGGACTAGAGAGGGTAGATCTGAAACGAAAACAGTAATAACGATTTTAGATAAGAAGAAATCCATTTCAAGAAATTAGGTTCAAAGCCAAGGGCGGATAATTTGAAAAGTATTAGTTTATGCGAAATTTTGTCAAAAGCTTTGCTAAAGTCAGTAAATATAGCGTCAACTTCCTTTCCGTTCTCTAAGGTAGGGAATACGATACAAATTCGACAAGGTTAGTGGTTGTAGACCTACATTTAAGAAAGCCGTGTTGTCTTGGAGAGATCAGAGACGTACAAGATACTTTCAAATATTTTAGGTATATGTGAAAGTTTGGCAATGGGACGATAGTTTTTAACATCGCTCTTAGGACCCTTTTTATGTATTGGGGTTATGAAAGAGGTTTTCCATTTCCATACTTGAGGAAATTCTCCTTGAGATAGCGATAAGCTGAAAATTTTAGAGAGGGGAAAAGAGAGGGCTGAAGAGCATTTTTTCAGAATATGGCCTGTAGAAATTCTTCCTTGCAACACCAAGCTTTTCCATATCGGCTGCTTTCTACAAGAAGCAGATTCAACTTGACCATACACAATCGAAACGTCGAAAAACTATATTTGGTCCGAAGGTATTGGATCATTGAAATAGCTTCGTTTTTTTTCGTGCACCTAAGCAAAAACAGAAAAATCAGTAAAGCCTTAATCTGATATAATGTATGTGGGATTGAATGCTACGAAAACTCAATGCGGCTTAATATCGTTGGATGAAAATGTAGCTCCTATGCCTTTGAATATACATAAATCGCACTTTCATCGAAGAAAACGGAAATCTATCAATACTTGGGTATGTGTGTCAACGACGAGCACCGTTTGAAGTACTACATTTTCGGGACTTTCAAAAACGCTAATAAATGCTTAGCATTTCTATATTGGTTTCACCCTTTCAGATCTGGCTACAATTTATGAGGCGTTTATACAACCTAAACTTGAGTATAGCTCACGTCTTTGGGCAGGTGCTGCCCACACTTCTCTTCATTTACTGGATAGAATTAAGAACAGAGCGTTAAAACTGATAGGTAGCAGAACTATTATGGAATCATTCCCATCCCTTGTACAAAAAAATATGTGGAGGACAAAATAGACACAATTGTTTTTAATATCAAATCGGAATTAGAATTGCTGAACATACATTTTTAGTTCCAGGCCAAATTCGATATCGATCCCGCCATCGGGAGTGAGATCTTTTTTTTTTGAACCGAATATTTCATAAAGAGTATTAAGCTAGGTAAATATTTCAAAACCCTGCTGTGAACAGACAGACTCTAAGTCCGCCACTGGTCTTGAATAAAATATAAATGCCTATAAAGGTACGATCGCATACGTACATACTCGTATATCCATCGGTTAATCATAATCATAGTTTCTCCGATCTGTTTTGTTTACTTCTCTTTGCTTAAATCCAGGCTCCCAATAAATTTTATGGGATTCAGCTCCAATTTCGCATATTCTCTAAAAACATACCACAGCAAAAAAAAAAACAATCATAAATGACCTCATATTATACAACTGGGCGTTGATTGACAACTGTTTTTGTCGTCATACCTCATTGGCTGTCTGATTTTTCGTCTCCGAAAGGTTTTTCTATAAAGAATGATTCATTTCAAATATATAGGTACTACTACAAATGATTGTAGAGCACAGCGATCGCTACTGAAGTACACCCTTAAAGGAAAAGATTCATTTTAAAGCAAAATGAACATTAAGTTGGTGCTTGCGGTAAACTAGAGATTTAAATCAGTGCTGCCAAATTGTTTTGTTTGCTGAAAAGTGAAATTGTTTATGCTTTGAATATCAACCATGTTATTTTTAGGCTTAAAATAAAAATGTTCCTTAAAATCAATATAGTTTCTTGGCACTACCAATATGTTCAGTAAATTTAGGATATCACTTTTTTTTAGAAAAAGTTATAAAGATCAGTTTTTATTAAGCTGAACTCTCGTTCGAATATCTTACTTTCTATTTACGTCAGATAATTTTGTGAAGTGAATGAATTGAGGATTTTTTAGACAGGGATATATGTATGTAACTCCTCAATTTTTATTTTTGAGACTTAAGCCTCAATTAAGTGAAGCGTTAAAATGAAGTATTAAGTATAAGTTATTTTAACGGACTTTGCTCTAGAGAAATAGTCAGTTGCATTCCTCCCCTTAAACAATTCAACCGTAATACTCGCACTTCTAGGAATGTCCATCAATTTACCCTCGAGCCCAACTTCGGTCGTACTATGAAGTACAGAGATTCGTTTTTTAGCCGTACTACGCGAATGTGGAATTCCCTACCACGCTCTGTCTTTCCCAGTCATTGCAATGTTCAAGAATTCAAAACCAATGTACACCAACACCTCCTTTCTAACCCCTCCCTTTTTTCCTAATGCTCACGCTGTGTCTCTGACATATTAAGGGTATACAAAAAAACTTTGAGTGTGTGCTAATTATAAAAAAAAAAAAAAATGGTGTTATGTCCCATTTTGAGCTGAGAAGGCTTATGCTCAGCCACCAGATAGGAGCCAATGTCAACAGTTTTCTTGGACGTCAATAGCTTCGTCTTCGCGGGTTCTCAGGATTTTGACTCCCTTTTTGGACCCTCTGTACCTAGTACCTAGGCCGCTTGCAAAACGTCTTGGACCTCGATATTTGCAATCAGGGCACTTAGTTCTACATTTTGAAGTTATGGCAAAGTTGTTAACACAATTATATAGACTTTGGAAAAAAACTGCATATTTGATGCACTATTAATGCACTATTGCTCCCACTAGAGCATGCAAGACGTTCACATTGGTGAATAACTACTAAAGGGCTATCTAATTATATCTACTAATTATTTTTTGTTATGAATCACACCCAAAAAATTCATTGATTTCTTCCAATTTCTGCTGCCTTAATTTGTCTCTTAATAAATAAAGAGCCGCATCTACCTCTTCATCTGAATTGACTGTTTCGGTTTCATGCGTACAAATTTGTGGTAAGATATTACACCAAGATTTTACTATAACATTTGGTTTTAAATGACTCCATGCTATTGCGAATAAGGAAACTGCGTATTTTATTACTTAAGTCTGTGAGAAATTCAACACGTCTTTTTTTTCCAACAGGCAATGTAAGTAGACTTTTCCTGTAGTACAGCCTTGTAACTCGAATCGCATTTTGATCTAATAATGCTTTACTAATGCTACTGAAGGATGACATTTGTGCGAGTAGTAAAACAGATCCTATTGGAAAGCCTTCTTTTTGTAGGAAATCTTGCAAAATGACGAACCTATTTATGTAGATAGTCCAACAAATTTTCATAATTTATTTTACCTGTGGAACAAAAGATTTATGAAACCAATCTTTGAAGATATCGCATGCGTTCTTTGAGAAGCGGTAATTAACTGGAATATCTTGTTTTTTCCAATGATCAACGGTTCAATTTTGTGAAGCCCACTAGCGTTAGTTGACGCTAAGTACGTAATTCTGGCCTTTTCATCTTTTCTACCGGGAGCAGTTTTTTCTCCACTAGTCACATAAGTTTTCTCAGGCAACAAGTTAAAAAACAAAACCTGAATCTCTTGAATAATCTTCTGGCAAATATGTATTTTTGAATCGTGCAACATGGCATCAAAACCTCCTTTCTCTTTTAGTTTTTGATGCAACAGTTTTGCTTTTTGCATCTCACCACCAACCGGTAGATTCTTTCGACGCTGCTTTAGAAACCATTTATACAGCGCCCGTTGCATATACGAGGATACTAATTCTGTTTTACAGTTTCTTTTTTAGAGTTTGGGTAGTTGCCATGAATGTCCTTGTAGCGGAAATTTTAGATTTAGCTACACCGTATTCTTGGGATAAAATTTATGGGGCTACCCCCTTTTCTAGTTTTTCAATTATAACATTTTTTCTTTTGATGGTAAGAACTTTGGCCCAAAATTTTAGTCGAATTAGTACGATATTAAAGATGTTTTAGCATGAAACTTTATTCGAATATAGAATCGTACTTTCTTTACCCTTTTATTAAAGTTAAGATCATCGAACACTATTTAATTTTTTTTAGTATCGTGCTAACTTCATAATATGACTCTTTGACATTTGGCATTTCCAAACATCAAAACAGGTCTGTTTACTTAGTTTTTTGCACGGGTGTTTTGTTTTACATAGGTGTGCTCAGAAGCAATTTATTAATAAAATTACTTTAGTACGATACTAGTTAGAAAATGTTCAAATAAATTAGGAATGAGTTAGGTAGTAAGCTCTAGTTTAATGTTAAATCATGTTAAGTAGTATCATACTAATACCTTAATAATAGGCTTTTTAAAATTTTGTGCCTTTGGTTTTTTCTTAGAAACATTTTTGCACAAAAAAGTGGGTTATACGCTTACTGAATTGATTGAAAATCGGATTGCACTGAATGCTAACAAACTGTAGGTATGAAATCTGTCTAAAATAACGGAGTATGCCACGCAAAATTACATTTGTACATATGTATGTGCGCTCTCTAAAAATATGGGAAATCCAGGAAATCCCGATATAGGAGCATACAATTTTTGTTGTTCACGCTTTCGAGTTTTTGTTTGTTCACGCTGCAGGGTGCACTATAGGAAGCATTGGGTGTTCATGCAACCAAGAGTTCACTGTTAAATTGGTTAAATGTTTTTTTCTGATCTAAAGATTTTCAGAAAATGGCAAATAACTTGTGCAAACCAAATTAAGGATTTTAAAAGATTGTTATAGTTATGACCCCGAAATTGACATACATGTATCTTCATTAATTATTATAGTAGCAATCATATGTCGAAGTTTGAAAATCCATTTTGGAAAACCTTTTTCAAACTACATATTCGGCCCTAGCGAGGTATCCGTTCGGAGCGGAAAATTCTCCGATTTTGTACGATTCGGAGGATTTTTGCTTCGAGGTATTTTTCCGAACAGCTGTTCGGAATTTAACGCAACCGCTAAGGCCGATTTTAAAAATAAAGACAAGGGGCCTATTGCACCATCTTACAAAATTGTGATTACAAGCATTTTTTTAACAAATTTGTAAAAATCGAGTTTTTTTCATATGTAATTTTTTTGAATCACAAATTTGTACTTGTAATTTGTAGTTGGTGCAATAGGCCCAAGAAGTGATGTTGTAACAACTATCTATACCTACACGATTGCGAGGAATGTCACCTTAAAAAACGCGTTCATCTCTTAGCTCTTGTTTTCATTTCAAAAATTCTAAATTGTTCTTCTTTTGCTTTTGTGACGAAAATGAGGTAGGAAAAGATTTTGCAATTATTGTTTTTTGCAAAGAAGAGCTAAAATTTAGTTCGATCAATTCTTCTAAAGCTGCCAAGTGTTGCCTCTTTATCAAAATCTTCAGACTCTAGATATTTTAACGGCGTTTCTTAATTTTTTTTAATCGAGGTGTATTTTTGAACGATATTTTGATTCTGTCTCCCAATAAGGCTTTTGAATAAGCTAAAGGATGCGTTGGAAAAGTATACGTTTTTTTATGTCCAGTTGAAATAGAGTTGAAATTGATGGTAATATGTATGTAGGTAGTAGGTGAAAAATAAAATTCTTAAAAACAATTTTTGATAAAAAAAATGTCAAAATCATTAATTCAATCTAAGCGTAAAGATGTGATTTGTGATGGATTTAGACCATTGACAAGTTTTCTATAAAAAAAATGGCAAAATTATTACTAAAATCAAATCTTAATGGCATGTATACGGGTGATTCTATAAACAATGGAATAAAATGTTACAAATTTCGGCACGACATTTTTGGAAGCCCCAAAGACGTAAAAGTTGTTTTTAGTTGATCATCAGAACGTCTCTTTGCATTGTTGAAAGCGGTCAGTTAAAAAAAAAAATAAAAAATGTCGATTTTAAGGACATTTTTTTGAAAAAGGATGTTCAGGGGACTGAGTTTTTTTTAAGGGAACTGAATAAATCTTTAGCTTCTTTTCTGATTTTCTCTTGGGTACACATTGAAATATAGAAATTAAATTTAATTATTCTTCATAAACTTACAAATTCATGGTTAATGCATATAACGGGTGATTTTTTAAGAGCTTGAAAACTTTAAAAAAAAAAAAAACGCATAAAATTTGCAAAATCTCATCGATTCTTTATTTGAAACGTTAGATTGGTCCATGACATTTACTTTTTGAAGATAATTTCATTTAAATGTTGACCGCGGCTGCGTCTTAGGTGGTCCATTCGGAAAGTCCAATTTTGGGTAACTTTTTCGAGCATTTCGGCCGGAATAGCCCGAATTTCTTCGGAAATGTTGTCTTCCAAAGCTGGAATAGTTGCTGGCTTATTTGTGTAGACTTTAGACTTGACGTAGCCCCACAAAAAATAGTCTAAAGGCGTCAAATCGCATGATCTTGGTGGCCAACTTACCGGTCCATTCCTTGAGATGAATTGTTCTCCGAAGTTTTCCCTCAAAATGGCCATAGAATCGCGAGCTGTGTGGCATGTAGCGCCATCTTGTTGAAACCACATGTCAACCAAGTTCAGTTCTTCCATTTTTGGCAACAAAAAGTTTGTTAGCATTGAACGATAGCGATCGCCATTCACCGTAACGTTGCGTCCAACAGCATCTTTGAAAAAATACGGTCCAATGATTCCACCAGCGTACAAACCACACCAAACAGTGCATTTTTCGGGATGCATGGGCAGTTCTTGAACGGCTTCTGGTTGCTCTTCACTCCAAATGCGGCAATTTTGCTTATTTACGTAGCCATTCAACCAGAAATGAGCCTCATCGCTGAACAAAATTTGTCCATAAAAAAGCGGATTTTCTGCCAACTTTTCTAGGGCCCATTCACTGAAAATTCGACGTTGTGGCAGATCGTTCGGCTTCAGTTCTTGCACGAGCTGTATTTTATACGGTTTTACACCAAGATCTTTGCGTAAAATCTTCCATGTGGTCGAATAACACAAACCCAATTGCTGCGAACGGCGACGAATCGACATTTCACGGTCTTCAGCAACACTCTCAGAAACAGACGCAATATTCTCTTCTGTACGCACTGTACGCATTCGTGTGGTTGGTTTAATGTCCAATAAAGTAAACTGAGTGCGAAACTTGGTCACAATCGCATTAATTATTTGCTCACTTGGTCGATTATGTAGACCATAAATCGGACGTAAAGCGCGAAACACATTTCGAACCGAACACTGATTTTGGTAATAAAATTCAATGATTTGCAAGCGTTGCTCGTTAGTAAGTCTATTCATGATGAAATGTCAAAGCATACTGAGCATCTTTCTCTTTGACACCATGTCTGAAATCCCGCGTGATCTGTCAAATACTAATGCATGAAAATCCTAACCTCAAAAAAATCACCCATTAACTTAGCATTTTATAAAAAGAATATAATTAAATATTTTTTTTTACTTAGAATCAATTTAAAATAAATTATATTATTTTTAAAAATTTTTAAAATATTTCGCAATGAAGTTCGAAGTTCAACATAACTAAAAATTTCTCAGGTTTCTGAATAAAAGATCATTTCTTCATTTATAAGGCAGGGGACTGTGGCCAGGGGACTCAGGTTTTTAATGGTTGTTGCGCAAAAAATAAGTAATAAAATAAGCATAAAATATGCCTACTTACATACAAATTTGTTTTGTAAAACCTCACCAGAGGACTGATAAACCAAACGGACAATCCACGACTTCTTGCACAAATGTCTTTTTCACAATACTAACATAAGAAACAGAATAAAGTTACACCACGATTTTATTGTAAGGAGACTTGGTACTTTAAATTGCCAGTGCTGATATTCGATCGATATCCTAGTTATTGATTTTTTCGACTGTTTCAGTATCCCAGGGGACTGATATGAAATGCGGGGGACAATGCAATAATATTGTTAGTCCAGGTAGATACCAGCGTTACCCTTATGCGACTTTAGTCGCATTTTTGCGACCTTTTTTTTGCTGTGCGACTATGCGACGACCTTTTTAAAATTGTTTAAAATTGCGACTTTTTCTTTGCTTAAACATTTACTATTTTACATTTATTGAAAAAATGTGTTCTTGGAAAATCTATTTCTGAGATTGATTATCGAAACGAAAATTATTTAAAAAAAATTGAAGAAATATATATCGGCATGGAAGCCGAAAATTGCTTAAAGGATAAAAAACTCACTAATTTTTAAATTATTTGCATACAAAAAAATGTAGTACTTCAATATTATTTGACGCTTTGCGAAAAATTTTTTTCAAGATTTAATGTTAAAGATGAGAAGCTTTCTATTTTATAACATATAGATCCAAAAATAATTAGGTCAAATCAGGATTTTAACTATTTTCGGTTGGTTTCAAATTTTAATAGCTTTACAAATGAGCCAGAAAAAGTGGTAGAGCAATACAAACACCTGGAGCTTCAAGCGTTTGACAAAAACTATTGCAAAATTTTTGAAATTAAAAATATAGAAGAGCTTTGGTACAAGGTTGGTACTTTAAAAAATAGTTTAGGTGATAACTTATACTTTGACCTTTACGAATTTGTTTGTAAAATTTTAACGTTACCACAGCTATTTTAAATCAGTTACCACACAGCAGCGCTTGCGTTGAGCGAGTGTTTTCAAAGCGTATGCTTATGAAAAATAAATTAACAAACCGTTTACAAAGGGAAACCTGCGAAAATATGTTAGCTTCCACAAATCTCATTGACTGTGATATAAGTGAGTGGGTTCCTGAAAACAACCTAATTAAAAAGTATAAAGAAACTTTATTAAAAAAATGAAACATTAATGTGATTTACATATCTTTTTAGTTATTTATTTTAACTTTAAACCTATACATACATATTAATTTATGTAAAATGAAGTCTTTAAATTAGGTTTTTTTTGTTATTGTTATTTTTCAATGTATACCTATCTAAGTGTTTAAATAAAGAAATTCAAACAAATATCTAAATTGTTTTTCCTATAGTAAAAAAAAATAATATTTAGGTATGCGACTTTTTCTTTCAATTGCGACTTTTTGTTCAAAAATGCGACTTTTTCAAAGAATTCGAATTTGCGACTTTTTTTTGTAAAAGCGACTTTTTTCTGCGACTTTTTGAAAAATCCCAGGGGTAACCCTGGTAGATACCAATCAGATTTAATTTTATAAAAAAAAAATTGGGGTCAAATTACCGCATCAGTTATCGAGTAATACGTGACTGAATTATGTGACTTTGGCATTACCACTTACGTCATCTAGCAATCGATTACTCTAATTTGACGTTTTCATTCGATCACTGATGATGGGACTCACTCACTCGTTCACTGATGCGGCAATTCGGCCCCAGATTAAAAAATTAAACGGATTTTAAAATATTTCTTGGGCCGCCGAAAATTCCATCGTTTGTAGAATCACCCATACCTATTTACACAGAGTCAAATAAAGACTCAGTGTCAGAAATAAAATGCACGACTGGGTCGCACGAACTTGCTCCTATGTAATAGACTAGGAATTTCAAAAACGGATGTTATTAAAGAAAACTGTTCATAAGGATAAAATGAATTTTTTAAATTCTTTAAGTATTAAGAGATTAAAACAGAATGATATGCAAATATGAATTTATGCAAGAACAAAAATTATAAGTCGTTGTAGTGGTTCCTTAAAAAAATACGCTTTTATGTACAAAATTTTTAAAACATTTTTAAGAAAAAAATTTGGTACGCCAACCTTAAGTTTTTATTATTGTACGAATAAGAGTCTAATTTCCAAAACAAATACTAAGCCGTTCTTGAGATATCCCATTTTTCAAAAAAATAACCTTTTTTTTTTCTAAAAATTTTAAGTTTTGAACTGCAATATTTTTTAAACTTTTTAGGAGCTTCTTTATAAAAAATTTCATTAAAATCCGTTATGCCGATAATGAGAAATTCAGAATTCGAAAAAATCGTTCTATGGTAGGTACAGTCAGTAATATCTAGATTTCAAATTTTTTCTTATTAAATTATAAATCGTAAAAATTTATCAAAAGAAAGAAAAATTTTAGCAAAATTCTCGGAACCGTTTTCGAGAAAAATACGATTTTCGAAAACCATTTTTTAAAATTTGTATGGAAGGTACCGTTAGTTTTAGATAAAACAAATTTTTTTTCTCAAATCTCGTAGATTATGTTAAGAAACTTTTATTTGTCAAGTTTGAAAAAAATCGATCTTGGGGTTTTCGAAATATTGAGTTTCCAAAAAAAATTTTGATTTTTTTTTTAAATCCAAAAAATTAAAAATTGAAAATTTGAATATGTAATAATATTCAAACTTTGGAGGAGCTTTAGCATAAAAAAAATGATTTAAATCGGCTGTACCGTTTTCAAGAAAATCAAAAACAAAAAAAATGGACCCAGGGGGTCTACCAAAATTAAAAATTTTTTGGAAATTTTTTTTCAACCATTAGCTAGTTTTAACCAAATGAAATTTTCCAAATTTTTTTTTTTTAAATTCTGTGGAACAGTTTTTGACAAAAAAAAATATTTATAAAATTTCGAAAAAAAATCGTATGGCAGGTACCGTTGTTTTTGGTCTTAAAAAAAAAAAGAAAAAAACTTGTGGGGGGAAAATTAAAACCCATTACCAAGTTTGAAGAAAATCGGCCGAGCCGTTTAGGCTGTAGTCGAACCGAGAGACAGACAGAATTGCGAGACCCACTTTTTTGGTCTTCGCTATCATCGTAGTGTCAACTTTGATCAAAATCTCTAGTTCGATTTTTTTTATGAATGCATAACTTGCCTTATAGGACCTATAAGTCGCAAGTAAAAATCAGCAAGATTATTCTTCCTTACATTATGTTATGATTTGCAATATGGTGGTCATACAATATTACGTGTTTGGTATCCTGGAATTTCTCACAAATTTTTACAATTTGCTTTCGAACCGCGTACGCAAAAACCAGCTTAACTAAGCTTGGTTACTTTATATTAAGACAATGCCTGTTTCTTATGTCGAAAATAATAAAATGCACGACTGAATCGCACGAACTTGCTCTTATGTAAAAGTACTTTGGAATTTAAGATACATTTTATAAATATAAAACATGGATTTAATGAGATAATAATGTTCAACTGCATAAAATTGCCGTCTGGTTTCCGGAAAAGTATGAATTTATGCAAATAACACTTAAAAAATCGTTTTATTATTAAATACATTTTTTATATAAGAAATTTCTCTAAAATGTTTCAAGAAAAAAATGTGGGATGCGGATTTTAAGTATTTAATAATATTGGTTTTAGGAAATAATTTCAAAAAATAATCGTTCATAGGTTTTGAAGATATTGATTTAAATTTTTTTTTTTTTTAAACCCAATAAATATTTTTTCGAATATTTTTATATACAATTTTATTTTAAACTTAAGGGGACTCCTGCTAAAAATTTTGGGATAAAATCCTTAGAGCCGTTAATGAGAAAGTCGAAAATTAAAGAAACGGGTCTATGGCAGGTACCCCTAATAACATTTTGCCCCAAAATTTTTTTTGACCAAAATGTAGTCCATGTCCATAATATCACACTTAATTTTTTTTATCAAAATCGTTAGAGCCGTTTTCGAGATAAATACGATTTTGCATTACGGGTGTATGGGGGTACCGTTAGTTTTGGAGCTAAAAAAAAATTTCAATTTCTCTTCTAGGGAATCACCGAAGACTCTTAACTACCGAGATTGAAATAAATAGGTCCAGTGGTTTAGGCTGTAGTGAGAGGTACAGACATACAGACACACAGAAACATGTTTTTTGTGTACTAAATTTTACTTAAAATTTTTATAAAAAAAATTGATATGCAAATTATTAGTATTTAACAAAATACATTTTAAAACGTAATTTAAAAATTTTATTGTGTATGGGTTTTCAAGATATTGAATTTTCAAAAAAAAAATTGAATTATTTTTTTAAAAATCCAAAAACTATTTTTTCGAAAAAATTTTTAGTTTATATTTTTTCAAATGCAAAGCAGCTCCTGCATAAAAATTTTGGTTAAAATCGTTAGAGCCGTTGGTGAGAAATTCGAAAATCAAAAAAACCGTACTGTGACAGGTACCCCTAATAACATATCCCCCCCAATTTTTTTTTTACCAAAATATAGTCCATGTCCATAATATCACACCTAATTTTTTTTTATCAAAATCGTTAGAGCCGTTTTCGAGATAAATAAGATTTTGCATTACGGGTGTATGGGGGGTACCCTTAGTTTTGGAGCTAAAAAAAAAATTTCAATTTTTCCTCTAGGGAATCACCGAAGACCCTTAACTACCGAGTTTGATGAAAATACCTCCGGTAGTTTAGGCTGTAGTTCGAGGTACAGACATACAGACATACAGACATACAGACAGACAGACGGAAATGTCGGGCCCACTTTTTTCGTCTTCGCTATCATCGTAATGTCAACTTTGATCAAAATCTCGAGTTCGATTTTTTTTCCAAATGCAGAACTTGCCCTATAGTACCTATATCGCAAGTAAAAATATGTATATCCCAAAGTATTTACACGATAAGGTCACAAGTGTTAAAAAATTGTAATTCGTCCAAATGCGGCATTAGTGTTTTCGCCAGAAATAGGAATGACATTTCGGTTATTGTAAATAAGACATCGAAATCATGGATCTTATGGATTTCGTTGCAAATGTCACCACAAAGCGCTCCAATTGCTTTTTCCAGAACGAAAAATATAATGTCATATTCCTTAACTTTTCGTAAGCTTTTTAATCTATTGACATCGCACCCACCCTTCGCTGAATTTCATACTCTTATTTAACAGAGATAAAGGAAACATGCATCTTTATTTGATTTTAGATTCGAAGCGTTAAAACATTGACAAATGTTACACGCCAACGCATTAAGAGACAACATTGTGACCATTGACTAAATGACTACTAACGTTTACCATCTAATCGTAGATTATTATGCACAAATTTCACCGAATGCATCCTCAAATAATCTAAGCCTGCCAACTTTACGTACAAAAAAAATTGTCTGCAATCAATTTGAGCGTCTTTCTATTCCAGACATTCCAAAAAGCAACTAATATAGCCTGAAGCTATTAAAAAATGACTAAATGTCTCATAGAAAGTCCATACCTAGTGCCCTGCAACAATCACCAATTCCTATATGCGTGTAAGCAGGAATGGAGTAGACCTGCAGTTTTTTTCGATTCCAAATGGATAAGATGAGAAGCAGTTTTTATGACAAGAGATACTCTTACCAACAAATGTAATGTAGGTACCTAGGTAGGTATATCATGAATAATAGTGCAGTAGAACTATGAAGAATGTTATTAGATCGCAACAGGCGACGAAAGTCATAGCTGGTACCTACTTATTGTTGACAGATTTTTATTATTAAATAAGCAATTTTACTACGTCTACTCCTACACCCTTGAAAATCATTGTAATAGTGGCTAATAATCGAACAAGGAACTTCTTCATGCCAGTCCAACGCACTAAGCCTCAAACTAATTAACTTGGATACGTTGGCGTTGCGTTGAAAGAACGAACAAAATAACCAGACAGACATTCTCTTCGTGTACACGTCTATGCAATACGCACCCTCGTAGTCTCCTACATCCTCGGCCAAGCATCTTCCATCTATTTACTTTATACATAATCTACTATGAACGACTGCCTATGCCCTATATGGATTCAACAAACCTAACCTACCCTTCGTAAATACTTCAACCACAGTACTTACACCATGTTAAAATGAACCGTCTTTCGTATTCTGCCCAGTGCGGTCTATTATTACACGTATAAAACTATTCAAACTATGTTCGCTCCCATAAATGAATGTCATTCATCCCACCACATTTAAATTGATAGGTACGAGTAGGTATATCGTACAAGTGTATATATCGCACACTTGTTAATCTTATTGGGCTCCTATGATTTCAATCAAACGTTTTAGACAGGTAGGAACTATTATTTAGGCAGAAAAATATTGTTTCCCTTTAATTATTTATTGACTGGCAGCACTCATGAGAGGAAAATGAAGTTTACCTATTCATCGATTCAATATTCATCGCAAACTCATGACTACTACTATTATAGTTTTGATGTTAGATACAAATTAACTCTTGAGCTTGATATAGCAGTGATTCATTAGTACTGATTATTCTCTAAGTGCTTTTTTTTTTGTTGTGATATAAATTTAAGAAAGTGTAAATTACGTATTCTATTTCAAATAAATAAAGTGAAAAAGGAATCAAAAAATGTCCCGAGCATATCAAAAATACATGGAGGATGTTCTCGATGAAATAGAGCGCGTTATAGAAAAACGTCGCAACCGTTCCCATGCACGCCAAGTTGCAAGGCAATTATTCTCGGCAGCTCCTATGCCGGCAACATCACCATCCGTCGCAGCCGCCGCCCCAATACATAAGTCAGCTGCTACCCAAGACTTCACAATTAATGTTCAAGCTGAAGTTCATAGAATCAACTCTCAAATGGAAGGTGTTTCCGAATCAGAGCCAAAAAACTTGGATGACAATGTTGCTAACCATGAAATCGAAACCATTCAGAACGATCTAAATTCTGAAGTACTCGTAAATAAAGAGGAAGCAGTTTCACCTGGTGTTAAATTTACCATAGGATGTGATAGTGATTCTGAAGTGGAAGCTGAGGAAGCTGCTCCTGGTGATTTTTCTAATGAAATAATTCAAATGGAGATAGAAGAGGTTCAACGTGAAGATCGGGCAAAACGCAAAGATGATTTCTATGTTAATGGCTGTCTTATCTTTGGAGCCATTTTTGCAATTGCTATTTTTGCAGCATGCTTTTATAAAATTTTGATGCCTTATTAATGAGTTCGATTTTTTTTTTTATATTTCTTCAATTAACCAAAACAAATATGCAACAAATATCTACTTTTATATATCTACTTATTCCAAAATATTATTATACTAACATATAAAACTTAAATTATTATATACTAACATATAAAACAAATAAAGATATCAGTTATGCATTACATTGTTGTTCCTTTTTTGTGGTGTAAGTTCAGCTGCTTTTTGAGACTAAAATGGAACAAATTATAAGCGTTTTTTTCGAATAACAGACAAGATGAGGAAAATGCATTTTGACGAAAATGGGAAACTTCTTTTGTGACCAGAACCTTCCGCTGCTGGACTCACAAGACTGAAAATGCGTCATGATTTCTGTGAATTGGTTAAAACACCCATTGCAAAAATTATGGCATTTTTGAGTCGTTTTACTGCAACATAAGACATCAAGTTGAATATATAAATTTTGAAGTTTTTTGTCAAGGTTTATATTGAAAAACTTCAGAAACTGTTGGAAGCAAATATTCGAAATGCTTTTCTGCGAAGAAAAGACTGAAAAGGTTTAAGAAAATAGCGCATAATTTGGGAAACTCCCTTCGATTTTATTTACTAAGATATAAAAATAAATGACAGGAAGTGCAGTGCGGGACTAAGAGACAGAAAAAATATGAGATTATCATAAATATATTATTTTATTACTACTGTAGGTACTTATTAATTACATATTCTTTATTGTAATTATCATAAATATGTTATAAGTAAATAATATTTGCTCGTAGGGATAGGACCTATCGGAACAATTTAATACAGCTAATCGCAAAAACAAAACATCATAAAGATGTTGCAACGGATACCTATTTGACAAATTTGAATAATGTTACCAAAAGTTGGAAAATATTCACTACGAGGGCGTTTTTGGTGCTTCCCATTTGGGCATTTTTATTCCGGAATTAATTCTTAGACATAGACTTTTACTACGGGCCCTGTGATGGAGGCAGGGGCGAACGCAGAAAATAATTTCGGGGGGGGTTTTCAAAAAAATATGAGATTTTCATAAATATATTATTTTATTACTACACTGAGGGAAAAAACAACGTAAAATTAATGAAAACAACTTTGATTCAAAAATATTTCGGAACGATTTGGCGCCGACGCCGAAAATTTTTGAATCAATGTACCACAACTTCAAATCAAAGCGTTTCTCTACTTTGAAACGAATATGCCCTAAATTTAGTTTAACAACGTTTCCCCTTGATTTTTAGTGGAGTCATTGTTAAAACAAATGTATTCATATTTAAATTAAATTAAAATCATCATTGAAACGACTATGACCCGTCGTAGATAGAAATACATAAAACTTTGTATACACTATTCTTCAACTTCAATTTGAAAATAATGCAACGTTAAATCAATTATATCCGAACTTTAAAACACTTAGCATAGAACTTTGAAATAACTATGTTTCAACTTTAATTTGAGTTCGCTTACGTATTGATTTACGATTCAAATGTATATACATAACTTAGAAATGAGTTTTTTTTTCTAAATTAGACCTTCAATATTGGATCGCAAAAAGTACCACGTTTAAGGTTCAACACAACTTTAATTCTTTGTTAAATTAAGAAGAAGTAAATTTAAACTTTTATTCAAGTTGGTTCAAATATGAATGAAAAAAGAATTTAACAAAAATGAACTTTTTTGATTTGAGTTTAAATAAAAAACAATTTTTCAATTTGGAATTCATACATTTTATTTATAATATTTAACACACATATTTTGCATGCAAGAGTCTTTTCATGCATTACATTATATTAACATACATTAATAAATTATTATAATAATTTTATAAAGAAATATACATTTACAATTCTATTATAAACAAAAATTATATGTAAAAAGTACAAAAACTACACAATTATTAATAATGAGTGCTTCAATTTGGTTTGACTTCTTCGGCTTCGCTGAGGTGATGTTCTCCTGGTAGAGACAAATGAAATGAAATGAAATTAATAAATTGTTTATTCACGTAAATAATCCTTGTGTTTTCCATTTTATTTTCACTTAGAAAATGTTTCACTGTTCTGTGTTCACTTTTTTCTCTCCTATTCACAAAATACAAATAAATCGAATACTTAAACTATTTTTATTCACGACACGCTTAGAACATGGCTGATTAACGCCCTGATCTGATTCAAACTAAAATAAGTTGCTAAACGAAATCAGTATACATTGAAAGTAGTGTCAATGTGAGAATAAACATTGTTATACTTTGATCTTACTTTCATCTTACATTGATTTTGTGGAAATTGTATATATTTCTTAACTATACAAATGAGTGTAGTTTGTATCTTCAGATTTCAATACACAAATAATTTCGTAGTTACGTTGAATCAACTTTGAAATAAGGTTGAGCGACGTTGACTCAAATACGCAATACTTTGAAAGAAAGTGCTTGATACTTTCAAATAAAAGAATATACAAATAATTTCAAAAAGTATTTAAAACGGTTAGTTGTGTAGTTAAATGAACTACGTCGCATTTTGAAACTACTATGAGTGTACTTTAAATGTTACAGAAGTATTTTTCGATGTTAAAATTAATACGTTTCGCTTTGAAACTAGGTTGATTTTTTCTTAAACTGTGTTTTCTATTTGAATCAACATTTGTTCGACGTAAAATTAAATATGATTCAATGAATTTTATAGAACTTTAATTTAAATACGATCGTTTTTGATTTTAAAATGTGTTTTTCCCTCAGTGTATACTGTAGGTACTTGTTAATTACATATTCTTTATTGTAATTATCATAAATATGTTATAAGTAAATAATATTTGCTCTTAGGGATAGGACCTACCTATCGGAACAATTTCATACAGTTAATCGCAAAAACAAAACATCATAAAGATGTTGCAACGGATTCCTATTTGGCAAATTTGAATAATGTTACCAAAATTTGGAAAATTTTCACTACGAGGGCGTTTTTGGTGCTTCCCATTTGGGCATTTTTATTCCGAAATTAATTCTTAGACATAGACTTTTACTACGGGCCCTGTGATGGAGGCCATCATTTGGTTCGTAAAATATCATTAATGCAACAAGAAGAAAAAGAGTGCAAGTGATTCCATAAGTGTACCTAACAATAGAGTTATAATAAGTTCTAGGTCCGCCTAGTGGTCCAAATCTGCAAAACTAAATCCGGTATATATTAGTACGTGAAGTTATAACTTGTTGTACTTTTGTGATCATAGGACAAAGAAATATACGAAAACATAAGGACACCATCAACACTCAATTGGTACCTACGTTAACTATACTACATAATTATAACCAAAACGCTCTCAGAGGGTGCTATGTACTACTCATCTGTAACTGTAACTTTCACACAAACGAAATGAGTGAGTTTTTTCTATTGCTGTAACTCCGACCTTGGAGCCATCAATAACTCAAACTTATATAAATCGAAATCATTTATTAGCCATAAATCGGCCCTTAAGATTAACACGGATATCTGTATCGGTATATTTGCTCCGTTAGTCCGTTTTCCGCCCTATACATAATGTTAATTATCAAATCATCAATTCAAATTAAGACAGTTGCGTTAAAATACGAAGACACATAAAATAAAATGCACGACTGGGTCACACGAACTTGCTCTCATGTAAAAGACTAAGAATTTCAAAAATTAATGCTAAGAGAAAAAGCATAAAATTCATTTTTTAAATGACTAAAACTCCTTTAGTAGTTGAAGCTAAGCACAGGATGACATGTGTTTTGAGCAAATATTAGTTTATGCGAGAACAAAATTGTAATTCGTTTTAGTGGTTTCTTAAAAAAATAAGCTTTTGTATACAAAATCTTTAAAACATATTTAAGAAAAAATTTTGGTTCGCATATTTAAACTTTTTTCTTATTTTTCGAATAAAAATTTAATTTACAAAAAAAAATATTGAGCAGTTTTTGAGGTATCGAATTTTCAAAAAAAATACAAATTTTTTTTTTCAAAAATTAAAAAAAATATTTTTTTTAAAGTCTTAAAATGCAATGTTTTTTTAAACTTTTTAAAAGCTTCTCTAAAAGTAAAGATTAATCGAAACAAAAAAAAAACTATCAAAATTCTCGGAGCCATTTTTTTGAAAAATACGATTTTCGAAAACCATTTTTTGACATTTGTATTGTGGGTACCTTTATTTTTAGGTAAAACAAATGTTTTTCCTCAGATCTTGTAGATTATATTAAAAAACTTTTATTTATCAAGTTTAAAAAAAAAATCGAGAATGGGGTTTTCGAAATATTGAGCTTCCAGAAAAAAATTTGATTTTTTTTTGAATAATCAAAAAAAAAAACTTTTAAAATTTGTATACGCAAAAATATTTAAACCTTGGTGGGGCTTCATAATGATTAAAATCGGTTTTACTGTTTTCGAGAAAATCAAAAAACCAAAAAAAATGGTCCCAAGGGGGTTTCCAAGAATAATCATTTTTTGGAAAAAAATTTTCAACCATTACCTAAAATGACAAAATGAAATTTTATGAATTTTTTTTTCAAAATTCTGTGGGACAATTTTCGAGAAAAAAAATATTTATAAGATTTCGAAAAAAAATCGTATGGCAGCTACTGTTTTTTTTGGTCTTAAAAAGAAAAGGAAAAAAAAACGTGTGGGGGAAAAAAATTCAAAACGATATATAACAAGTTTAACGAAAATCGGCCCAGCCTTTTAGGCCGTAGTCGAACAGACAGACAGACAGAATTTTGGGACCCACATTTTTCGTCTTCGCTATCATAGTAATATCAACTTTGATAAAAATCTTGAGTTCGATTTTTTTTACGAATGCATTACTTAAGGCAAGTAGTACATATAAGTCGTAAGAAAAAACAACACTAGCAGAAGAATTTATGGCACGAAAATAACACTTTGTTTTTTTTTTTTTTTAACAAAATAAACCCTTATTTTTTTGGTCGTTTCGGGGAGGGGGGGGGTTGAACCCCTAAAACCCCTACCTGCGTTCGCTCCTGTACACAATTTTTGCATATTTTCGGATTTTGAAGACTGTTTTCGGCAACTGTTTGAATTTTTCATTGATGTATGATTTTAACCTTCCGTTAACAACACATTTGAAATGTACATACACCACAACAGGGGTGATATAACACCCCAGTCAGGATTAAATTCTAAAAAAATACTTTAAAGGATAACATTTATTTTTTTTTATTGAATCATAACACTATATAATCCTTATAACAAAAAAAAACAAAAAACAGGAAATTGGTAAAATAATTGATTAAATAAAATTGATGCATATTCCTTTTCTACAATCGGGACATACAGGACAATTGCATTTTAAGAATGAAATCTATCTTTTGTGGTCTTGTTTTTATGAACAAATCACACACCCTGACTGCTTCTGTAATAAGGAGGGGGCTTACCTTCATGTGACTTTAGTGGGTGTCTCAAACCCCCTCTTATTTTTTCAACTAATTTTCTATGCAAATTTTTTGTTGAACTAATTTTTATGGCAAATTTTTAGCTAGACGTCACTCCATATGAGATTCAAATGGTTGCCTAGACCACAAATGGCCATTTTTTCTTTAATAATCTTCTTTCTACATTCCAATCAATTTCCGAGTCTATTGGATGATGATCTGTAAATTCTGAGCATTCATCGGAACCGGAGTCCATTTCATTATCATCACATTCGAAAGCATTTCTTAAGTAAATTTCTAAATCCTATTGACTGGTGGGGCAAAAAAAGTTCTTTAGAATTTTCGCATACAGCAATCGAAACCTGAGATATTAAATGGAAACATTAAATGAAACACCCCTGTCGTTATTGGAAGGTTAAAGTGAGTTCATCTAGCTATCGTCTGTCAGAATCGATCAAATATTGTGTAAGTAAGGAGTATTTTTGTAAGATGTATTCGAGCACACCACGAAGGTCATAAAACATAAATACTTTCAAAGAAATCGAAACGCCTATTACGCAGTGCGACGCGACGTAACCAGAGACATAAACTGCTGTAGCCCAAATAAAGTGCCAGGCGAAGACCGTTTTCCATGCGAATTTTTCAAAAAACGCGACGAATTCCTTTCCTGATGAAGAACTTCGTACTCAACACTAGAGAAGTACCAACACATTTCAAAAGAAGCATAATATTCCTTATACTGAGGAGAGGTGACCTAAGTAACTACATATGTATTTCATTTCTATACACGGTTACAAAATTTTTCACAGGTGTATTCCTGGAAAGAATCATGGATTGCGTTCATGAAAATAACTTACACAGCGAGTACCAACCCGGCTTCCGTTAAGTTTATTCTATATGGTTGATAAAATCTTCGTGGATAGTGGCTAAAAACTCTATGAATTCTTGGTGGATTTAACGGCAGATTTCGACGCCATTGACAGAATCTGCAATCTTGGGATAACTAAGAAAATGCTTAAAGTACTGCAGAAACTCTACGATGGAAACCTTAGGGCATTTTGGGACGGAAATATTTTAGATGAGTGGTTAAAAACGCTAATAGGAGTCAAACGGGGTTGTCTTCCTAGCCCGCCTTTATTCTCTTTGTTTTTGGATGACCTCCTATCTTACGCGGATGACACAGTCATGTTGGCTGAAATTCCCAAATGTAATGCCGCTGATGATCAGGCACTTTGTGGAATCTTAAAATAAACACATACAAATAAAAAATGTTGTGATTTTTCGAAGCGGTACGGGACGATAAGCAAGAAATGATAAGTTGTTCTGGCACAATGAAGAAATAGAGAAAGTACAAGAGTACCGATTTCTAGGTATTTTCATTACCCTTTCATTTCGGAAACGTCTCTGGAATGGAATCCTTAACAAAAAGGAAGTTACGCCGAGCGGTAAATATAGAATATTATAATGAGTGATGCGATCATTTATGTGTTATGCAGCACAAAGTCTGGGGTATCTGTCAATTTGAAGAAGTGGAGAAACTCCTCAGATACTCCCGCATAACACCCCCACCTACATGAACTACATACTACATATTGAAACCACAGTATATCACCAATGTATACATATATACAACGCTACACTTCGATTAAAATCTGAAATCGCCACCTCCAAAGTCTTGACTAAACTTACAGCTTTTCAATGTCTGTTCGAGACTAGGCAGGGAATATAATGTTAGACTTACGGAAAATATCGATGTGGACTGGAGTATAACGCTGCAGGAGCTCCTGGAAAAAATCGAGAAAGGCAAAGTACCAGATTAGACCCAAGAGATACAAATTACAAATTAATTGGAAGCTCTTATCTGTGGCCCTATCATGGACAACAACTAATCCACCGAAGATGTTTTACTTTAGCATTGAATGTCCCGAGCACAACCGTGACATCGTACTCCGAAGTCCGTAGAATCTGTCCAGGAAATCATATAAGATAAGACTCGTCTTTGATAGGGCCTTCAGCTTAATCGATAGGGGCGTGGGCACATATTAAACTTGTGATTTGGAAAACATCTTTTATGTGGATCACAGAAAGGCGATAAGGCCAAAAAGGTCAATAAATTTTCATTTAAGCTGATTCCCCACGGCAAATGCGCATCCTGACATGCTCAATCTTTTATAGAACCTGTAAAAATTTCACAGCTTTCACATTTCATTCTTTCCATCACACTTACCGTATCTCCTGGATCGCGGAAGTACTCGTATCTGCCTTATACCGCTTCAGGAAAGATTCCAACTTTTAGGTAACACCTAGATGCTAGAAAGAATACGCCAAATATTTGTTTATGCCTTAACCTTCGAGCAATACTCATATACCTAATTAATGCAAGGTCCAACCTTGCTCCTTTTGTACCGATTTACTACAGAGAATCTCTTGGAATAGTATTTTTTTTTTAAATAGTCCTTTTCCCAACGATACGAGTATCATAAAACTAATTAATGAATTCACACATAAATCCATAAAAAATAATCGCTGTTGTAGACAAGACACAACCGCCACCGCAAGTTAGCACGTACGAGTACCGCTCAACAAGAAGTATACAAATTATGATCTGTTTATTGTCATTGAAGTTGAATGCTAAACTAAACGATGTCATTATTTTTTTATGATTGCTCAGAGCTGAGTGGCGTCTTTATATCTGCCGTCCCTATGCTATTTGCTGACATCGATGTCAATTTCTTCTCTCTTTGGGGTATGTTTAAGGTGGCGGGGATCGACGCAGACCGACGCGACGCCGACGTGGCTGTGACTAAAGAGTTCCGAAGCCACGACAACGTGGCGTAACAAATTTGTTTTTCAATAATATTGCCAAGTTCTGAGAATATTATAGGATATGAAGGCATACAAGTGCATGTTTACGTAAATTTTTGGCCTTGGAAGATGTTAATGGGTTCGAAAACTTAATTCCAAGAAGAAAGCCCTTCGGTTTCTTAAAACTTGCAAAAAAGTCTCAGCATAAATTTCAAGTATATAAACGAGGAGTTTTTGATGGAGCAATATAGGTTGGCAATAAAAAAATATGTTCTGTGTGTTTTCGGAGGGCAGAAGGGCGGTATTTGCCTCTATTTTCAAAGAATTTATACGAATTGACAGTAAAATCTCCCATTGCTGATAGCTCCCTTAGGTTGATAGATCCCTTTTAATTGTAAAGAAAATTCTCAGTAAATGGCAGAAAACTCGAGGGTCTTTCTTTTTAATGTTTTGATGAATACCTACACATATAATTTATTTTTTGAATGAAATAATGTTTTTATTCACGTCCGTGGAGTAGACGTTAAACTTCATTTCTAAAGATCAAAAATAGTTATCAGGAGTAATTGTTAGTTTTCAATAGCTTCATTGAGTTATATATTTGGAAACATTTTGCGCTTTGGAGCACAAAGCCCGCTTTACCGTTTGGCCCCAGTTAAGTATATTCATTTCTGTTCAAACATTTATCTACGCCGACTTATGGATAACAAATCACTCGCTCAGCACGACGACCACACTCATCCGACACCACCTACGCTCTGCAAGGCTAGGCATCTAGTTGACTGGTACTGAAAAAGTAGCCAATCTGATTGAGTGACAATCTGGCCCCCGCACCGTAAACCTCCGTCAAAGTCCTCAGTCCACTAGCTCGGGATCTAAGGAGACAACGGAGGGCACGGCAATTTAATAAGCGTAGTTCGTCCTAGAGCCATTTTGTCGAGTTGAGAAAAGAGCTCAAGCATTTGATATTCATGATAGTGCTCTAAATTTGGGCAGGGTTGGGCATTTGCAGAGGAAATGGAGGACTGTTTTATTTTTCCGCTGGTCCCCACAGCTATATGAGAGTGAGTGTTGTGAGGAATGCAATGCCTTGCCTGGGCCTACATAGCAGACCAAGTGTTCGGGATTTCTTATAGGTGGGCCAAATCTTTCTAGATTTAATGCAGATAGCAAAACTGCTCCACTTACGGTTTGGTTCACTTAGAAAAATTCAGAAAATATTAATCCTTATAACTCCGAGCGGAATTTGTGAGATATCAAGAGCTGATTCTAGCCTGGCCAGCTCATACACTCGTCCAATCTCATCAATGCAACAATGACCCTTAACCCAGAAAGAAGTGGTTAATATTGAGGAACGATGATGTACTAGACTTAATGACATTAAAAACCGCGTGACTGGCTGTGATATTAGCCGTATAAGGGGTCTGGTTTGGATCTTGTTTGAGTATCTTTCATGCTTCTTTGATAGCTAGTGACTCAGCTCGAAAAACAAGCAAAGTTGGGTAGCTTAAACGACCTATATATATAATATACAAAGTCAAAGAGAAGATTCCTAAACCAACACTTTGAGTCATCAGTAAAGATAGTTGTGTCGAAGTCTTTCATCACGACGTCATAATTCCAGGCCTTTCTTGATGGGAACATAACCATAAAATCTTTACTGATGCCCATTTTAGGGTTGCAGCAGTAAACAATAAACACATAAATCAAAAAAAATTTGATTTTTCGAAGCGATACGGGACGATAAGCAAGAAATGTGAAGTGGTTCTGGCACAACGAAGAAATAGAGAAAGTCTAAGAGTGCCGATATCTGGGCATTCTCATTACCCCACAGGTTTTATATGGGAAACGTCTCCAAGAAAAATTGAAAGAGTCAAAACGAGCAATAAAATGCAGCTGGAGGCGAATCCTCAGGGAAGTTACGCCGAGATTGAAGACCACAATTTTTAGCAAAGGCTTTGCTACAAGCGTACAAAGCTAGGCAGGTCTACTAAACCCTTTCTTCAATATTCACTTTAAAGTTCAACTTAGGGTCTACAGTAACACCTGAACATTTTCCACTGGAAGAGTGCAAAAGTGAGTGGCTGTTGTGTCGGGGTAGTAAATAGAATCAGACCAAAAACATTAATGTTAAAAAAAGAGCCAAGTTCTTCTATACAAATACCTTTGTGTAACAAGTCAGCCGTGAAAAGTACTGAGATCTTAAAGTACCCCAAGTTCTTACTTCATGAAGGCTTAAAACCGAATATTTAAAGTAGAATAATATTGAAACAGCTACAATGTAATAGAGAAATTTTATTATTTAATGATTACTGACTAAAATTTGATGGGCTTACTTGGCAAGTTCCAATTAATAGCCCAATTAGTGGTTCACATCACAGTTAAGAGTTTTTTTATGTAAACTCATAATTTTTTCAGGTAGGCAAATGTTTTCTTTTTTCATTTATGTTAAAACCTTAACTGTCCCCATAGAAAATGATTTAAAACCACCTATACGTCCATTATTTTTTCAAGACATCCACGATAAGTCCCATGTATCATATTTGATACACAAAATTTTCTTTTTCTACGTCCATGTATCATTTTTGATACATGAGCAAAATTCAGCTTCACTGTCTCCATACAAATTGATTTAAAAAAACCCATACGTCCGGTACTTTTTTTCAGAGAAAACATTATTATTTAGTAAAATTCAACATATAAGCCGTTGTTTACGTAAATAATTGGTCACTGCTGTTAAAAAAAGAAATTTGGTACTGTGGTCATTTTTGATACATAGGCTTATGCTAACTTCATTATCATGTCAATAAGTCCCATGTATCATATTTGATACACAAAATTATATTTTTGTCGTGCCTTCTAAGTCCATGAAGTGAAGGCTTCCTCAGGTTCTCTTGCTTCTTATTCAACACAACACTCAGTGAAAATATTATTTTTTAAACCCTCAAGTAAGTTTCAGAGCAACAACATTATTTAGGTTGGCGTGATGAAATTCTTCCCATTGGGAGGGAACAATTTACTGACATCTCTGGTGTGCATCGAATTGACGAAATTACCAATCAAGATGGAAAGGTAAACCTCCTAAAAATTTTTTAAAAGTTTCTATCTGGGGATATTTTGATGGATATGATTGAAAATACCAATGCTTACGCCCATTATCTAAACGCATCGCGATCATCTTCATTTAGTCGAATAAAAAGGTGGAAAGATGTAGAAATTGAAGAAATGAAGACTTTTTTTAGGATTTTGATGCTCATGGGTATCGTTAAATTACCCACAATTGAACATTACTGGAAGCTCGATCCATTATATAATCACCCCCTTATGCATCGGATACAAATGTCGTATAATAGGTTTGTTCTGATACTACGTTGCTGGCATTTTACCCCTACCCCCCCCCCCCCTTCTCCTTTGAACCAAGAAAGAACACAAAAGACATACAAAATTGTCCTTTGATAAAAAAATTATTGGAAAACTTTCGTTCATTGTATACTCCTTCCGAAATATTGGTGGTTGATGAATCCGTGGTAAAATTCAATGGTCGACTACAAATAAAAACTTACAATCCTTCAAAATCAAACAAATATGGTGTAAGGATATATAAAATGTGCACAGTCGATAGTTATACGTGGTCCTACCAGATATATTCGGGAACAAGTTCGGCAATGGAAAGTCTGGACAAGCCAGGGTCTGTTCTGGTGAGATTATGTGAACCACTTTTAGGTGAGGGGCGAATGATTATCGCTGATAATTATTATAATAGTGTACCATTGGCAATTTATTTGAAAAATCGAAACACAGACTTATGTGGAACATTGCGCAGAAATAGAGTCGATCTACCATTATGCGTCACCAAAGCTAGATTGAAAAAATCTGAAAGAATTGCTCGACAAAAGGATGGATGCATTACTGTTTTAAAATGGCGTGATAATCGAGATGTGCTTATGTTATCTACTTGTCATGGTAATGAATCGACAGCAATAAGGGTATGGGGTGGAGAGAAAATAAAACCAAATGCAGTTATAGACTGTAATGATGCTAAAAAAGGAATTGATATGGCGGATCAATTAGCTTCATTTCATTCCCCTGTTCGAAAAAGCATGACGTGGTATAAAAAAATTGCAGTTGACCTCTTATTTCGTGTTGCAGTCATAAATACAAGATGCATATATAACAAACTATCAGATGAAGCCCCACTCTTAATGTTGCAAGTACAAGAAATGCTCTTGAGGGAGATGCTGGGGTCGAGTGCATTAGCTACAAATTTGTCAAGGATTCCTCCAGCTGCCACCCTAGTACGCCCCTGCACACACTTCTTTACAAAAATATCACGTAAAAATGGTAAAATTATAAGGAAACGTTGTTTTTCGTGCTACAGCAACGTGAAGAGAGAAGGTCGTGCAGCCTTTAATTCGAAGCAAGTTTCAACAGTGCAAACAATGCAACAAAGCATTCTGCTTTACCGTTACCTATACACGTTTACATATAGGGTTTTCCAATAAGAGGTGTTATTTTGATATTCAAAGAAAAATGGCATTTTTGGAGATAAATGATCGGATGTTTATTTCATTATAAAGAGGAAGGTATGCCGTTAATAATGGAATACAACATCAGCCAAATGGCCGCCAAGACCACGCTTACAGGACCATATCCTTTTCATGAAATTTTCCATAACCAAATCGCAAAGTGGCTGCCCTATGTCCTCGATAGCCTCACGAATTTCATCTTTGAGGTCTTGAATCGACGCTGGGCTGTTGGCGTAGACCTTATCTTGTGATTTAACACCTTGCGACTTCTTCCTTTGGGGCCACGTGAAAGATAAGGTCTACGCCAACAGCCCAGCGTCGATTCAAGACCTCAAAGATGAAATTCGTGAGGCTATCGAGGACATAGGGCAGCCACTTTGCGATTTGGTTATGGAAAATTTCATGAAAAGGATATGGTCCTGTAAGCGTGGTCTTGGCGGCCATTTGGCTGATGTTGTGTTCCATTATTAACGGCATACCTTCCTCTTTATAATGAAATAAACATCCGATCATTTATCTCCAAAAATGCCATTTTTCTTTGAATATCAAAATAACACCTCTTATTGGAAAACCCTATATATGAAAATTAAATTTTTAGGAATTTTTGTTCACATAAAGAGGATACATGTTTATGTATCAAAAATGATACATGGACGTAGGCGGCATGAGAAAAAAATAATTTTATGTATCAAAAATGATACATGGGACTTATTGTTGATGTATTTTATTTCTAAGACAAAATGATGGACGTGTGAATATTTCCATATCAATTTGTAAGGGGACAGTGAAGTCGAATTCCAAAATGTATCAAATATGATACATGGACCTAGGCGGCACGAGAAAAAATTTAATTTGCGTATCAAATATGATACATGGGACAGTTAAGGTGTTAACATAACACATAGAGTACCAAATCGAGCACTCTAGTTCTAAGAAAAGTCATGTATTTTCAAGATGCATGTATAGTTTCAAAATGACAATAAAAAGACACTTCGATTAAAAAATCTTAGATTTCCTATTTTTCACTTTGAATTTACATTAACCTTTACCGCTCTACCAAACTTCATAATTCTATAGCAATCGGAAGAGCTCCATATAAATTAAACATCTTCTCAGAAAGTGGGCCGATACCACGCCCCCTGAATCGAAAACCTCAATTTTTATTTTTGATCCTTTATATGCAATTCTAGCCCTACCGTCCTACCAAATTTTATTGTTCTACTGCAGTCGGAAGTGCTCCATTCAACCAACACAGATTTGGTGAAAGTGGGCGAATACCTCCCCCCATGAACGGAAAATGTCAATTTTTATTTTTGGTCTTTTATATGCAATTTGAACCCTACCGTTCTACCAAATTTCATTGTTCTACTCCAATCGGAAGTGTGCCATATAATGTACATCAGTTTTGATGAAGTGGGCGGATACCTCCCCCCCTGAATGGAAAACCTCTATTTTTATTTTTGGTCCTCTATATGCAATTTGAGCCCTACCGTTCTACCAAATTTCATTGTTCTACTGCAATCGGATGTGTGCCATACAATGTACATCAGTTTTGATGAAGTGGGCGGATACCCCCCCCCCCTGAATGGAAAACCTCTATTTTTATTTTTGGTCCTTTATATGCAATTCGAGCCCTACCGTCCTACCAAATTTTATTGTTCTACTGCAGTCGGAAGTGCTCCATTCAACCAACACAGATTTGGTGAAAGTGGGCGAATACCTCCCCCCATGAACGGAAAATGTCAATTTTTATTTTTGGTCTTTTATATGCAATTTGAACCCTACCGTTCTACCAAATTTCATTGTTCTACTCCAATGTACATCAGTTTTGATGAAGTGGGCGGATACCTCCCCCCCTGAACGGAAAATGTCAATTTTTATTTTTGGTCTTTTATATGCAACTTGAGCCCTACCGTTCTACCAAATTTCATTGTTCTACTGCAATCGGATGTGTGCCATACAATGTACATCAGTTTTGATGAAGTGGGCGGATACCCCCCCCCCTGAATGGAAAACCTCTATTTTTATTTTTGGTCCTTTATATGCAATTCGAGCCCTACCGTCCTACCAAATTTCATTGTTCTACTGCAGTCGGAAGTGCTCCATTCAACCAACACAGATTTGGTGAAAGTGGGCGAATACCTCCCCCCCTGAACGGAAAATAGAGGTTATTTTTATTTTTGGTCCTTTATATGCAATTCGAGCCCTACCGTTCTATCAAATTTCATTGTTCTACTGCAATCGGAAGTGCTCCATTCAACCAACTTCAGTTTTGAGGAAGTTGGCGGATATCACGCCCCCTGAATTGAAAACCATAAATTTTATATTTTTTGCTTTATATGCAATTTAAACCCCACCGCTTTATCACCTAATCCACAGCTCGTGGCCTTGTGACTAACTTGCCTTAAAGCCATTTTTGTGTTTTCAATTAACACAGGGGTAAATTTTCCTGACACTATATAGTAGTACCAAGTTATCTGCATACGCAACCGCATGTACGCCACATTGTTCCAACTAAACGAGAATTTTATTCATGACTAGAAGCCATAGAAGAGGGGGCAGAACTTCGCCCTGGGGTGTTCCTCTAATAACGTACTTGGTTAAGTTTATAAAGTACCTAGAATCCTTCTGTCGCTGAGCATGGATATAATCCGCTCCCTGATGTAGTCCTTTACACCAAGTCCAGAAGTCATTGAAGCAAAATGTACTCCCTATGCCATTGTCCTTGAATGGCACTTGCATCGAAGTAGCAGAAAAGCTCTCAGTGCTCGATATGTGTGTCAACTACAATCTTCATTGGAATTGCAAATATTCAAAACAATTTCAACACCTCTATTCCCTCCATTTCTAATGTCCCCATTGCTTGTGTTATGTTTACCATGAGAAGGATCTCAATGCACCCTTGAGCATCTGTGTATCATAAAAAAACATCTACACACCTGCTCCAGTTTGAAAAATAGGTTTTTGACTTTACCGTACTGTAGGTAAATGTATTCAAATAAGAATTTTTAAAAATACATAAAATCTCCTACTACAACTAACCATATTATAGTTGCAGCAATATTCTCATTTCTTATATCCGCTTATTCATAGTCGTATATAGCCTATATCCAAGAGAATATGTTTATGCTATCGTTCTTAATGTGTTTCATATTTAGATACACAAAAAATCTTACACACTCGTTAACGCTTGCAAAAAAAATAGTTTCAAATTGAAATCAAATGTCTAAGTTTCCGCGAATAAGACATAAAATCTTAATAGCATTTCCAAAGTGGTGATCCTCATCACTCAACAATAATTGTTTGCATATCTTTAAGTAATGCCCGAGTTGGCGGGTTCTTGCGAGAGAGCTAATCTTTCTGTTGTTTATATTATTATAGGTGACAAAAAAAAAATACAATCAATACACTTCTGACCGAAAGAAATATCTATTCCTATTGTATTTGGCTTATTTGGTTAAAATTAGATCCGCGAAATCCATGTATGTACGAGTATCTACCACGCAATATTGATTGTTAGAATTAGAATTAGGATCAGTCAGTGTTTGATAATGTGGAAAGCAACAATTATAGACACCGGAGGCAGTGGATCTGTTCCAAAGATTCGTATTGAAAAAATTCAAAATGTATCTAATCCGTTGAAGAAAAAAGCAAAAAAAAAGAAAAAGAAGGCCAATCATTTTGTATTTTCAACATCTAACATGCGTCCAGCTCCAGAAAGGGTTTGTGATTTTTCATGTTTTTTGTTTAAGGATATTGAATTGGCGGCCCTTTGGCAAATAGGATAACGTTTTTTGTTCAAAATACGAGTATTGATAAATCTTATGAGACTCATAATTAAAATATCGTTTGTAATATACCCAGTGTAATTTGAAAGTGTATTTGAAGACATTTTTCGGGGACTCAAAAGTCTATTAGCCCTTTGAATAAGAAAGTCGATAATTTTTCTTTTTTAATTATGGCCATTTAAACGGTTGTTCTTTTAGTGTCAAAAACAAGAGAAAAAAATTGTTGATGAACATACCTGACGGATCGTATATTACACTGATATATTTGTGATAAGCTAAAATCATTTCTATGGTGTCCCAACAAAGTTTCCAAAATTGATCCTCCACTTTTAAAGCTCTAATTTGGATTTTATCCAGAAGGTTCCTCTCTCCTTTTTTAGAAATTGATTGAAAAAATCTTCTAGGGCAAAATCCCTCGTCATAATAGTAAGTAAGAAACCTTCGGCCTTCGATTATTTTCCGAATATATGTATATGTAAATTTATCACCTCTTGGTAATCCTGCATTCTACTTTTTTATAATTCACACGGACTTAATGGTATATTAAGAGACCCTTATAATGTAAAAGTAAAAGACAGCACGGGCGATGGGGAAATTAGGAGGTGTCGATGAACCGCTAGGCTTATTGCTTCCATAAAGTAAGTTCACCTTATTGAGCCTACGCGATTTAGTATAGTATTAGAATTTCGTATTTATATTTTTAGAAAAATTTAAAAAAAAAATATTTGGTTATATGCAATATTATGCTATCTTAAATTTAAGTCAGCACAATGTCAATTACAATTACAAATTACAAACCAACAGAGGTCCCATTGAAATCGGTTCTATCGCAGCTACGCCACCAAGATGAGCTTAAGCAATAAATAGAATTTTAAGATCTAGCTCTATGTACAGTGGACGGCATTACGAAAACCCATTTGCTGGAATGCTCTATCAAAGTAGTAGTGTTAAGCTTGATTAAATCATCCATTTCTACACAAACAAAATAAAGAGTGACCAGATAGCATTGATAGTCTTTCCAATTTTTATATTTCAGCAGCTGTCCAAGGAAAAAATGACATCAACATGTCAAAGTACTGTTTACTACTTATTTCATTCGGACCACCAAAGACAATGCCGTGATTTCGATAATTTAGCGTTGGAAATGTTTGCCTGATCCAGATTTTTGCCAACAAACATCTTCTCGGACGATGCCCAGTTTTGTCTTAGCGTCTATTTCAAGAATATAAATTGCCCTTATTGGAGGTTACACAAACTAACAAGTTTTGGACTAAGCATCAATACATCCACAAAGGTCGACTTTTTGGTTTCTTCCGAAATTAATGAGATACCGTCTCGGGTGTAGATCGATGCTACACGACTTTCTGTGGCCAGAACTCGACAACATCGATATGTCCGAGCTATAGTTTCAACAAGACGGCGGCGTTACATGCCATACAGGCGACGCAATCATCGAAATACGAGTATTAAACGAGCAATTTGGCGAATGGGTCATCTCACGACGAAAGTTCACCGATTGGCCACCGCGATCATGCGACTTGAAACCACTCGATTATTTTCTTTGAGCCTACGTCAAGTACTTATTCTACACACTAACAAGCCAACCCACATTATTATTTTATTTTCCTACCGTTCTTATCTGATCACCCTAATAAGTCTATATAAGTTCCTTAGAATCTGCTCAACTTGACGAGCCTATACTGTATGAACGTTGATATTTTTGGATGTTATTCAATAACATGTCTCAGAATGCGAGCATATACGTGACTGCTGTGAGAAAAGTTGCCATCAAGCACACTCTTACAGTTTTGATGTTTTCCAAAAATTCAAATGTTCTAATTAAATTAATGTCTTTTTAATCTTTTATTTTTAATTATTTTATTTTTTTTTTACAGCCCGGCTTCAAACTATCCGAACAAACTCGTATAAATATGAATTGGAACATAGGAAAACAACATTCGAAATGGTTCTTTCTAACAACTGCCCAAAAGAAGATATTCCTTACAAAAGGCCTCAATTATTTTGGTTCTTCTGCTCGTGATAACATTCAAATCGTTGATAATCGTATATCAAAACGGGAACTGTCGATTTACATACCACATTGTTCACAAATACAATCGTGCACTATCAAAAATATTAAGGGAAATTGCATCGTCAATGGAATTCGAATGGAATTTCGCAAAGAACAGGCATTGTTTAATGGCGATTCGGTGACTATCAAATCAGAACCAGAACCGGAACCAGACGACAACAACAAAAAACTAATACATTTTCTTATTTTCAAGAAAACTGGAAAAAAGTCCAAACAAGAAAGTAATTAAATATATTTTTGTCTAAAAAAAAAAATGTTGGTCTTAATGTACTCGTTCTCAAAGGGTTATGGCTACCCTTATAAGCAGCATAATGATTTACACATTGCGAACTCTAGGAAATCTTACTGATTTGACAAAGCAATATAGCTGACTTAATGCCAATAGAAATGTTTTCGACTTCCAATGCTTAGGTTAGGTAAGTTAGTGGGCTGACAGTTGATCTTGTTACCGTCACACATAGTTCAATGTAGATCCTGTGATACCCTAGGGTTTGTGACCCCTTGTATTGAAACCTATGATAATTCTATGTCGATCAAGCCCGTTAAGGGTATAGATGGGTTACAGCAAGCTTTAGCCTGAAATGTCAGAGGATATTTCTAAAGTATTGAAATTTCTATCGTCACATACGAGTAATAGCCTGGCTAGGGAGAGGTAATGCCTTCTCGGGGGGTATTCATTTCCTTTACCACCACTTGAGCAATCATTCCCCGCACCAGGCTCGTAGGAGCATGTGACTCCTTGCAACGTCTGGTAGATGAGTTTGAAACTTCCAATGCTTACTAGTTACTATGAGAATCAATAAGGATTTTATACGTGACGAAAGCCTATCTATATTGATGGCTCAAAGATGGAGTGTGGTCTTCGTTCAGAAATATCTTTTGAGTCCCCAAATAAGTAGGTATGTACCCGAATTTGCTAATGTTTTTTAAGCCGAATAACTAGTCATCAGAGAAGCTTGTAGGTTACGCAGGTGGAAAAGTTTTCTAGAATGATTTTACCTACCTTTAATAAACTTCAAACATTTGATTTGATACGCAGACTCAGCCTATACATAGCCTGGATCGTTTCTATCTGCAGCAAATACGCACCAATAGGAGAGGAGAGAAACTAGGCATTCCTCACAACTTTCAACGTCGCCGTCCGTAGTATAGCTGTGGGGACCAATATCAAAAGAAAATGATCCTTCATTTCTTCTGGAAAAGCTCTATTTTGGTCAGGAACTCTGGTTGACCTACTTTCGGAAATGAAGATCAAAGACCTGATCGCTCTGGGACAAATTTCGGTTACTTCAATAGCGCCGATTTCGATATCTATTGGAAAACTGTTTTGTTTACCTGATGCAATTAAGAATCATGTACAGTGGCATAGTCTGGATATCTTAGTTTATATTGAAGTGAAAACTGATGGAAAATTCAGACCACTTGTCTAGTCTGTGATAGTGCTTGCCGGCCATTTTCAATTTCTAGTGAACTTTCTCCAAATTTATTTATCAAGTTAACAGAGATTTCTCTTAGCCAGATCCCGCCAATAGCGATGAGGTCTGCCTCTGGCTCGCGCTCGTATTATTGTTCTCTCGAAAACACCAAGAAAACTGTCATATCTGTCTGGAGGTGGGTCTAGCTTCTGCACCATACAGCTAGATATATGCATGTGCCTTTTCCATTTGAAAGGGGTGTAGTTTGTTTACTAATCGAACTGCGCAACTTTAAAAGACAAATTGTAAACACAGCAGCTCAAGCATGTCCGACATAAAAATAGGAAAAATCGAAAGGGGAAACTTCTTGGCTACATGAAATTGTGATATTAATACTCTTCTGGTCAAAAAAAGGTAGACCTATGTTTTCCCACGACCAGTGATTTCTTCTGAACTTAATATAGACTTTCAAAAATAAAAGACTATAAGACTAAGTTATTTCTGATTTTTCACTTCGTTGGTGTGATTTTGGCGATGTATTCTAACGCAATTGTAGCTATGTCGTCCAGAAAGAATAACTTTTCGTTTAATTTGTTTGAGACAAAAAAGCGCGAAAAGTTGTTTGTTAAAATAATGTTGTGGTGAGAATAAAAACAATAAAATTAATAAGACAAAAAAGCTTTTTAGTTATTAAATTATTCACGCACGAAATGCGTCTGCATTGGAATTTTCTCGGCTGTCACATTTATTGATACTTTAATATCTCCATAATGACGTTGTATTCTTTGATTTGTGATCTTAAAAGGTTTTTAAAAGATTATACCTTGACAATGTTTCCTTATGTTCAAGTATTTTTTTTAATTAGTTATACTAAATGTATTTTTTCGGATTTGATAAATCATTATATCTATTAAGCTAAAGCAAGGGCTGTTAAAGAATTTAATGTTAAATAATCTCTTAAGCTTCAATGATTGCCGAAATAAATTAATGAATGCAATTAAGTTCAAATAATGCAATTATGGATGAAATCATTTCTATTCTTAGATAGGGTGAGAATCGATTGCCAGACTTTCGGATTGACAATCGAACACACTTATCATTACGCCATGGGCTACTAGCACTTTTCGAATTACTTACCACTTCTTATAAGCATTTTACATTCTTTGCAATATCTTTACCTGGTTTCGCAATTCAAATAAGCTGGATAAAACTTTTCCTCTCGAAAGCCATCTCACGCTAGACTTGTTTTATCAATATGTGTGAGAATGTAATACAATAGAATGTCTGGAAACATTGAACTGCAAAGCTAATCGTCTGATGCTGATTGATGCATAAGTCCCAGTATTTTTTCATAAACCAAAACTTGTAGAGCTCGTATTTCTAAATACTCCGGTAGTAGGCAGTCGAAGCAGAAGCAGAAATGCAGAAGTGGAGGCTCCCCTACTTCAAGAAGAATACCCTATGTTGCCGCCACCAAGCGCGATTTGAAGTGGTGCAATCCTATGTTGCCGCCACCAAGCGCGATTTGAAGTGGTGCAATCCTTTAAATACCTTCGGTCAATAGTAGCAGCCGAAAACAATATAGAAGAAGAAATACGCGGGCGGCTTCTCAAATCCAACAGATCCTACTATAGTCTGTCAAAGCTCTTCAAATCCAGAAGTCTCACCATAACTTCAAAACTGCTGCTGTACAGGACCATGGTCCATGGGCAGGGCACCTAGCTCGCATGAGCGAAGAGGAACCTGTTTGGAAATTTCTTTGTGGTACATTCTATGGTAGATGACAGCGTGGTAGACCATGCTTGCGCTGGAGAGATGGCGTAGACCAGGACGCCCGAAGCCTTGGGGTGCGCAACTGGATGGCGTCGGCTAGAGACCGGTATAGGTGGAGAGACTTGTTGAAAGAGGTCAGGACCGGAACCCGGTTGTCGAGCCGATGATGATGATGAGGAAGTCATCCGTTAGGATAGAGTTTATGGTACCTTTGTCGAGTTCTATTTCAAATTTCATTCTACAGCCCTCAGCAGATTAAGGGTGAAGATTTGAAATGAGAGATAAAAATTAAACGAACATAATGACAAATCAATTTTCTATTCGCTACGTAAAAAATCACTTTTTGAATTGAAATCTTCCAAAGGAACACCCCATTAGAGTGATTGTTTTAACAACTTATCAATATTTATGAAAACTTTTATAAGAACTTATCGAAAAACCCATAGAATTTTTATAATGAATGTTAGTTGTTGGAAAGAACTCGACGAAGGCAGTCAACGAGTAAAAATTTAATGTTCCATTTTAGTGAAAGAGTTTTTATTGCTCACCATTGCACTGACCTACGATTCAGTTAAAACAATAACTACATTCCTTAAACTTCATGTAGGTTAGCTAGTTTATTTTTATTGTCATCACCTCTGTTAGCAAATACATGATTGATCGCCTTAACCAAAACCTCTTTAGGGTATTGTTACTGATATGTATTTGAATTATAACGAATCACCCTATATTACTTTATATTATAACCGCTATTAGATACAGGCTATAGTCATATTGTGAAGCTGTAAGCCGTCATATTTAGATGAAATAAATGTCATTCCTTATATTGAGTTCAAAGAACGTGGTCGACCTTCCCTTAAAGTTAGAATTTATCAGTTACCAAAAAAGTGCTAACAAAATTTAAATGTCGAACATTTTTGTGGAGTATTAGCATTAAATATGTACATATTAATATAATGCCTAGTATAATGAAACCATTACAAATAAAAAGTATGGAAATAACCCACAAACATTCCGGTCCACTCACATACAGGAGAGGTATGGCATGTTTCTCAAGAACTGTCGCCATCTGTTTTATATATTACAAGCTTTATCCAGATTTGCATTTTAAGTCAAGAAATTCATAATAAAATGCAGGTATCACAGAAATGAAAAAACGGTATTTTCTTCAAACACTGAATCTAACAGGAAGAGTTTATTTTATATTATTTGTTGGTTAAACGTAGTACAAAAGACTTACACTAAGTTATTTAAGTTATTATTATTATTATTCATTTGAGGAAAATTAAGGCACAAAATACTGCTATGTATGTTAATATTTCAATAAACAAAATAAATATAGTAACCAATCAAACACAAAAGAAGAATCAAAAGAATTAACATAACTACGGCGGCGATATATATGAAACAATCAAATTCGTCAAAATCCAGGTCTCTCAATTGTTCATAATCAAAATCAAGGCTTACATAATCATGAGTAGTAGATGATCTCGTTGGCGATGGTGGATCCCTGATGCTTTCCGGTTCAATAATCGTAATTTCATTGGCACGGTTCTCAAGAGGTTTTGGGATTTCATAAAATTGCTGGGCAAAGTAAGATGGTTCCGGAAACTTCCAATATATTGGATGAACAATAACATTTGGATCAAAGTTTCTATATACTGATGATAGAGGTGATGATGGAGATGGAGAAGACGATGATGGTTGCTGATAATAATGCTCATGGTCTTCACTAAGTGGTGATGAGCTTATTTCATTCTGATCAGAACTGATAATATCTTCTTTCATTGTCGGCAATAATTGTTGGGGAATGTTCTTCCCGGAAGTTTCCTCCGAATCAGGTTGTGGGCTTATATCATGTTTTTCAAGAGCAAATCGAACTTTCTTAGTTACTGTACGACGATCTCGATGATCTGGCAGCGTCTCTGGATCACGATCATCACAATACTGATTGTCTTCTCTAAGTGGCGATGATCTTATTTCTTTTTGATATGACCATACAATACCTTCTTTTATTGTTGGCAATCGTTGGGGCTTATTGGTCGTGGAAAATTTATTCGATCGAAATCGAACTTTTTCAACTATAACACTGCCATCTTGATTATCTGTCTCCCTCTCCTGATCTTTATTTGTCTCGACTTCATCGATTTTCAAATCCATATCGAAATTCCTCTTCAGAAATTAAAATATCACGTGTCAATGTGTAAATAACAACAAAATATCTCTCTAGATGTTAGCTACACTTCCGATGTCTTGAAGTTTCAATTCTGTTATCCCCGACGGTTTTGCGTAAACTGCAATAAGTACTCCAGAGATAATTTGGTGCTGTGATCGCAAAATTTGTAGTAAAGCCATTCAAAATGCATTGAAACGAACAAAAACTAAACGCACTTTTCATTCATTATACTTTGGCGAATCTTAATATTCTTTCTTAGTTCAGGTAATAAATTTTTTTATGGCTTTGTATTTGTTCTCCAGCTAAAAATATTTCTTGTGGGGCCGTATATGCTCCAGTCAATGAATGATTTCATTCTCCTATTTCCCCTCAGCCAACGCCGCCGTAGTGCATCGTATTTACAGACTTCTAGCTGGCAGAAGGCAATGTTATGGGTGTCATTCACCAAACAATGATTTTGAAAAATTAAATTTCCACAATGCCATTTGAGTGCATTATTTTAAATCTATAGATTTAGAATTCTGTTTGTAGATGTGGTATGTATTCATTCGCATGATCTTATAGATAAATATTTTATCTTCGTTAGATCGAGGTTGAATGTGTGTGTAAGAAAACTCAGTGTCATAACTAGGCAAGGAATTGATATTAATTTCTGCCAATCGCCATGGTGTGTACTTATGAGCTGAAAAAAAAAGGTATTAGTATAAAGTTTATGGGCCAATTTGATCTTACTTACAGTTACCTAAGTATCGTCATTAGGTAAGATATAATTTCCTCCAGCCCTCTTGAACTCTGCAAAAATCGATATATCTTTATCCATAGCCATTTTACATTGGGATTACATCTGATGCGGTCATAACTTAGCTAGAAGAAAGGTAAAGTTACATACTACTTAAATAGTGTGAGAATTTGCTCGTTTAGAATTTTTCAGTGTATTAAGGTATGATTACATTTTATTTGGTAAAAACTCCGGATTCTGAGATAAAGAATACCTTTTTTTCTAAAACTTTGGCGAGTTAGTGGGTAAAATGCTTTCATGGTGATTTTTTATACTATCCTTTATTATATTTGAAAGTTTCATCAAGATCTCAAAACCTTTATACCATACAACAGAAACCATACTATACCAACACCCTATGTGGACGTATATTTAATAAGCCTTAATCCCATGTAGGTAACACAGTACCTATTCATATTTCATAAAATATTCATAAAATATTCATAGGGATCAAAACCGGTCAATGTGATGATTTGGATGAAATTTTCAAGTTTGTTCTTATTAGCCAATGGAACGTTTAGCGAATGGTTTTAAAAAAATCCGCCTAAGGTCATATACATTTTTCATTATATTTAAATTTTTACATATAGTACAAGTGTATATAGTAGATATAAAAATGCTACTGTATAATAATGGCGCGAAGAAGATCAAAGCAGCAAAAGCATAAGCACCGCCAACTGAAAACAAAAAGCTGACCAGCTTGCTGTCCAGAGTTGAAAATGTAGCTGCTTCCTTGAATATAGTATCATTGAATACTCGTATTTAATAGGCGGCTCAAGGACCAAACTTAACCAGGAGAAATAACTGCCGACATTTTTATATAAACCGAAACTTGGCCAACAGAAAATTTTCTATCTTCTCAGACTTGTTCCTCAGTCTGTTCCTCATTGCTTAGAAAATGCAGATGCTATCAGATAACTGTAGTGAGTTACTATTACATAATGCATCTTTTCTAATTTTTAATCCAAGATCACGACGAGGACGTGACACACAAAGATCTTCTTTTTTTATACTTTTATTTCATTAGTTTAAATTTTTTGGTTTTGGCTTGAGGTTTAATTTTTTTGTCTATGTTTCTATTTTCGGTTTTTTATTTATGTTCCCATAGTAAATCAATTCATATTTTTGTAATAAAGTAAACGATCAAGGAGGTATTTACTTGTGCAAAGGTTAAATTCGCCGAGATTTGTTCAAGCAAACTTGCAAAACTTGATCTTAGAAAATGTGTTAAGCTTTTAAATTTAAATTTGGTGGTGCAACAGCTCGGAGTGAACCAGGACCTAGTGACTTACAACTCTCAACCATTCCTATTTGCGTGTGTTACCAGGAACGGTAATTCCGATTCCGAACGGCTTATGAGCAACACTTTCCATGACAAGAGATACTCTTGGAGAATTTGTCAATTCCTCGTGTTTAGCTTTAGTATCCTTAAAAAATGATTTTTCGATTTGACAATATGTTCTCCAGAATTTAATTTTTTAAATATGATTATACACGCTTAAGGCAGAAAAAGAACGTTCTACATAGCTACTTGTTGTTGACATTATGAAAAGAAGTGTAAAGCATTCTAAGATGATATTCTGTCTGCGGTTTAGTATGCTTATTGCAGGAGAAGATCGGTAGATAATGCCTTACGAACTATCGAATATTCCCTCCACCATAAAGAGTACACTATGGTTGCTTTTACAGATACAGAAGGCGGTTTAAAAACGTCGGTCGGCACATCTGCAATCGCATCTAGAGGTAAATGGGTCATTTGGTGAACTGAATAACCAAATTTTCACTAGCAGGGCTTCACTGTGTGGCTTTTCTCCCCTTCTCTGGAACTTGGTAGTAAATGAGTTGCTGACATGCCTGGAAACGGAGAGCTGCAGTGCAGAGTGATTGCTTATGCAGACGATGTTGCTCTTACCGTATCAAGAAGTTAAAAAAACTTCTAACAAACGCTCTAAGCAATCTAACAAATAGGACAGAGCCGTATGGCCTGGAAGTCAACCCCCACAAAACGGAACTTGTACTATTCACTCGGAAGTACCATATTCCTCATGTAGATAACCCTTCTATTAAAAGTATTCCACTAGATTCGTCAGATGAAGGAAAATTCTTGGGTTTTCTTTTTGACTAAACTGGTAACCTTATATACAAGAAAGAGTCAAAAGGTCAGGAAGTGTTACTTTTCTAATGCAAAAATTGGGAACAAATGGGGCCTTCAACCCCACATAACTTACTGGATTTATACTTGAGTAATCAGACCGATCATCCTTATGGTGTAGCAGTATAGTGGACCGCTCTAGAAAACTCTGAAAATCAATGACAAGCTTAGAAAAGTCCAGTGAGCACTACAAACGACCCCCCTGCCACACTAGACTTTCTGTCCCATCTGCTTACCCTCGACATTTTCAGCAAACAGACGGCGGCATGTAACAGCCAGATGCGTAAAAGCTTCTTCACTATGGACCAATTGGCCATTCTGAACTCATTCGGATCAAATAATAGTCATATCAATTACGATGTCCCAAAACTACAGTTTGGCAAAAAATTCCAAGTCACCATTTTTTCATGATCTTTTTGGGAGCATATAAGTTTTTTGGAAGATGATTCTATCCATTTTCACACTGACGCGCGGATCGAAAACTGATGATGGGTTTGGTGGGGGTGTGTACTCAGGTTAGACTAAAATTATGTCTCACTTTCTATCTTCCTATTCATTGTACGAGTAGCATGTTCGAGGCAGAACTTATGGCGATTAAATAAGTCCTGTCTTGGCTCAAAGAAAACGTGTTATCGTCTACTGATATCCGCATTTTCTCGGCTAGGCGGCTATTAAATCTATGGGTTCAATCTCTACTTATTCTATAACAGCTCTCCAATGCCGTTCATCTCTTATGGTGCAGCAGTTTAATACTCCCCTCTGTTGGGTGCCAGGGACATAGGGACATTCCAGATAATTGTAAGGCTAATGAACTCGCCTAAAGTGGAACAACATTACTAATATTATCTACATGCAAACATATTCTGAAGCAAAAGCTATTGAGAGGAAAAACATTAGATGTAATTATTTGGCCACCTGTCTGATGGCAAACAGATCTGGCCAATGCTTCATCTAAAACGTTCCAAGTGTTTGATATCTTTAAGCAAAACTGGTCACTCTTTTATAGGCAAAGACGCAATGAGGCTTGCCGTTTATTCAAACGATTTTTGCAGAAGCCATACGGACGAGGAAGAGGTAGAATCAATTCCTCATCTTCTATGTTCCTGCCCTGCTCTATCCCATATATGAAGGCTCCATCTTGGAGAGGAACCTAGTGCTCTCCAAAGGAGCTCCAAATGGTTCAACGAGTTGTGAGAAAATCTTTAGATTCATGTGGTATCACAATGAACCAACTCTGGTCTAAGTGCGCCAACTACGACGTTGTCAGCCACTTCAACCTAATCTAACCTAACCTTTGAGAAAATACATAATGGAAATATTTTTGACTTGTGCAGTCTTTTTTTTTTGTAATTATCAAACTTTTTTGAGGAAAGTAATGCTAAAAATTTGAATTTCTTTAATAGTCAAACTTTGTATGGCCACTTTTTGGAGAGCTGTTAGGCATGCGCGTGTCAGTTACTTTTGCTTTTACTATACTACCTATATAAATGCAATGCTATTTCATTGAATTGACATTCGTCCTTAATTGGATTCCTAGGTTGACTTTTGACCTCAATAGTTCGAAAATTCAACTAGGGATGATATTTACCATAACTTCACGTAAATTGGCAAAGTTCACGAAACATTTTAAACAACCTAATTTTGGGGTATAAGCAAGGAACTACTTAGCAGATTTCTATTTTCTATTACTAAGCTCCGAAGCTTTGTAGTCAATACAAATTATGTTGAAAGAAAAACATAAATCTTTCATATCAAGTACTCACCAGCAATTCATCCAGTTGAAATTAGTTGCAATCACAATCACAGGAAGGAATCGCATTAGATATATGTATTTGCTCCAGTTGCCTGGAATGTTATTTAATATTATTATAGATATTTGTATGTACGAGTATATAAGCCTTGTACCTTAAAGTGTCAAACTCATGCGGAATCAATTCCATGGTTTAGTTTTCCCCAGCAGCGTTAGAAGTCCTCAGTGATGGTTGGCCACTGAAGCTAAAGAGTATATACCTACTCTTCGATGCCATCGCAGATGGAAGAAGAATCCAAGGTAAGCCTCTTCGTCGATGGAGCGACCAGGAAGAAGGAGATCTCCATTTTCTTGATGTACAAGATTTGTACCGGGAGGTTGGTGACCGAGGCGGCTGGAGGGGCCCAGGATCACCACGCTTTGGAAGCGACTGATATCTAAATATAAATATGATAATAATAAGAAACTAATCTTTTTGTTTATACTAATAAATACTAAAACATATTTTTTTTTAATTTACGTATACATAATATTCAAGGGGTTATGGCTATCCTTTTAATGTTACGGTGTAAGACAATGCGAGCATTTATGTAGAGAGCATTTAATAGCAGATGTCGATCCGCATTGATATTGAAAGCCTTTACATCAGAATGAGGGGAACATCGAAAAGGAAATAGTATTCGACATTCTAGTAGTTCGACTAAGAAAATAACCTACATTTTTGACAGTTCGTCCCAAATTAGGGTCAAGGGTAAAATGATAAGCATTTTCAGCTAGATGAGCATTACGGCGGAATTGTTTAAGGGGGGGAATGGGAATGACTATTTCATTTGAACATTATTAATAGAAAAAGCTATACAACAATGAAAAGCACCCAACGTTACGATGATTTTCAGATCTAATACACTCTTTAAAGATAATTTTAAAGCAGATGGCAGATGATTTTCATATAAGGTTTTAACCATTGAATTTTCAAAAAAAATGTTAAATATTCTTTTTTAAACTTTTTAAAAAGTTTCTACATAAAACATTTTATTTAAACCCATTAAGCCAATAATTACATTATTGTCTTAATTTTGATAGATCATAGAAATTAAGGGATACAAAAAAAAAAATTAAGAAAATTCTTGCTGCCACTTTGGGTTCGTTTTTTAGTTAAAAAAAAATAAATAATTTTTCAGGTAGTGGTACAAAATTATTGGGTAGGAAATTTCAAATAAATGGAGTATTACGAGTATGTCATTGAGTTATCAAAAAATTTTATTCTTTTTCAAAATTTAAACTTTCCAGGTCTATCTGGAAAAATGAGACATTTTTGGTAGACGAAGCGATTCATTTCCCCGCAGATGGATCTAAGACTGATGACAGGGTCGGTGGAGGCGTATACTCCGAAAGATAAAATCTTTGTCAATCTTTTCGTCTTCCCAATCACTGTAGCGTGTTCCAGCCAAAACTTCTAGCAATGAAAGAAGTCCTCTCTTGGCTCAAAGAAAACGTGATATCGACTACTGATATACGTATCTTCTCAGACAGTCAAGCTGCCATAAAGTCATTGGACTCTGTCTCCATTAACTTACTAACAGTCCAAAATTGTCGATCATCTCTGGTGGAGATGTCAAAACAGTTTAACATTCACCTTATATCGGCGCCGGGTCGTAGAGACATTCCAGCTAACTGTAAAGCTGACGAACTTGCAAACAAAATGGAACAATCTTACCTTTGTCGGATAGCAAATCTAACATCGGTATATCCCTAGCTACTTGTAAACTTAGCCTAAAGCATGATACCATAAAGAAAGCTAACCATAGATGGACCAGCACCCCAACTTGCCAGTCAACGAAACTAATTTGGCCATTGTTTGATGCTAAACGCTCAAAACAACTAATTTCTATTGGTAGATTGCATATTAGCTCCGTTATAGGTGTCCTTACTGGACACTGCCTAATAGGAAGACATGCTTTTTGACTTGGAGTTCCTGCAAATGATTTTTACAGAAGTTTCATGGATGAAGAAGAAGAGGAGATAGTTTCTCACCTTCTATGTTCTTGTCCTGCCCCAGCACAAAGGCGTAGACTCCACTTGGGACACCTCTACTATAACGATCCTAGTGATCTAAGAAATTCCGACATTCACTGTCTCAAACGCTTTATTTTAAGCTATAAATGGTTTAATGAGTAAGGGTGATTTTTGGAATCATGTGGTATCACAACGGACCAAATATTGGGTCTAAGTGTGTTGGCTCTTCCGGCCAGCAGCCACCTAAACCTAACCTAACCTTTTCAAAATTTTAATACACAATACTATCCAAATTTGACAGTTGCTTTAGCAAAAAAAAAAACATTTTGATAAATCGAAAACAAAAAATTCCTTAAATTCACAAATCCATCGATTTTATTACGAGTATTTGTATCTTCATTGGAAATTAAGTCCCAAACGTATAACACATGGCTGAATCTAGCGCACAGGCTTTAAAAAAATATCTTGTTAATTATATATCACATTTGAAACACCAAGATATTTTTAGACCAAAAATAATATATTTTCCACTAAATGTGACAAACGAGAACGACAATGGATAATCAGGTATAACATCACCTCTTCAGACGTATTGCCAACGTTCTGAGAGAATCAGCATTTGACTTAACGGGATTTACTCGTATACCAGTGGCAAAACACGATATTTTCTGCCCTTTGTATCTTATAATATGCTTAAAAATAATTATGGAAAAAAATGGCTACAATTTGACAGAATTAATGGCATTTTTGAAATCATAACGATGGTTATATGGTGTATACAGCTAGTATAGAAGATAATGATAGATAATGGTTAGTGCGTTGGAATGTCTATCACGCAGAGTGTTTTGGGTTCAATTTTCAGTCGATGCAAAAAAAACTTTTTCAAGTTTTTCGAGGAATTGGCAAATTTTCCAGGAATATATCCGGAATCGGCAGAAAATTGTAGGTAGGAGTAAGTTTTCTAATGAGTACTTTGACACTTCCAAAGAAAAACGACTATTCATGAATTGATTTTATCTATTATATTTACTACACACTCGAAACAAATACCATCAATTGGTACACTGATGGATCGAGAACAAGCGAAGTTACTGGTGGCAGTCCACCAGCATCTTTCAAGTGGAGGTAAATGTCATAGTGAAATGCGTGGATCGCAATCTCGAAAAGAATTATCGTAAGAAAAACATTGCCATTATGTCAGATAGTCAAGCAGCACTCAAGGCTCTAAGCTCATACACCATCAGTTCTAAGCTGGTGTGGGAGTGCATAAGCAGCTAAATGAACTTGGTAACCAGAACAGGGCCACACTTTCCTGGGTACCTGGTCACGTTGGTTTTCATGGTAACAAAAAGGCAGATTCCCTAGCAAAAATAGGCGCTTCAACTCCTCTAACAGGGCCTGAACCCTATTGCGGAATAGGAGAAAATGTCATCAAAACCAAAATTAAACAAGAAGAGGAGGCAAACAGGTTCAAAAATGAACTCCCTAAGCTGAGACAAGCGAAATTACTACTGGGCAACTACAACCGGCAACGTTTCGAAAACTGCATTAACTTAAGCAGGAATAACCTAAGAATAATAACAGGTATTCTAACAGGACACTGGAAACTTAGAAGGCACCTTAATTTACTTGTCGTGGTAAGCAGTGCCACTTGCAGATTCTGCAACATGTATGAGGAAACACCGGAACACAAACTGGGAAAGTGTTGTCCATTCGTGCACCAAAGGGGCTCACCAGCATTTATGCCTTTATTCTTAATATTTTTTAAATTTTGAAGTAGTTATTAAACTTTACTTACTTAATGTAACAAACATTATTAAGTAGTACCATTTTGTTAAATTTATATCTTGTATATGAGGTATTTATATCTTATTAAGTGCAAAAGAATTGCTAAAGTGTGGAAGTGATTGCTAGCAATAGGCCTATGTAATAGTAAAAAATAAATAAACCTTCTTTATATATGTACTCACTCAAGGTCGCTCCTTTCTTTAACGTCATTTCAGTCAATTCGTCTAATCTAGATTGAAATCGGTTTCAAAACCTTGAGATATCTGTAGTTCCAGTACCTACTTATTTCATTTTCGCCAGCATGCCTGAAATGTTATTCTATTTTATTATGTGTATTGATATTTGTAAATGATATACATACATGCCTCTTATGGGGAATTAAATTCATGATTCCTTTTTCCTCAGGATAAGAAGACTTTGGTGATGGTTGGCGTTGACCCGTCTTCTCTTCGGAATTTTTTACTTTTGGGAGTCTGGCAGTTCCTTGACTACGCCAAAAGTCTGAAAATGAGATAAAGCTATCAAAATTAAACGGCGCACAATATGCGTGAAATTGTAAAATTTTAAAATCTGAGCGTTTTTACAAAACGACACCATCATGAGGTAAGCATTGACGTAGCGTAGTAACTTACGGTGACTACTATGATGAAACCTAAGGCTATACTATAGCGGAACTTGGGGCTCCCATAGTCGACATGTCGAATTGGAGTAGGATGCCACTACTAATTGCCCTGCAACGAAAGTATGTTCTCACCAAGGCGCTCTCAAGAGATGTTAGTGGAAAAATTCTTTAGTCTCCGGTTCCAGTTAGGCTGCACTTCTTGGCGCTTATGGCGTGAGCAACTCTGACATATTTAGAGAGAGATCAGTAAGGATCTTCAGTAGGGACTAGCCAGGTTGGACCAATGGCAGCAGTGGGTTACTGGCATCAGATTATCCGGCTTGCTGTCCCCCGGGAGAAACTTTGTGAAACTCGGAGAAACTTTGTGCTTCCTTCTCTGGATATCTAGCTCAGGATTAGCCTTCTTCAGGCATGCGTCGTCGGCCTAGGAGTTTGTGACAACCATCCAAAAGGCAGTTTTCAACTTTTTTTTCGAAAATTGTAAGTTGAAAGATGTCCCTAAAGAGAATAATGTGTCCTGTAGGAAATGACTGATTTCGGGAAACTGATGAAGTTTTTGTTTTTTCCAGATAATTCCCAGGACATATTGTTGGGTTTTCCTCTCCAGTTGTGTTGATTTTAATAGATAATTGAATACAATAAAATATAAATATTAATTTTAAGATGTTTTTTGTCAGTTTTATTTACACAACTAATTTTTAATAATAATAGCAACGCGTTTCGGAATTAGAATTCCATCTTCGGGCTACTCGAACTGAATATGTAATGATTTTGTGTGGTGTGCCTGTCTCTAACTATACATTAAGGTTGTCTTCTTTTAACAATTGGTTTGTTTTAATATTAAAGTGTCATATAATGCATTTTTCTTTAATGTTAATTTGTCGTTAAGTAGATTGTCTTCCTCTGTTTTTTGTGATTTGTAAATTTCGAAATCTTCGAGAGCGTCAAGTGGTTTTCCTTTTCTGCAATGGTGTAGGGGAACGCGATTGGAGTCAAAGTCGGTGGAGTTGTAGTTTGTTTATATTAAATGTATTGCAAAATTTTATTTTGTGTGAACACAAAATTTGATTTTGAACACAGATCAAAGCAAAACACTTTTCCATTGTTATTGTTATTTCTATATATCTACGTATCTACGTATGCCAAAGTGGAGTCACAAAACCAGGAACAAAGTACAAATATACCAGACCCAGTTTCCCAAGTGTTTTCTTTGATTCTTGCCAGACTTGAAGAGCAAAGCAGGACGAATAAACTTATATTTGAAAAATTAAGCATGCTTGAGCCTAAGACTCATACATCCTAGAATAAATTATGAAAATGGATGAGCTGTTTAAATTTTTTAAATGGAATGCGAATGGATTATCATCAAAAATAGATGAATTATAAATAATTCTACAAAATGAAAAAATTGACATATGCTTGATTACCGAAACTCATTTAAAAAAAGACTGCGATGTAAAAATTAAAGGATTCTGTGCATTTCATCCATATTATGACAGAGCAAGAGGCGGATCCTCTTTATTCATTCAATTAGAACTATAATTGAGATCGATATAATGCAAATAAGTTCAGTAACTGTTAAATTTAGAAATTCATACTATAATGTTGCGTCAATCTACTGTCCTCCTAGAAGTAAAATTGTGAAAAACGACTTTGTAGATCTATTTGAAGTTCTCGGGCTGAAATTTATTATTGGTGGCGACTTCAATTCGAAACACACTTTCTGGGGATCGAGGTGCATCTCAACTAAAGGTAGGCAGCTTTTCAAAGCTTGTATGGCATCTTGTGTTGATTTTTTCTCGACAGGTAAACCAACATACTGGCCAACTGATAGAGCGAAAATGCCAGACCTTGTAGACTTCTTTATCGCAAAAGGACTAGATAAAAATTACACGAAAATCGAGGAAAACTTTGACCTTTCCACCGATCATTCACCAGTCATATTGACAGTAAGTGGAAAGCTAGTCAAAAAGGAAAGAGCTCCATTTTTATGTAACAACAAAACTAACTGGGATAAATTCAGAGAACATTGCGAAAACAATATTGCGCTTAATACATCTTTGAAAACGCCTTTAGAGCTATAAGATGAAGTCGATATAATATTTATTAAAGTCATACAAGACGCTGCATGGAAAAACACTCCACACAACTTTAGAGATCCAATTAGAAGCCCAGATACAATTTCACCGGAAATAAAAGATCTGCTTCGCGAAAAAAGAACTGTTCGGAAAAGATGGCATCAATCACGAGCACCTCAGGACAAAACCATCTTAAACCACCTCTCGAATGAACTCAAGTATGCTATCCGCGAATCAAAAAATCGGAAGATTTCTACCTATCTTGAAGGTCTGACCGCAGATAAAAATACGAATTATTCATTGTGGAAAGCTATAAAAGATGTTAAAAAGCCGCAAATACATTCAGCACCAATCAGACAAAATAATGGTGAATGGGCTAAGTCCGATAGAGAAAAAGCCGATTTATTTGCTGAACATCTAGAGGAAACTTTTAAACCTTTTGACGGTCAGGCATTGATAAATGAACATGGTGATATCCAATGGCCATCTGAAAACTTTGTTATTCGGAATATCACGTTATCAGAACTTCATCAAGCTATTAAAAATCTTAAAAATAATAAAGCTCCTGGGTACGACCTAGTAAATGCTCGCGTGCTTAAAGAGCTACCCAGAAAAGCAGCAATTAAACTTCAGCACCTTATGAATGCGGCATTAAGGCTTTCATACGTTCCACGCGAATGGAAAGTCGCAGAAGTTTTAATGGTTCCAAAATCGGGAAAGTCTCCGAACGAAAAGAAATCTTATAGACCAATTTCCCTCTTGCCACTGATCTCGAAGGTATTTGAGAAAATCCTATTATCGAAGAAAAGCGGCTTATTCCTGACCATCAATTTGGTTTCCGGAAAAGGCACTCAACAATTGATCAGGTGTACAGGATAACCAATGAAATTGAGAAATCACTAGAGCGCATTTTTAGACTTCTCTCAAGCCTTTGACAAGGTCTGGCACGATGGTCTTAAGTTTAAACTGTGACAGGTCTTTCCGGATCAAATATATTACATCCTTGAGTCGTACCTCGAAGATAGGCTATTTCGAGTTAAGCAAGGGAGGGAATATTCGGATTTTAAGGAAATCAATGCTGGTGTTCCCCAGGGAAGTGTTCTCGGTACGATTCTGTTCTACTATACACTGGCGATATTCCTCAAGAAGAAGATACCATAATAGGTACGTTTGCCGACGATACGGCTATACTTGCAACATCCGATTCAGTTGAATCTGCAACCGAGAAGCTCCAACGAGCTCTAGATAAAATTTCGGTATGGACTAAGAAATGGCGAATTGTTCTTAATGAGTCCAAATCAACACATGTTAATTTTACTTACAAAAAAATTACCAATCTGCCCACCTACATTAATTCGGTGGAAATACCATATGCTAATGAAGCAAAGTACGTAGGAATGACACTAGACGCTAAGCTTAAATGGAAAACTCACGTTAAAAAGAAACGAGATCAACTTGAAAATAAATTACGTGAAATGAATTGGCTTATTGGAAGATATTCCAAACTCAGCATCTACAATAAATTGCTTATCTACAAGCAAGTGATAAAACCAGTATGGACGTACGGTATACAACTATGGGGTTGTACTAAACCAAGCAATAGACAAATACTACAATCTTTTCAGAGCAAAGTTCTGAGAGAAATCGTTAATGCTCCTTGGTACATTAGAAACAGTGATTTACACAGAGACTTACGATTGCCAACTACTGTTCAAGATGAAATAGCAGTTTTCGCTAGGAAGCTACGAACTCACTTAAATAACCATAGCAATGGAATTATTCGACAAACAACCTTGTGCGCCGACTTCAAAGAACGAGACCGTTCGACCTAGCGCCATAAGGAGTATCCGCTTTCAAATGTGGTATCCGCAGGTCCTCTCAGTGGGGAGCTTCCTGCCAAACGTGATTATAATATATAATGAAATTAAAACTACTTGATAAGGTAACTTAGTTGTAGTGTGTAGTCGCAAGAACAAAAGGGAGGTGTTTTTTAGTGAGTAAAAATCTCACACTACTATGAGTACCGGGCTCATAGTGTCTATGAAGATTCTTCACCTACCCACGAAAAAAAAAAAAAAAAATTCTATATCTACAGATAGGAAACAAAAACCATCTCGTGAAAAAAAAAATTGCAATTGGGCTTATTTTGGTTTCCAAAAATGATTTACCTCTTTACCTTTTAAACGAAAAAAACAAGTTGTTAGAGTTGTACCTATCTATGTATATAAGTGTTAAAGCGAATATAAAAAAAATCTCTTTCGCGTTGACCGGGAGATTTGTTCACTCCATTTCTCTTTTTTTCCAAAATCGTGGTAAATGACAAACAATGAGTATCTACAAAATGACACAAAATATGGCGATTTGTCAGCTCCATAATTTGTATTTCTGGAATAAGGTATCTATTCAAACCGGTTCTAAGAGACACAGGCAAGGGAGTCTACCTGTTATATTTGTACTTGTACATATGTAGATTCATTAAAATACCGACATTGTCGTTATAACTGCATCTTTCATTTTGAAAATGAATTCAAAAGCCCTAGATGGCATATTAAATGACAGGTAGAGATACCTAAGCAACAAAGCTGCCATACAGATCAAGACTTCACGATCGTCAATCGGCTTACCTGCAGGTAGGCGGTAGTGTCAGTATGAGGTTGTTGTCGTCTTCGACGCTTACCTCTGATCGAAGGCGTATGCCTAAATATACCCTCTCTAGAATAAACAGAGATAAAGATATAAAAATAGACAGGTGTTCGTTGTTTTATGTATGTATATGGTTGAATTGATAAGCGCATATATGTGTGAGGTAAAGAAAGAATAAAGGCAGTGGAACCTACATAGGTTGTTAAAAGAAAAACAGCATAAGAATTGAATGTTTGCGATAGAAATGTGTGCTGTTGATTGTCTTGGATTTATTTTTATCGCTGAAGACACAAGCAAAACAGAAAACTGTAAAAATGGCGATCATCGGAGAAATAATTTATTTTTCATTCATAGAACAAAATCTCTCAAAAATACTATTTCCTAGACTCACATAATACGATTTCCACCGGCTCTCTGCTCATCATATAAATGTAGTAACATTTTCTTAAAGAAGATCGAGGTTTAAAAAGCAGTGATCAGTTTAAAGAGTATAGCACAATTATTGCTCTCACTGCGCTCTGCTCAACTTGTTGATTGTAAATAGAAGTAACGAATGGCTGCATTGCATATATTGGTACATTATGTATCACTTTATTTCTTGCTCACTCTTGCTTTTTAGTTTCTTCTTTTGAAGTGGGAAGCAGAAATTGCAGAAATCGGGTTTTTGTATAAATAATTTTGTGTGTGTAAGTATGTTATCTATCTTTTTCAGTGAGTTATATTATTTTAGAGCAATCAATTGCTCTCTGCTCAGTGAAATAGAATTGCAAATAAGCTCCGTCGCAATTTCAGCCTCATAGTGTATGGTTCATACATAAGTATTGAGTGAAATGTTTGATCAAAGTATTAACTGACTGGGCTGTTGGCATAATAATCCAACCGGTGTGCTTGGGAGCACCGCCCAAGAAAGGTGGACACCTTCCCACATTAAACCACAATGTACTTGGTAAATTAAAAATCAAAGCTAATTGGAACAATAATTTCATCGGAATATAATAATTGCATTTGTATTTTCAATTTCATTAAAAATGCGTTAAATCTGGGCTTTACTTAGTTGAATTTTTGATACTATGCATACTATTTACTTATTTTATAACAATTTATCTAAGATCTTCCATATCCAGAAGGTCTACAAGCTGCCTATATAGACAAAAATAAAAGTTTAAACTTCCTCCAATGTAATTTTAAATTAAAAAAGAGATGTCACTAGCGCAAAATTTTAAACAGCCTATTAGGTATTCAGGCATAAGTATGATACTACTTAATAATTTGCAAACTTTAAAGAAGTTTACTAACTTATTCTTCATTTTAAACATTTTCTACCTAGTATAGTATACTAAGCCAATTTTCTTAATAAATTGTTTCTGAACACACCTCTAAAACAATGACAGTTCTTGAAAAAAACTAAGTAAACAGACCTTTTTTGACGTTTGTAAATGTCAAGGAGTCATACAAAATAAAATAGGTATTTGATGATTTTACCTTTAATAGTTTAACTTTAATTAGTAGACAAAAAGTAATGTACGATATACGATTAAAATTTCCAAAATCGTTATTTTAACCTAGTTTCATACCAAAACAGCTTTTCTATCGTACTAATTTAATTAAAATTTTGCGCAATTGTGTTTTGAAGATTCCCACTGAAAATTTTTGGATCCGACCTACTCACGGTCATGGGAAAAGCTCGGAATGCAGTTCCATCGAACTATGCTCAGCTTAGCGAATGTGAGAAGTCCGTGGCGCTGGCCACCTTCATATTCCAAATATGCAATTAAAGAAGCTCCGCATCCTGACGTACAATGTCAATTCATTGAACAGCCTTGAGAAGAGAACGATATTTAATTTATGGATGAAAAACATTAACCCGGACATCGCTTTCATCAGTGAGACCAATGTCACCAGGCGCAGCAACATCGACATGGCCGGCTTCAAAACCTTCCGCAAGGACAAAGATGAGGACCGTAGAGGGACGGCAATCTACGTTAAAATGAAGATTTGCCCAAACACCGCCGAAACCATTTTCACAGGTCTCAGAACCAGCGAAACTACCGCCGTCACCATTAAACTCGGAAGAGATGAATCCTTTATCATCATCAGTGTCTATTTCAAGTGTCAATCCAACATGAGATATATTCACAATGACCTCCAAATTCTCAACGGTGTCCTCGAGAGAAGCACATATGGAGTCATCGGCGGTGATTTCAATTCCAGACTGGATACTACGATTTCAACAGAGGGCAAGGCGATTATTGACTGGCAGAACGCCAACAACGACCAGCACTCCTTAGTGGTTGTTTCACAACACAAACCCACCTTTCCCAGAACACCATCATCCTCGAACCTAGTGCACACTCTTCCGGAGATCTGGAATTATGTCTGTACATTATTGCATAGTGACGCGGGCCATGAAGCTGTTCAACTATCGATCAACCTCAACCAACCCATACTCCTTACAACAGAAGCTCCTGAGAATTTCATTAATTTCGGACGGGTGGATATTGATAGACTTCACAGAGACATCGAAGACAGCTTAACTCTTCCACCCTCAGACAGGAGTCTTCTAGAAACCGAAATCGATGCAGCAACTGTCAACTTTAAACATGCCGTATCTGATGCCCTAGACAAGCAAAAACTGTCTAAAACGTCAAAGGATAGGTACCAGCACCTTCCCGAATGCGTCCAGAGTCTGTATGCTCACAGACCACGTCTAAGAAAACGTCTCCAGTGGATCTATCAAAGTGAACTGAATACAACCAACAGAAACTACCAGATAGTTTGCAATGAGCTACAGCAAGTCAACATCATATTCCGGAACTCCATTCAATACCACAAGAATATCCAAAACCAGAAAAGATTGCAAGCAATCAAGCCAGGACCAGATGCTTTCAAAAACATCAATAGGATCATTGGAAAACAGCCACAAATACCGGAAACCATCATCAGCAATGATACTCAAGGTACCTCGGCCTAAGTCAAGGTGGAAGCGACTACTTCGAAGAAAACTTCACACCGAGCCCACCTACTGACCCAACTTTCTTACAAGAAGTTGAGGCAACAGTTCAACAAACACTGCAACCAAATCCGGATAGAATAAATTTTAATATTATCAATCCAGCAAATGATCCCACCGATAGTCCACATTTATGCAATCTAGAGGAGGTTGTAGAAATTATCGGCAATTCTAAGCCGAAAAAGTCTGCTGGACCAGATGGTGTCACCTACTACATCCTGAAAAGGCTGCCACATGCAGTGATGATTTTCCTCACAATAATTTTAGACAACTGCATCAATAACTGTTACTTCCCCCAGAAGTGGAAATATTATGCCAATTCCGAAGAAAGGTGCTTACAACTTAATTTCCAACTACAGGCCAATATCACTTCTCAACAACATCAGCAAGTTACTGGAAGAAGTAATACTACGAAGATTGAAGAATTTCTGCTGCGAAAATTCAAGAAAAACACTCAACCTTGCATCCACTGGTAAAATTCCAACACGATATCACCACAGCCCTCAACAGTAATCGTGTCACCGTCGGATGCCTTCTGGATGTCGAGAAAGCATTCGATAGCGTGTGGATAGACGGCCTTGTCCTCAAACTTCATCTTATGCAAGTACCTCCACCATTAAAAAAAATTCTCTTTTTTTTCCTATCTTTCAGGAAATTTTTCGTTCAGTAGATAACTGCAAGTTAAACATGAAGACCATCAGAGCTGGAGTCGCCCAAGGCTTAAAACTAGGCTCCTTCCTCTACAACTTGATGACTTCAGACCAATTGGATGCGAGAACCTTCTGTATGCTGATGACTCGCTCACCTAAGCCACATCAATGTCACCACTAATCGCTGTCCGAAAAGTAGAAACCCACATCAACAGACTTTTCCAATTCTACCAGAAATGGGGCATCCGAATCAACACTTCCAAATCGGAACTTGTCTGCTTCAGGAGACCTTCAACTGGTAGAGGCATTCGCACCGCAACAATTTGCAGAAATCTGGTTCTGAGACTCCCTGACGGATCCACCATAGTGGCAAAGCCAAATGTCAAGTACCTGGGAGTGCACTTCAACGAGTTGCTAAGGTTTAACCTGCACTCAAGAAATGTTCTGAAAAAGGCCAGCTGGGCTTTCAGCCGTTTGCACCCATTGCTGAAAAGAACATCAGGTCTTAGCCAACCGACAAAGGAATTAATCTACAAGCTGCTCCTATGACCAGTGATCCAACTCGAAGACAGCTATGAAAGAACTTCAACTATTCGAAAGGAAGATACTGAAGATCTGCACTGGACTCTATTTCGACCGTCAACAACAGAAACACTACAAAAACGAGCATCGCTACACGAAAGCGAATTTAATCCCACTGGACAAATATCTAGTTCATTCAAGGAAGAAACTAATGGGGAACATCATCGACCACCCGAATCAGCTTATGAGAAGGATGACCACAGAACAACGACATCCCGAACCGAGGTACCTCAGTGTTATGGAAACTCCGGATGACAACGTAATCATGGACAACGAGGAAGTAGTCTCGTTCTACGCTGACATTGGGTCAGCCTACCACCGCGGTTAAAACGCCATCCCTGCCCACAACCCACAAAAATCACCACTGACAACCGGGAATGAACAATACAATGAGGACAATACAGTCAACCGACCTTTTAAGTTTTATTTTTTTCGTCATGTAAATTTTATATAAAAATAATTAAACTTCACTGTATAGTTAGTTAGATCCTTGACAAATATAATGACTAGTGTGCAACAAAACATTTCGAATATCGAAAAGAGTGTCAGCGGATTAGAATACTATGCTAAAAAATGTTATTATTTAAAAAAAGAGAACAAAATCAAATAAGAAAAACAGTTCATTAAAAAACGAAAACTATAGAACTTAAGAAGCAATACATGAAGAACACAGGAGATGACCGTAAAGCAAAACTAAAATCAAAACTACAAATTCTTGAAATATAAAAAAGGAAACAGGACATTATGCTAATTCAATAATTTCAATTTTAGACCAAGAGCAGACAGCAAATTTAAGAGGTGGATGTAGATGTTATCAAAATGCAAGTATTGATGTTTATAGATATGTATGTATGTATCTAGACTTTTGTTTTTGATGTCACGACGAACATACATATTTATAAACCCTCGTACACACATTTTGTATATAACTTGCTGTGTGCTCTTTGACATGTTTTTACGTTTTTGTATTTTTTTACATTGATTTTTTTTATGTTAAAAACTAATGTGTTTATGAATTGTTAGCTTATTATTTATTTATTAATGTGCTTATGAATTATTATGATTTAGTATGATTTTTTTTTTGATTTTGTATGTAAGTAAATATAGGTTTTGATAAGTTAGTATTCTTTGAATCCAACAAATATACAGGCATATATTACTGTTAACAACGAACATAAATTTATATCTTTTACATGAATCTTGCAATCGAGTCCCTTTTTCGGCTGCCTTCACTGAATGATATGCCTGCGGAATCTGTAGTAAAGTCAATGCTATCGACGATATTAACTGATTCTTCTATACGAACTCAGCGTTTTCCACTCTATATTTGATACAAATATTGTGAAGAGCTGCACATACATTGATGATTTGTGTTGCCTTTTCGGGAATGTAATGCAGTTCTAGTGCTTGTAATGTGCACCTAAATCTGCTTTTCAACAAGCCAATCGTTCGCTCAATGATATTGCGGCCACAAGCATGCTTCTTGTTAAAAATTGCTCGTACGGTGCCTTCTTCAGCATTGCGGTATGGCGTCATTAAGTATGGTGATAGAGGATACCCCTCGTCGCCTACATATAACAAGTGGTCAAATATTTTTAAATGAAAGTTAACATGAATATTTTTACCAAGAATCCGGAAGTCACTACGTCCAGTACGATACTCCTCATTTAGTTTCGCTTTCAACGGGGCTATGTTCCATATATTAGCATCGTGCGACGACCCTGGGACTTTTTGCATTGATATATCTTATGTACATTAAATGGTCACACATCTTATAAGAACAAAACTTAAAGTAATTAGGTATCAACTGAAATGAAATAAAAGCTTACGAACATAGCATTGAGGCTTTTGGTCTTTTGTCGTCAGTTCCAAGCACTCGTTCACAAATACACTCTTTTCCTCAAAATTCCACTTTGCTGCATAGTGTTTTCAGTGCTCCTGTACTTTTGATTGTAAATAGTTCTATAAGACAAATCTTTTTTTCGCACGTGTTAAGTCGCAAGAGTCCTTAAAGATTTTGGATCTTGGAACAGATTGTATATCCACCTTAGTTTTGGAGAGTAATCTTTTACACTAGTAGAACTGGTAAAAAATCCGGAAGCTTTTTTATCTGTCATACGCTTTGCTACTTTCCAAGTAGATGGAAAACAGCTTGGAACATTCTAAACCTATTGCAACTAACTGTGTTCTATCAGTTAAAAAACTTTCAAGCCACCGGAGCAAATTAGAATGCAGACTTATCTGCTCAAGTTTTTGCAAAAGAACATTATAATGCCACACTATCAAAGGCTTTTGAAAAATCAGTGTAAGTAGTGTCCTTTACTAAAAATTTTGTTAGAGATTTGGCCAAATTTTCCTTGCACGTTTTTGAAAATATGCGCGAAAGATTGTCGTAATCTTTGTAACCTTATGAGTAAGGAGTAGAAAATTGTTCAACAGCTTCTTCCTCAAAAATTACCAAGTCGCGAACTTCTGCAAACGCATTAATGCTTTCATCTCCAATGAATTGTGATGAGTAATTCTGAACAAAATTTGATTGGAAAAACTCAGCAAACATAATACAAACGTCTTGTGGTCTTGTTCATTAAATGCTAGCTTATCATTAAATACCATATTAGTTATTTTGCTGTTTTGGAAAGACCAAAAGGCCCTGGAATTATTTTTAACGTTGCTTTCCACTGCTTCATGCCAAGTCGAAGAAGAAAAGATGATAAATTACTGTCGTACGGCTTTCGTATCAGTATGTCCACTGGTGATCTGATGGCACATCTCACCGAAAAGTGAAACCAATCTTTACTTTAATTGCAATTCAATTGATAGTTTTAAAGCGTTTCGACTGCAATTTGGTATCGATGAGTCTCTTCTTCAATTCGAGTTGTTTATAAGGGGTTTTAAGTAATTCATAAACTAAATTCTGATCTGCCTATAATATAATAAGGATCTCTTGTCTAAAACTTCTAATTCGCTTTATTGGTTGGCTAACGACAGCACCCGCATTTTTTCCTATCCATTTCAAGACTCTCAACCTTGTTGTTTGGTTGTGAAACTGAATCCGGACGTTTATGTCCAATGTCCATTCAGTGTTGATAAGCTATAAAATTCTGCACATAGAAAGAGCGCGCCAGTTTCAGGAACGTTCCAGAAGACTTTAAAGTTGATTAACTTGCTATAAGAGTGGAACAAAAATACCTATTTTAACATACAGAACTGATGATATTGGTATACGAGTCGCTAGAGCAAATTGCTTAAAAGAGGCTATCCTTAAAACGTTTAAGCATAGTGCGAGCGTTTTAAGAAAGTTGGAGAGGATTTAAAAGAAGATAACAACGCAGATTGGTTTTGAATGTCTGAATATTACAATGGGGGAGAAATATAGAGTCGGTTTAAGCATCCCACATTCGTGTAGTGCGTCTTAAAAAGGAATCTCTGTGTTTGCCACCAAGACAACAGCTAAATCTTTTTCAAGAAAATGAATTGGACTTAAATCAAATATAAAATTGAAACAAAAAGCAAATGTAATTATTAGGCACTTTATTGAGTCCAATGTGGACGATTGTTCTAGACGTCTTCATTATAGAATCGAAGGAACCTTATATTATGCAATATCCAGCATCCAACATCAGGTGATCTTGTGTTAAAAGAAACGCAGTCGGTAACAGTTCAAAACGGAATAATATATATTTAGTTTAACTGGTTTCAATATACATATAATAGTCTTATATACTTAAATAGTTAAATATTGTAATAGAATATTATTTGTTAAATAAAGTGTGCATTCAGTGTCTTTAAGATTAGGCTAATTTATAATAGTTGTTAGTTGTATAAGTTTTAATACTAGAGTAGTATAATTAAAGTTATAGTTTACATATATTAATTCATTTAACATTTTTTTAATTGACTTTTCAACACTTCCCCTCAATTGAGAAATGATAAACCAAGCGCCTCTATATGTTTGTAGTGCTTCAATGCGGTGAGTCCCTTGGTAAGCACATCGGCAGTCATGTTATCCGTATCGACATATTTCAGAACAACATCTCCTCTCTGAACTGCATCTCGAACAAAATGATGACGTATGTCAATGTGTTTGGTGCGTGAATGTTGAACTGGATTTTTGGCGATTGCCTGAGCACTTCTGTTATCATTATAAATAACTACATCTTTTTGTTCTGTAAAGAGAGCTTCATTAAGAAATTTTTGAAGATACAAAGCCTCTTTGACTGAGTCTGCTATAGCCATATATTCGGCCTCTGCACTGGATAGAGCGACCGTCCTCTGCTTCCTGGATTCCCATGACACAGCTGCACCTGCTAGCTTGAAAACATACCCAGTATAGGATCGTCTGTCATCTGCATTTCCACCCCAGTCCGAATCCGTGAAGCCTTCTACATTCTGACCAGTCCTTCGAAAAGAGAGCCCGTAGTTCATCGTTCCTTTTAGATACCGCAGCACCCTTTTTGCTGCCGTCCAGTGTGGCGTGCCATACTCTTGGTTAAACTGGCTAAGAAAACTAATTGAAAAAGAGATATCCGGTCTAGTTGTAACTGCTAAATAAAGTAAAGAACCAATCAGTTTTTGATAAGGTAATTTAGTTAATTTTTCTTTATCTGTGTTATTGTTAGCATAAAGTATTTTTTTTGATAGTTTAGTATTTGTATCTAAGGGTGTGATGACCGGATTCGAATCTTCCATGTTAAAACGTTTTAGTAACTCCATGATGTACTTCTTCTGACTCATTGTAATCTCTCCGTTTTCCTTTTGGTTAAATTCAATTCCTAAGAAGTAGTTTAGTTTTCCCATGTCCTTCATTTGAAATTCGGATTTCATTTTGTTTTTAAATAATATAATTTCATCCATACAATTTGATCCAATTATTATGTCATCGACATAAATAGCGACAATTATTATGTTGGATCGTTTCCGTAATATATAAATACAGGGATCAGATAGTAATGGCTTCATTCCCATTTTTAAAAGTTGATCGTTTAGTCTTATGTACCACTGCCTGCCTGATTGTTTCAAACCATATATGGCTTTATGGATACGAAAAACTTTATTTTTACCTAGTTTTTCACCTGTTAATTCGGAAAACATTTCAGGAATTTCCATATACAGTGTCTCATCAATGCTTCCATTTAAATAAGCAGTGACAACATCTAGCTGGTGCAATATAAGTCCCCACTCAGCAGCAAGCGCTATCAGGAGACGAATTGAACATTGCCTAGCCACTGGAGCAAAGGTTTCTTTAAAATCTATGCCTGTTCGCTGGCAACAGCCTTTTGCAACTAACCGTGCTTTCCTTCTGCAAACTTCACCCTTCGAGTCCGTTTTTGTTTGAAAGACCCATCTACATCCTATTATATTTTCCCCCGTTGGGCGATCTACGACGGTCCATGTTTGATTTGACTTATGTGCCAAAAGCTCTTCGTTCATAGCCTGTTTCCATTCCATAACGTTGGAATCTTCTAAAATTTCACTAACATTTTGTGGATCTAAAGTTAGCATGCAAACAGCATCACTATAAACATCTGAATCTTCTGAATCATCGCTGGAACTTTGAATTTCCCGATGTAGCCTCTTTCTTGACCTTGTTCTCATTGAAACCGTTTCAAAATGTGTCTTTCTATTTATTTGCTCCTGATCCTCTTCCTGTTCCTGTTCCTGTTTCTGATCCTGTTCTTGTTCCTCATTACAATTTTCTTCTTTTTGTTCAATATCTTGGTTTCCATCTCTATCTAAACTTCCTTTGACTTCCAATTCATTTGTGCCTGCTTCTGTTTTCATATCTAAATTTCTATTCTCATGTATATATATATACTCATTTTTATTTGCTTTCAATTCTAAATTTCTATCGTGTTTCAAGTTTTCTTTAATAATTTTAGGTTCGAAAAATTGTGCTAACCTTTTATCTTTTGAGTCAAAATTGCATGCATAATTTTTGTTTAAAAATACAACATCTCTGCTTTTAATAATTTTTCTAGCTTTGTGACACCATAATCGATAAGCTTTTGCGTTTTCGCAGTACCCAACAAAAGTATATGGCTTCGACTTGGGATCAAATTTACTTCTACTTTTATTTTTAATCAAAGAATATGCTTTACTACCAAATACCTGGAAGTGGTTTACACCGGGGACTTTTCCTGTCCAGAGCTTGTAGGGAACCTCTCCGTTAAGACTGCTTGACGAACATCGATTACGTATGTATTTTGCACAAGCGATGGCCTCCGCCCAAAATGTTTGAGGTAACTGCGACTGGAGCAGCATGCATCGTCCCATTTCCACAAGTGTCCTGTTCATTCTTTCGGAGACACCATTCTGTTGAGGCGTATAATCGACAGTAAGCTGATGCTTGATGCCTTCCTCCGAAAGATACTTGTTGAACTCCTTACTGCAGTATTCTCCGCCATTGTCGGACCGCAACATTTTGATTCTTCGTCCTGTAAAATTTTCCGCATTGGTTTTAAAATCTTTAAAAGCTGTAAAGACATCATTCTTGTGTTTCAAAAAATATACCTCACACCATCTTGAAGCATCATCTATAAAGGTAGCAAAATAACTACATCCACCATTTGACTTTGCCTTCATAGGCCCACAAATGTCACTGTGGATTAACTCTAAGGGGTACTTACTTCTTGAGGCTGTTCCCTTAGGAAAGGGCTTCCTACATAGTTTTGCCTCTATACAAATTTCACACTGTACCTCATTACGATCAGGATTACGAAACTTCATCCCAAGAACTGATTTGTTTCGTTGCATGTCACACATAGTTTTCACGTTCAGGTGGCCAAACTTTTTGTGCCACTCCATCAAATCTCTGGTGTCAATCTGAGTACTCGAACTTACGTTTGCAATCTCCACATTCTCATTAACATAATATAATCCATTTTTTCTATGGGCTATTACAACAACACTATCATCAGAGTTTTTTATTTGAGCACATTTCTTATCAATGGTCACCGTAAATCCCTTTTCGGCTACTTTTGGAATTGAAATCAAATTTGTCCGCAAGTCTGGCACATATAATGTGTTCTCAAGTTTTACTTGTTTGTGTTGTAATGTTGAAATTTTCACAGTACCTTGACCTTGAATCTCAGTAGTTTTGTTATTTGCGAGTAACAAATGACGTGGCTCAGTGTAGTTGAGATGAGAAAACCTGTTCTTATCTCCACACATATGTGACGTAGCGCCACTGTCCAAACACCAACTATTGCTTTTTGTGCTCGTGTTTAATGAAAAAACTTCGTCACATACTTCTGATATCGAAAATGATTCCTCTGTCACGGCAGACTTATCTGGTGTGTTTATTTTAGATTTACAATTTGTTGCCTTGTGGCCATTTCGGCCACATCGATAGCACTTGAAACGAAAATTGTTAAATTTCTTACCTTCACGCTTTTTATTTTCTTCAAAAGAAGTTTTTGCTGAAAATTTTGAATTTGGTCTGAAATGTTGGTGCTGCTGCCGTTGTTTGATAAACAACGCTCCATTCTGATCGCCATCCTTTCCTTTTCTTGCATCGTACTCCTCAGTAATTTTTATCTTTAGGGTTTCAGGTTTAGGCAGCTCATCTCGTGTTTCTATCGCGACTCTAAAATTTTCATAGGACTCAGGAAGGCTATATAATAAGAGAATAGAGAGTAATTCGCCATTAATATGTAAATCCATGTCTTCTAATTTATCTACAGCCGAACAAAACTTAGATAGATGAATACGTATATCATCCCCTTCAATCATTTTATTCAAAACGAGTTGTTTCAAAAGCGAAGCTTTCTTGGCAGGTCCTCTCGATTCGTACACGTTATGAAGTTTGCTCCAAATTTCATGCGAAGTCACACATCCTCTTACCTCCTTGAGTTCAGATGGACTTATTGATAAAATTAGATCCGATTTCGCTTTTCTGTCCTCCTTATCCCAAAGTGCCTGTGCTTCGGCATCTTTTTCGGGCCTTTTTTTATTACCCGACACGTAGTCCCAAGTGTCATTCCTTACCAAAAGTGCTTCCACATGGAGTTTCCAAGTATCAAAATTTTCACGAGTCAAAGGCTCGATTTTGACCAAATGATGGTTTGCCATAGCGAATTGTTTTTAAACATTCGTTTACTAAAGACTTTTATTAATTAAATTTATTGATTGCTAAGATTTTTTTAAGATTAATCCTGGGCCCATAACCCTGTTAAAAGAAACGCAGTCGGTAACAGTTCAAAACGGAATAATATATATTTAGTTTAACTGGTTTCAATATACATATAATAGTCTTATATACTTAAATAGTTAAATATTGTAATAGAATATTATTTGTTAAATAAAGTGTGCATTCAGTGTCTTTAAGATTAGGCTAATTTATAATAGTTGTTAGTTGTATAAGTTTTAATACTAGAGTAGTATAATTAAAGTTATAGTTTACATATATTAATTCATTTAACATTTTTTTAATTGACTTTTCAACATCTTGGTCATTGATCTTTGCGGATTTTTCACTATCCAATTATGTGCACTTCGTATAGTCTAGCATCCAACATCATGGACGAGTTCAGGGGTGAGACGATAGATGAGGAAACATAGAATTTGTTCCGCTCTCTGGAGACTTTGGAGACCTCTATTGATATTAATTGAATGTGTATTAGAACTTTTTGTTGCCCTTTCTTTTCTTCGTCTTTATCTTCGTGTTCGTCTTGTGCTTGTCTTCTTCTTTATCTTGTCCTTTTCATTCGTGTTGTACTGGTGGCGATTTGCATACCTGGCAAGATGTTGTTTTGCCGTCGGCAAATGTAGTTCAGATAAAATAGATAATTTTTACTGTTTTATTTTATTCATGTTGTGCAACACTCTGTATTTAACAGCACGTCCGAAGTTAGGATCAAGCGTAAATTAATGGGTACTCCCTGAAGCGTAAGTATTACAGTTAAATTGTTTAAGGGGAAGAATGCAACTGGCTATTTCATTAGAACACTGTTTATAAAAATAACGGTTAGATAATGAGGCACGCTACGATATCTACAGATGCTGTTAGGATGAAGGTGAAATAACTTCTCGCCTTCTATTTGCTAGTCCTGATCTTTCCAAAAGACCTAAAATCAACTTGGGAGACTTCTTCTACAACGATCCGGGTGTACCGAAACGAAACCGATGAGTCGTCTTACTAATCGCTCCATAAAAAGCTCAAAATTGTTTAACGAGTACCGACAAGCTTTTTTAGAGCAAAGTCGTATCACAAAAGGTCTAATTTTGTGGGTTTTGAGCCGACAGCCACTTCTGCCTAACCTTCCCTCACCTTTGTTGACAAATTGATGTTTTGTAAACAATAATTATAATACCTACACTTTTTAACTTTACTGCGTGAGGTTACTTTAGTCACAGTAATTCTGCCCGGGTCAGTGCTAACACCTCATATCAAAGCCAATCATTCGATAAGTATCTAGATACTACATCAAATAATACCAACTATTTTGCGTTATCTTCACATCCAAAAATAGCCGTTTAATATTTAATGAATTCGAAGATGCCATGAACATAGTGATTTCACTACAAAATATTCTTCGAGGGGGTGTGTAGGTGCTTCCTTCCAATGACAAGTCTGTGCTAAATTCATGATAGGATTCCGTAGGAAATTCATGGGTGCAGCTCCTTTTTCTAGAGGAAAAATCTACTTCTTCATTAGTGAATTTCTGGAAATTTCCTACTGGGAATTATGTTGATCATAATACATTATATGTACCTATTAATGATCAGGCCTGACTCTCTATTCACTGCAGCTTTGTGCTTGTGTATTAAGGAGCCTTCAGTGTGTGCAAATTCAAACAAAAACAAAAAACAAACAACACAAAACAAAAAACCACTTCCGTATTGAATACAATAGCGCAAATAGTTTTGGTAAATACCTAAACAAATACACACACAACTCAAAGAGTGATACCAAATAATTCGCCGTATCAAAATAAATTATGAACTGAAAAATAAGATATAAACATATCTATAGGATATAGGAACAGATTGCGTTATTCGCAACATCGAACTCTGCTCAATTCCAAGAAATACAATAAACCTATTTTTGCAATTAGGGGTACGCCACACACAAAGCAGGCACTTCGGTGCTTGATACAACTAGCCGAGGTAAGTGCGGAGGGAACTTGAACAAGACTATGATGTTCCTTAAGATGTTTGATTTATGGCATTCTCTTGTTTTCAGCAAATATTAAAACAATAGTTTCGTAATGCACTAACATCGCGCACTTAATTCCGAGAAATCGCGTATAGATTTATTTTCGAAATTATCCACACACTTATGGCGCTAAGTAGATACTCATCTCATTTAATAAAGCTATGAAGAGGCTATGCACAGAGATCTTGCCCAAATGAGGATGGTGCGAAATTTTATTTTTTTTTCTTGAACACGGATGTCTGATTTTGAACATGGTATCGTCGAATTGGTGCACACGTGCACGGTGGCGTGGCGGAGGCGGCGCGCGTGGCGTCGGTATCGGTGACGGTGCGAGGACGGTGTTGGCATGTAGCGGCTTCTAATTGTTTGCTCCGGTTTGGTTCGAAATATGCCGAGTGTAACGGCCGTTCTCGTTGATCTTCGGCCAGATGATCCGACCTGGACAGAATAGATTAAAAATAAAAAAAATCGTTTCTGAATTATGAAATTGGATTATGGAAATTCTCACAGACAACCTATTTAGCCTGGTGCGGTGCGGTGGTGTGCAGCAGGGTTGGAGTTTCCCTCCAACCCTCTAATTTCACCATAGCTCGTGCTATGTTTATGTTGAACATTATATGGGTATCGCAATAAGCCCTCGAACGCGTGTGAATTATAAAAAAAATCTAACAGGTTGAAAAGATAGGTAATGGGGAAACCACTTAAGATATGAAATTTTTGTTTAGATATAATTAACACACACTCCAGGGATTATGAATACCGTTATAATGTTATAAACAACACAGCGCGAGCAGTTACGAAATGAGGAGGAGATTTAAAAGGAGATGCCGATGCACATTGGTTTTAAATGCTTGTACATCACAATGAGGGGGGAAAATCGAGTGAGGTATAGTATTCCACATTCGAGTAGTACGGCTAAAGAATGAATCTCTGTATTTTACAGTACGCCCGAAATTAGGCTAAAGGGTAAACTAATGGGTATTCTTAGCAAGACGAGTATAACGGCGAAATTGTTTCATGGGTGGAATGCAGATAAAACAAAGGAAGACAAGAGACATTATACGACGGTGTTCGAGAGAAACAAAAGTTTCCGTAATAGGACTGTCTCCAATTATTCTAAGGGCTCTGCTTTGGATTCTGTCTAAGAGGTGCGGGTGAGTTTTAGGAGCACCTGCCCGTATATGGGAGTTTTATTCAAGCTTAGGCCGAATTTATGCCTTATAAATTGTAGCCAGATCAGAAGGGGAAAAAACTGCTTACATCTTCTGAGGAAACCTAAGCATTTCGCCGCATTTTTCACATATTTGGTCTGTAAAACACATACCGAGAATAGTTTTCGGTTTTCTTGATGCAAGTGCCATCCATCCATGGATGATGGCAGGGGTGGAATATTTAGCTTGGCCGATAGGAGACAGCTTTGGGTTTTTGAAGCATTAAATTCCACGCGGTTTCTAACAGCCCATTCTACAATGCTGTCAAGGTCGGAATATAACGAACTTATCATACGCTGACGTTGCAGAGCCACTTCTGAAGATGAAGTATGTGGTTCTGGAAACGAATATGAAAAGCTGAGGGTACTGTCGTCAGCAAAACAATGTAGTGGATTAGAAGATATACAGACAAGAGATCATTGATGAAGATGAGGAAGAGAGTCGGAGACAAAACGGAGCCTTGGGACCACGGTTGCCACTTAAAAAAAATAAATGTGTCCAAAGTTGAAAATAAAAATGACCAAATGTAGTTAAAAATGACCAAAATAAAAAAAAGAAAGACAAACAAACAGAACACAGAACAATTAATTTATCACATTTGTTGGAGCATTATATTTTTATGTACATATATTATACAGCTTACACGTTATTTTGAAATTATTAAAAAACAAAAACTTAAAAAATTAGGTACAAAAATTCACAAAGCACCTTATATACAAAACATGAATATTAATTTCTCACAGCTATTTGAAATAAGATCACAATTGCGCAAAATTTTAGTTGAATTAGTGCGATGTTAAGGGTGTTTTAGTATGAATCCGAGTAAAACCAACGATTTTGCAAATTTCGATCGAATTTAGCATCATACTTTCTCTACCCTTTTATTAAATACCTATTTTATTTTTTTTAGTATCGTGCTAACTTCATCAAAACAGGTCTGTTTGTTTAGTTTTTTGTATAAACTTCCATTTCTTTAGTGTTAAGTAGTAATTTATTAAAAAAAAAATAGCCTCAGCACTATACTGGTTAGAAAATGTTTAAAATTAAGAAAGAGTTAGTAATCTACTTAAAAGTTAGCAAATTGTTAAGTAGTATCATCATAATATGTTATTACTAAGCTGTTTAAAATTTTGCGCGATATGTTTATGAATGAAGATCAATTATTGCCACTTAATAACTATAAATATAAATATATATATATGTTTTCACAAACGCTATTTAAAAAAAAAAAATTGCAGACCAAACACCACACTGTGTCTCTGGCATATTAAGGGTATACAAACCCCTTAAGTGTGCGCCGATTATAAAAAAAAAAAAAATTACTAATTTTTTGATCTTCAGGCTCTTTGGCTAGAATTATATTATTAATGGTTTTAAAATTGAGTCCAATTCTTAATTTAGTTTTTATTAAACTAATTTCGAAAAATTTTCGCTCGCAAAATATACCCAATATTTTGTGCGGTGCGACTGCGCAATATTTTTTTAAATTATTTAAATTGGTTGATGCGGTTGGCACTATAAGCAAAAAATGTATGTTTTATGTTGCGACACTTTTTTTCAACTTCACTAGGAACTTTTTGCAATATGCAAAACGAAGATGCGGCGAATGGCAAGTGCATTAAAAAAAATAACATTGCTTTTCAATTTGACTTGATGGTCATTAACCTCACCAGCCATAACACTAGCCTTGTCAGTTACCAATTAAATTTTAAAATAGTATATTTTATTTTTACCCAGCGAAGAAGCAACATTGCGCAAAATTAACGCACAATTTTAAGTTTTCCAGCTATCTGATATTAAATTCGCAAGTGATGGAAATGAACGCATTTAGTTTGTGTGCATTCAGTGATCGTGCTGGGGTATTGTTGTTCAATTAAACACATTAATGTACTGTTTACATTTACATAATACGCTAGTAAAACTGCATTTGGTATACTTTTTATTTTTAAGAACATTTTTAAATAAACATAAAAATTAAAAAAAAATTTCGTTTCAATTCGTTGAAAAAATGACCAAATGGAATAAAAAATGACCATGTGACCAACTGAAAAAATAATGACCAGATTTGGTCATAAATGACCAAACTGGCAACCGTGCTTGGGACACACCAGCATTTATTTTGTGAATATCAGACTTAAAACCGTTCAAAACAACACGATTAAAAGATCCATTCGATAAGAGAGCTTCGTGCCAAACTCTATCAAATGCTTTAGAAATATCAAGTGCAATAACCTTGGTTTCACCAAAATGGTACAAGGATTTGTTCCACTTTTCGGTGAGATATGCCATCAGATCACGTGTTGCTACAAAAGCCGTACTGTCGGTAATTAAGAAGCTTTCGTTCTTCAAGATGTCTCTTAAGCTGATTATTAATCAGCGTTTCCATAACCTTGGAAAGAGGGGACGTAAGTTTAGTTGGTCGGAAATTTGTCGGTAAGGACTGGCTGGACAAATGCTGTTTTCCATCCATTTGGAAAGAGTCGAGGAATAGGATAGATAGAAAAGCTTACGCAATGGTTTTACCAGCGTAGAAGAAAACCTCTTCAGAACAGTAGGGGATTATACCATTTGGATCAGCGGATTTGTGTATTTCAAGATCTTAAGACTCTTGCAACTGAAGGAGTGCGAAAGAACAGGAGGTGTCATAACACTATCTATATGGCAGCGTCGTATTTGCAGAAAACAAGGCTGCAAGCAAATTTTCCTGTGAGCTAGTCACAGGAGTGTTATTGTAAACGAGTTGGAACCGACCGACGAACAGCGGAAATTTCTAATATTTTTCACAAATGTCCAAACATTTTTACTACCTTTGGGACATTGTAGTATTTTTTGTCGTGTATTTTGATCATGTAAAAGAAAGAAACTATTGAGACCGTCCCAGTTGGCTTTCTCATATTGCCAGACAGTTCTCTTTGGTATTTTTTCTTTAACTGTATAAGTGGAACATAAGAAAATAGTTAGTTGATATGTCAGAGTGTTCCTACTTGTCTAGTACACTAATAGTGTTTTTATCAGGGTCAGATTCAGAGGTCAGAGAATGCCTTAGGAAGATGGAAGTGATGTCAGAAAAGGGAACATTTTCTTGCACCTTTTAAAAAACCCTGCGTATTTAGCTACGTCAATCATTTCATAAGAGATGGTCATTAGCACACATAAGAATATTCAGTTTCTTTGATGAATAATAATACATATATGGGTGGTATCTATACAGTGAACATTGGAAAACGTGAACCCCCCAAAACGTGAACTATCCCAAAACGTGAACACTGTAATTTTTACATTGACTGCTCTAAAACGTGAACAAATCGAAAAGCTCTAAAACGTGAACAGAAATTTTATCAACATTTCTACATAAAAATGCGCTCAATTAATTTTTTAAAACTTCGGGGGTTCCCACAATATTGACAATGTGTAGTATGAAATATTTAAAAAGGCGTTGGAATGGTGTTCAGATGAAGGCTTTGACATAAACGCCTAAGAGAAATTGTAGTTGTTAAAATGTTGGCAAAAATAGAACAGACAAAAATTAAAAATTTTGCTTGTTAAATAAAACTTTTATTTGTAAAACGTTCTTATTTAAAAATGAAATCTAATCAATTTTTTTAATAACCCCTACCAGTATGTGTAAATATGTAAAAATATTCATTAATCTATACTACTGCAAGCAAAAAGAAGATAAAATGAAAGAAAAAATGTTTTATTTTAAGAGCAGTAGTAAGACAATATGGTAGGAATACTATTTTAATCATAAAATGTTACATTCCAAAACATGAACAATCTCAAAAACATGAACACCCTCGGTTTTAATTAGTTCACGTTTTCCAATGTTCACTGTATTTCGCTTGGCCGCCATAAGATAGCTTTACGTCTTCGAAGCATTGAATTCCACAATGTTGTTAATACCTTATTGGATAATGCTTTCAAGATCTCAGCAAACCCTGCGAATTCAGTTCCGAAACCAAATAACAGGGTTGTGAGTCTTGAAACCAATATGAAAAGCTAAGGGTGCTGTCATCAGCGAAACAATAAAATGGATTAGAAGATTTAGACAAGAGATCACTTATGATGATAGGCAACAGTTTCGGAGACAAAACGGAGTCTTATTATATAATAGGCAGTTTAGGAATTACTTAAAACCGTCAACAACAATTCGAAATGAAGGGCCAGAAAAGTAATTTCTAATCCAACGAAGAAGAGACTCATCGATACAAAATTGCAGTCATTTTCGATAAAAGAGCTTCGGCCCAAACTCAATCAAATGCTTAAGAAATATTAATTGAATTGCAATTGAAGTAAAGATTGATTTTACTTTGATGGTATGCCATCAGATCAGAATGTTACCTAATTGCTACGAAAGCTGATTAAAAACGGAAACCTAACAGATTTACCGTTATTATTTATTTGAATCAAATTTATATTTGATGCTTACTGCCTGACGGTTCGACAGGGTTTCACTCGTCATGGTCCATAAAGTTTTCGTATATTTAAAATTCCTTAAGCTGATTTAAAGTGAAAAATAAATGGTGCGTTGGACTGCTGAAAATCAGGGCTTAGATTCTAGATTCATTGCAAAAACAATTTTCAAGCTCTTACTGTCTCTTGTAAGGAATTCACAAAGCCAAATATAATATCAACTTCTTTGGGACGATCCTGATACTGGTTTTGGTCGTCAACCCATGATAGTCCCTCCGAAGCAAAACGATTTAAACGTTGTTGATCTGTTGCGTATCGGGGTACCACAGGGGTGTTTCTTCATGAGTTGGAAAAAGGCGATGGCATGCTTGCTCTGGCTCGGCTAAGCTCGAAGGATTGGGGGTGGTTCTTGCCATTTTCCAAACTCATCCCATTTCGCAAACAAAAAAAGTCATGCCTTGATCAAAGGATGAGGATAGGAAGAGGGTATGGGATTATAGGATAGGTGCTTGGGACTAAAAAAAAGGAAGAGCACAAACCTAGTTACCTATGCTACTGCATTGGTGAAAGGGTGAGGTACAAATCAGATCTCCCAGCAAAACAAAAAAAAAAGAAAAGAAAAATGAAAAAAAATGAAACTTAACCCTAATCTACAACTAAACCCCTAATTATAATTTCATATCTGAAGGATACGATCATAAACCTAAACCTAACTAACCTAATCAAAAAAAAAAGGTTCTCCTTTTTTTTTTTTCTTCTTCTTCCCCCGCTGACCGAAAATCCGCATCGTCCCCACTGTCTCACCAACACAGCAGTTCGCCGAGTCTCAAAGGCCTTGCCTGGTGTTGATGGCAAAAGCTTGGCCTACCCACCCTTGTATCATAGATACAACCAATACTATCTCCTGGCCATGAGTCTATTGGAGATAGCCCCTAATCCGAAAACTCTAGCTACAACTTGAAATCATCATCAACAATGATCTAAGAATGTCGGTACGTATATGTATGTATGTAGGTTTGTATGTAAATATAGAGGTAAGTATTATAGTGATATGTTCAGTAAGTCTGTAGGTAAGTATTTAAGTAGATATGTTCAGTAAGTCTGTAGGTAAGTATTTAAGTAGATATGTAAGTAAGTTCGTAGGTAGGTATTTAAGTAGGGATGTCAGTAAGTCTGTAGGTAAGTAGGTACGTAGTTAAATGTGCATAGATAAGTTAGTTAGTAAGTATGTAAGTATGAATGTAAGTATGCTGTTATGTATGTAATAAAGTAATTTTTGTCGTAAGTTGTCGTACTAGTCCTCGTCTGTATTGTTAGTTAAGTTTTCGTCATCGTTTCCCCTTTTATCGCCGGCCCAGCCGATCCTCCACACACCTAAGTTTGTGTTTAGCACATCATGATTCTATCTACTTCACTCTCTCAAAGAAAAAAAAAAAGACAAACAGCGATACTGTAGTAGATAACTCATTTTAATGTAGGAAACAAAATTCTATTTTTACATTTCATAAACACATTTCATAAACACATTTCATAACACACTTAATTCCTTATTTCCAATCGTCAATGATAGTTGATAACGATGTTTGGCGTTGTGTTGAATCCTGATTGGGGTAGGTTTTCCACCTTACGCTGGAAAGTCTTGAAAACCACGATTACGGGTCCAATGATGAATGTGCAAACAGCCTGAAAGAACAAAAAAAAAAAAAAAAAATTGATAAGCCTATAGATAATATTCCTATCCATTGACTATTAATGTAAAATAGTATCCTCCGTTGGAGCATTAATTATACTTACTTGATTGTAAGGTGTGATGTTTGACTGTCTATTGAGTAATGAATTAATCTAAAAAGAAAGGATTAAACAAAACAAAATGACATGTTATTAAGACCACCAAGATGAACTTACCAATTTGTTCGGAATGTTGGAAGGTTAGTTGTTCGGTGATTATGGGCATATGGTGCCCTCTCTTTATTCTTTTTTGTTTAGTTTTTACCAATTTTCAACTTTTATTTGTTTTTTTTTATCTTTATTTATTTTGTTTCTAATTTTTAGTTGTCACCAGCAAATCATTTACAAGAGAATGAAAGTTTTGCTAAGTGACAGCTGACACTTGTTGAGGTGAAGGTTCAATGTTCCGAATAGGGCATGGCCATGTAAACAAAAGCTGTAAGTGATAAGAGCTTTAAAGACTGGCACATACAGGAAATTAAAAATTTCTCTACTTGAGCTTTTAATGTGATCGGTTGAGTTCAAAAGTGGAAAGATTTTTAATATTAAGGGTAGTGCAATATTAGTATTTTAAGATATTTTAAGTAGATTAGATCATAGATTATTTCCCTAGTTTTATAGAGTTAGTTATTACTATTTATTATTATTATTTTTTTTGTTTGTTGCCGCAACAAAATTTTGCAAGCTTAGGCTCCACACCCATACATAGGCATTACCAGGCACAACACTGATAAACAGATAGTGCAGATTTAGATTTGACAGGTGTTGGTGAGTGGGGAACAGAATAGGGCTTTTCCAATCTGTAGGAAACTGAGAAGTTATATAAAAATAGATATATAGGCCACAGGGCAACGACCGATGATGAGACAATAAAAAGCTTCATTTGATATTTCAAAAGCAAAAAGAAAAGTTGCCGTGCTTTTACCGCAGAAGCGAATCAAATTTGAATTTAAGTAATTTTGTTAAACGATATCAGAAAAGGGAAATCCAAGGTGATTTCCATATAGTTTTTTTGACAAGAAACCCGAAGTAAAATATATCCTGCGGATTGAGAAATTCAATAAAAAAAAAAAAAAAAAAAAAAAAAAAGGAAAGAAAGGTGAGGAATTTGTGAAAGACAAAAAAGGAAATGAAGTTTTTATAAAAATCTTTCTTTTTTTAAACGAATATTCAGATAATCAGCCAAGGTAGCACAAGTGGTGTAGTCGAGATATCGTCATAGAAAATCTGAGACTCCGTTCCAATAAAGCAGAGGTAGGAATTCATTTAGTGCATTGAAGTGTGGACAAATAAACTTAAAAATATTTAATCTTTATAGGTTTAAATCGAAGTAGAGGAAATTTCGCCTCAAAGGCATCCGACACGTATATATATATGTTTATATGCTTATGTAGAATAGTATATATACATATATGTATAATCGGAAAATACGTCCACTATAAGTGACTGAGTTGAGCCTCTGCCAAGATTTTTTTTTGAGGATATTTTTTTTTGGAATTCTTGAGGAGAGGGTGAAAGATAAATCCACCAAGAAGGATCGATTTGGTAAAAAAAAATCTTAGAGGCCAGAACGGAGCCCACTGAAATCGGTTGGCTGGTGGTCTGCAGGGTGCAAGATCTGTGCTTTTGCTTGCTTCGAAAAGAGTACCGGTGGTAACATCTTGCTGAAATTTTTTTTTATCCGGATTAATCGTGAATTTTGTTTTGAATTTTTTTGATAAATAATTTTAATAGTTTAACCCTTTTATTATCAAGTTTAAATTTTTTTTTAGTTTGGATTTTTGTTTCGTTTTGATCACTTTAATTTTTAATATTTTTTTTTACTCTAAATTTTTTTATGAACTCCTTAACATAAAGTAAAGAAAAAAAAAAAAGGAAATTAACAGAACGAAATAATAATAATAAAATAGTGATAATAAATTTAAGATAGTAGAAAAAAAAAAAAAAAGGAAAGTGCGAAGTGAAAAGTGAAGTTGTTTCTCCGGACTCTCTAAGTATATATATATATATATTATTGAAGTATGAGAATCAATATATGAAGGAAATATTTGATCCTTTCCCGAATGTACCTGAGAATTACTGCCGGCAGAGCATCAAAGGACTACAGGAAGGTATAACCAATAAAAGAAGTAAGTTTTTTTGCATTATCTAAATGAATAAAGACTTTGATATATATATATACATATATTCTTACATATATACATATATGAATCATTAGAAGAAAGAAATACTTACACTCTGGTGGCGAAGACCTAGGCCACTTCCTTTTTTTTTAATTTTATTTCTTCTTGAAAAGGGAATCTCATTCTGAGATAAAACCATTGAAGAAAAAAAAAAAATCAAAGACAACAAGAATTTTAATTTTCATTTTTTTTACGAATAATTTTTTTCTATTAATTCCTTTTTTTGGTTATTTACATAATTTTTTTATAATTTTGAAAGTAATTTGGATTTTGTTTTGAGTAAAATGAATAAATGTATGAATTAAGACTAGATGAAGTTTGGGATTCTTTTTTTTTTTCTTTGAGAGAGTGAAGTAGATAGAATCATGATGTGCTAAACACAAACTTAGGTGTGTGGAGGATCGGCTGGGCCGGCGATAAAAGGGGAAACGATGACGAAAACGTAACTAACAATACAGACAAGGACTAGTACGACAACTTACGACAAAAATTACCCTATTACATACATAACAGCATACTTACATTCATACTTATATACTTACTAACTAACTTATCTATGCACATTTAACTACGTACTTACCTACAGACTTACTGACATCCCTACTTAAATACCTACCTACGAACCTACTTACATATCTACTTAAATACTTACCTACAGACTTACTTACAAATTTACATACATACATACGTACCGACATTCTTAAATCATTGATGATGATGATTCCAAGTTGTAGCTAGAGTTTTCAGATTAGGGACTATCTCCAATAGACTCATGGCCAAGAGATAGTATTGGTTGTATCTATGATACAAGGGTGGGTAGGCCAAGCTTTTGCCATCAACACCAGGCAAGGCCTTTGAGACTCGGCGAACTGCTGTGTTGGTGAGACAGTGGGGACGATGCGGATTTTTGGTCAGCAGAAGAAGAAGAAGAGAAAAAAAAGGAAAACTTTTTTTTAGATTAGGTTAGTTAGGTTTAGATTTATGATCGTATCCTTCAGATATGAAATTATAATTAAGGGTTTATTTGTAGATTAGGGTTAAGTTTCATTTTCTTTCATTTTTCTTTTCTTTTTTTTTCTTTTTGCTGGGAAATCTGATTTGTACCTCACCCTTTCACCAATGCAGTAGCATAGGTAACTAGGTTTGTGCTCTTCCTTTTTTTTTTAGTCCCAAACACCTATCCTATAATCCTATACCCCCTTCCTATCCTCATCCTTTGATCAAGGCATGACTTTTTTTTTTGTTTGCGAAACGGGATGAGTTTGGAAAATGGCAAGAACCACCCCCAATCCTTCGAGCTTAGCCGAGCCAGAGCAAGCATGCCATCGCCTTTTTCCAACTCATGAAGAAACACCCCTGTGGTACCCTGATACGCAACAATGGCGCCCAACGTTAACGAACGGCTTTCGAGATCCATTGGGACTCCAAAGTGATGATTTTTATTTTAAAGGTCATCCCCTTGGATTCACAATAATCTCAACCAATTTTATCCTTTTTTTTTTTTTTATCCCTTTCCCTATTTGCACAAGCTTAGAGACCGTAGAGGCTCTTTACAAGATAAAGGAAGAAGTTTGGCTGTCCAATCCGACAGGTTTTGAACCAGTGGATTCAGTGAGGTAAAATGGATTCTTTTACCAAGTAAGGAGCGGAATAGTGTTGAGTGACGGGACACTTGCTACCAGCCATAATGGTCAGGGTAATCCAGACTGTTAGAGTGGTGGTAGGTGGTCGGTCTCGCAATTCTATTCGTGTTGAGGGTTGTCTCAGTTTCCTAGCCAACCGTCTTTTCAGGTTGATCACCAGAAAAACGATGTGGATGGATAATTTGAGATAATCCAAAACACTCGCCGAGTCACAGAGGTATCAGTTACAACTTTGACTGACTTGAGACATCTACTAAAACAACATATTACGACAGAAACTTACTATGAGACGTTTAACTATCGACAATACTTTTCCCTTTCTATCGTTTCGGATACTCGGTTTTACCTTCACACACCTTACATGAATTATATAAATCTCTTAAGAAAATTTATTTCAGATTTATTTTGGTATCAAAAACTCAAATATTTTTGATTCACCTTATTATTTTCGAATTTTAGTTTATCTTTTTTTCACCTAATTTCTTTTGGATTTTTTTTTTGAAGTTTTGGTGGATAGATTTTTGATTTTTTTTTTTTTTTTTTTTGAAAAGAAAAGAAAAGAAAAGAAAAGAGGAAAAGCTAAAATTTTTTTTTCATTTTGCTATTCCTTCCTTTTTTTTGAATTTTGAAATTAAAAATTTTACTACATTAAAATTTTTTTAATTGAAGTTTTTATTAAGGATTATATTTTTTTTGAAAGATACATTTCTAATTTGAAATTAAAATTTTTAAATTACTTTCTTAAAATTTGTTTGGATTTTTTTATTTTTTTTGAAACTTGAAATTTTTTTTAAATAAAAAGTAGGTTTCCTTATATTTTTTTATAATAAACGTTATAAATGGAAAAAAGGCAAACGGGTGCTGTAAAAAGGGGCACTATGTCTAAACGGGGTAGAAGCAAAGGTCGAAACACCCGACAGACCACCAGATCTAACCATAGCCCAACTCCATCAGAAGAGGAACTTAATCAAAGTTTGTTACCGAATCCTTTTGACGATCTGCTTAGGGGAGACAGTAACGACTTTGAATGTGGGTTAGATGGTGATGGAGCAGCGGCAGTTCCATTACCAATTTCAATTCCATGTGATTCAAGTCAGGTTAAGATACCTAATGTTTTGATTCCTATAGGAGGAGATGAAGATGAATCTAGGGATACAATTAATAGGTTAACACAGGAATTAGAAAGAGAGAGGTTAAGATTAGAACGGTCAGATAAAGAAAGGCAGAGAAAAGAAGAACACGAGATCAATTTGGGGGGAGAAAGTTTGAAAAAGGCTATAGATTGTGCGGTCTCACGTTCAATAAACGAGGCCCAAAACAAAACCATTTCACTTCTTGCAGAACAAACCAAAAATATGAAGGTGATGCAAAAGATGGTACAAGTGATGGCTGGGAGCGTGACTACCTTGAGTGAACGGATAGGTATAGTGGAAAAATCTATTAGTTCTGCCTATGCTCGAAAAGAGCAACAAGAAGATATCCTCTTATCTGATCCGGAGATAAGTCCTCCAAGGATTCCTTCTCGAACTTGCCCTCAGCCAAGTTGTCACTCGAGTAGTGCTTGTCACGAACAAGGAAAGCGAGTAGATATTTATAAATGGGCAATCAAATTCGACGGTACTCCAAAAAGCATGACTGTGGAGAGTTTTATATTTAGGATAGAGACATTGCAGAAAAAGAATAGAGTCTCCAATGAACAAATTTTTGCAAATTTTCATCACCTTGTAACAGGTGCAGCCGAACGTTGGTACTGGCAGTATCTCGAAGAAAACCAGGGAGACGAATATCTAAATTTCTATGATTTGAAAGCTGAATTGTTAAGACAATTCAGAAATAGAAAAACCGACCATGAGATCCTCAGGGCTATGATGGACAGACGTCAACAGCCACATGAGTCGTTTGACGATTTCTATGAAGAAATTAGGAGTTTGATGCTTCAAATGAAGAACAAGCCAAGCGAAAGAGACTTAGTGTCCATGATTAGGCAAAATATAAAGGATAAGGTAGCTAATCTCATTTTTGGTTGTAATATTAAAGATGTAAGAGATCTTAGAGAGGAGTGCAGACGAGCTGAGAAACATCTAGAGACAAGAGATTGGAAATCAAAAAAACAAATAAATGAAATAGAAGATCGTGATGTGTATCGCAGTAGAGTTCCACGAAAAGATTCTGAGGATGAATGGGAGGAGCAGATTGCTGCCGTCCAATATAACCGGACAGACAAAGTACAAACTAACACTAAAACCGACAAAAGACAACATAAGTATAGAGACTACGAAAATGACAAAAAGAACGAACTAACGAAAGACAAAAACGCGACGTCAGCAACATGTCCCTCGACATTTCATGCCCTCACATGTTTTAGTTGTGGTCAATGTAACCTATCGCTTAAGTGTGCTTCCTGTCAGGGAAACCTGAATGTCGGCAGTGGCCCCGGGTCGACTCAACCGGCGACGACAGTAATCCCGGGGAACCAGAACTTAGAAAAGTAAAAATTTTGAAAAGAGAACACAAGCCAAATGACAAAACGGTAGGGACACAAGTGCAATATAAATCTCTTCATCAACGTATTCAAGACTATTATGTAGCAAGGAAGAGGATTTTTAACGAAGAAATTAGCTGTGATATAGGTATTAAGAGTAGGAATTTTAAGAAAATTTATAGGCTTAGGGAGAAAATTGCAATTAAAAAGAACAGGAAACATAAAATTGAAGCGTCAGTGTTAGCGGTCAATGATGATAATAGACCCTACGCAAAAGTCAAAATAGAAGGAGAAGAGTTTTTGGGGTTGTTAGATAGTGGAGCTTCAGTCAGTTGTATGGGTCGTGGAGCAATAGAATTTGTTAATAAGCATGGCTTGAAAATGAAATCTATGAAAGAGGACATACGTACGGCAGACGGACAACAACAACAAATTAACGGACGAATTTCAACAAAAGTCTCATGGGGCAATAAAACCCAAGAGATGGAGTTGTATGTTGTTCCAAGCCTACAGCAGCAGCTGTATTTGGGTGTAGATTTCTGGAAGAACTTTAGAGTTGCTCCAAACATAATCAGTTCTCTTGACACTCCATCCTCAACGGAACAGAACGAGTCTAATCCTATGCGTCAGCTTTCTCCAACACAATCTGAAGAGCTGGAGCGGGTCAAGCATACATTTCCTTCATTTTCTCTTTTGGGATTGGGGAAAACAAGTCTAGAAGAACATGTCATTGAGATGGAAGACGAAACAATTCCCATCAAACAAAGACACTACCCAATCTCACCTGTAGTGCAGAAGTTGATGTATGCTGAGCTGGATCGGATGCTCGAGTTGGGAGTCATCGAAGAAAGCAATAGCGCATACAGTTCTCCAGTTGTGTTGGTCCGAAAGCCAGGCAAAAACAGGCTTTGCTTAGACTCGCGGAAGATTAATGCAGCCACGAAGAAATTTGCATACCCTCTTCCACATATAGAAGGTATCTTGAGTAGGCTTCACGATACGCACTTCATCTCGTCAATCGATTTGAAAGACGCCTTTTGGCAGATTCCTCTGGAGAGGAAATCAAGAGAGAAGACAGCTTTCACAGTCCCTGGGCGACCGTTGTATCAGTTCACGGTTATGCCGTTCGGATTGTGCAACGCCGCCCAGAGAATGTGTAAGCTAATGGATAAAGTCATTCCCGCTCGATTAAGGGAAAATGTCTTTGTATATCTGGATGATCTCTTGATTTGCTCTCCAGACTTTGAAACCCATATGGGCGTCCTAAAAGAGGTGGCGGGATGTTTGCGGGCAGCAGGCCTTACTATAAACGTGGAAAAGAGCAAGTTTTGTTATAAAGAGATTAAGTACTTAGGCTATTTCGTTGGCGATGGGTGTCTGAGGACTGATCCCGAAAAAGTATCTGCAGTGAAGGATTTTCCTGTACCGAAGACTCCTAAGCAGCTCCGTCGTTTCTTAGGGATGACGGGTTGGTATAGGCGCTTTATCCCAAATTTTGCGTCTATATCAGCCCCAATGACAGACTGTCTGAGAAAAGGGAAAAACTTTGAAATGACAAACGAAGCTCTGACAGCATTTGAGAACTTGAAGACGACCTTGGTCACGGCACCAATATTAACGAATCCAGACTTTACAAAACATTTCTACATACAATGCGAGCTTCAACTTCCGGCGTAGGGAGCGTGCTCTTCCAGATGGACGAAGAAAACAACGAGCGACCCATAGCATTCATGTCCCAAAAACTTAATCCCGCTCAACGGAATTATAGCGTAACGGAACTTGAATGCTATGCGGCCGTTCTGTCTGTTAAGAAGTTCCGGGCCTATATTGAAGGATTGCCTTTCACGATTATAACCGATCACGCGAGCCTTAAGTGGCTGATGACACAAAAGGACTTGAGTGGTCGGCTTGCTAGGTGGAGTTTTAAGCTGCAAGGCTTTGACTTCACCATAGAACATCGAAAGGGAATTCTCAATGTGGTCCCGGATACTCTATCAAGAGTACATATGGATGAGATTGCGACTGAAACGCCAGAGGTTGACTTCAGCTCACCATACTTTTCATCAGAAGAGTATGTTGAGTTGAAGAAGACAATAAACGAAAACCAAGACAGACTACCCGACATTTGTACTTCGGACGGCTTCGTTTACAAACGGACCGACAGACGGACAGGAGACCCGATTCAAGAAGACAGAGCCTGGAAACTCTGGATACCGAGGGAGTTGCGTAGGAGCCTTCTGAAAACAGCGCATGATTCATTCACTGCAGGCCATGGAGGAATTCATAAGACTCTTGCAAAACTTCGTCAGAGATATTTCTGGCCAAACATGACTACCGAAGTAAACGACTATGTAACTAACTGTGATATATGCAAGTGCAATAAGCCCATGAACTCAATATCAAGACCGCCCATGGGACAGCAAGTGATAACAGAACGACCATTTCAAAGACTTTACATTGACTTCTTAGGACCCTACACACGAACGAAGAACGGACATACCCATATATTTATAGTTTTAGACCATTTTAGCAAATTTGTTTTCCTTAAACCTATTCGTAAGGCAACAGCAGCTGAGGTAGTGAGGTACCTCGAAGAAAGTGTGTTCCATATGTTTGGAGTACCCGAACATATACATTCTGACAATGGAAAGCAATTCATCTCCGAGTTGTTTTCCAGCTTTCTAAAAAAGTATGGGGTAAACCACATAAGGACTGCATTTTACTCGCCGCAAGCGAATGCTTCAGAACGTGTAAATCGTTCTGTCTTAGCAAAAATAAGGTCATATATTGATGGGGACCAACGAAATTGGGACTTGCATGTGAGCAACACGGCATTCTCTCTTCGCAGTGTTTTGCATGATGCAACAAAATTCGAGCCATATTATGCAGTTTTTGGATCTCAAATGGTCCAAAACGGTCAAACATATGAGCTTCTACGAAGACTTGATGTAATCAAAGAGTCTGATTTCGAAATCACAAATAAAGCCGACAAACAAGCTTTATTAAGAAAAAAAATATTTGAGAATTTAAATCTAGCGCATCAAAAAGCTAAAAAAATATATAATACGAGAAGCAAAGACATTTCTTATAAGGTAGGACAGATTGTGTATCGAAGAAACTTTAAACAAAGTAATTTATTAGATAGATATAATGCGAAACTAGGACCAAAGTTTCTAAAATCAATAGTGCTAAAAACAGTTGGTAATTCACTCTATGAATTGGGTAATTTACAGGGCATGAAAGTGGGAGTGTATCACGCCAAAGATATTCACGCCTAATGACGCACTCAGTTGCTGTTGTCTTACACTTGATCTGTGATATTCATGTAGGTTGATAGTTTATTTATTTTTATATATTTATTAATTTATTTATTTATTATATCTAGTCATTTATGTATTTGTACAGATGTCCAACATAGACTTATTTTTTTGTATTTAGATATTTCATAGTTTATTAGAGTTACATATACACATATATTTATTTATTTATTTATTTATAGAGATTTATTTTATACATATAGAGTTTTATTTATTTATTTGCATGTTTGTCCGTCTTTGTAGAGATCTAGTCACTTAACAAATTATTTATTTATTTATTTATTTATATATTTATTTATTTACTTATTTATTTGTTAGTAGTATAGTTAACAGAATTTTCTTTTGAAAATCAAGTACCGACAAGATAATAGAGAGATAAAGACTGATTCCTTTGAATAAAGTTTATTCATAGTACAAACTAGTAGCAGAACATGAGCCTTGAACCTCAACAAGTTACTTTTGACGAAACTGGAAATTACCTTCAAATCACATTTGTTCAGATTAATTGATCGTAAACTGGTTCATCAAATAATAAACGAAAACAAGTAAAGACTGACTAGAGTCAAGTATATTTAATGAAAATTTTACCTTTTGTTTTTAATCTACATTAGTAATATATTCGACAGTAAAACCGTCCATTTAAACACAATCCTAAACGGATAAAATCAATCTCATTGACATCCTTTAATATATAACATCGACACCGCTATTTAAAGTGATGCCCGGACTATGGACAAAGATAAGTCAGGGAGTGGGACGTGCCACACGTTTCGATTACCGAACGGCTCACAACCCATGAACGACAACGAACTACTCGTACCGATCGACTTCTTATATTACGAGGCTAGTTTCCTCACGACCACTCGGAAACTATCGTCGAGCTTGTTGCGTAGGCGATCGTTATACACATCCCAAAAGAAATGCAACAACCCCAAAAAAGTCACTTTTACATAATAATGATATATGTACGTATCTCATAGATAATCGTATCGGCCCACCATGTACAATGAGTTGATAACCATCCCAACCCCCTTACAACAAACCATAAACAAGAGAAAAGAAAAAAAAAAAGACAAACAGCGATACTGTAGTAGATAACTCATTTTAATGTAGGAAACAAAATTCTATTTTTACATTTCATAAACACATTTCATAAACACATTTCATAACACACTTAATTCCTTATTTCCAATCGTCAATGATAGTTGATAACGATGTTTGGCGTTGTGTTGAATCCTGATTGGGGTAGGTTTTCCACCTTACGCTGGAAAGTCTTGAAAACCACGATTACGGGTCCAATGATGAATGTGCAAACAGCCTGAAAGAACAAAAAAAAAAAAAAAAATTGATAAGCCTATAGATAATATTCCTATCCATTGACTATTAATGTAAAATAGTATCCTCCGTTGGAGCATTAATTATACTTACTTGATTGTAAGGTGTGATGTTTGACTGTCTATTGAGTAATGAATTAATCTAAAAAGAAAGGATTAAACAAAACAAAATGACATGTTATTAAGACCACCAAGATGAACTTACCAATTTGTTCGGAATGTTGGAAGGTTAGTTGTTCGGTGATTATGGGCATATGGTGCCCTCTCTTTATTCTTTTTTGTTTAGTTTTTACCAATTTTCAACTTTTATTTGTTTTTTTTTATCTTTATTTATTTTGTTTCTAATTTTTAGTTGTCACCAGCAAATCATTTACAAGAGAATGAAAGTTTTGCTAAGTGACAGCTGACACTTGTTGAGGTGAAGGTTCAATGTTCCGAATAGGGCATGGCCATGTAAACAAAAGCTGTAAGTGATAAGAGCTTTAAAGACTGGCACATACAGGAAATTAAAAATTTCTCTACTTGAGCTTTTAATGTGATCGGTTGAGTTCAAAAGTGGAAAGATTTTTAATATTAAGGGTAGTGCAATATTAGTATTTTAAGATATTTTAAGTAGATTAGATCATAGATTATTTCCCTAGTTTTATAGAGTTAGTTATTACTATTTATTATTATTATTTTTTTTGTTTGTTGCCGCAACAAAATTTTGCAAGCTTAGGCTCCACACCCATACATAGGCATTACCAGGCACAACACTGATAAACAGATAGTGCAGATTTAGATTTGACAGGTGTTGGTGAGTGGGGAACAGAATAGGGCTTTTCCAATCTGTAGGAAACTGAGAAGTTATATAAAAATAGATATATAGGCCACAGGGCAACGACCGATGATGAGACAATAAAAAGCTTCATTTGATATTTCAAAAGCAAAAAGAAAAGTTGCCGTGCTTTTACCGCAGAAGCGAATCAAATTTGAATTTAAGTAATTTTGTTAAACGATATCAGAAAAGGGAAATCCAAGGTGATTTCCATATAGTTTTTTTGACAAGAAACCCGAAGTAAAATATATCCTGCGGATTGAGAAATTCAATAAAAAAAAAAAAAAAAAAAAAAAAAAAGGAAAGAAAGGTGAGGAATTTGTGAAAGACAAAAAAGGAAATGAAGTTTTTATAAAAATCTTTCTTTTTTTAAACGAATATTCAGATAATCAGCCAAGGTAGCACAAGTGGTGTAGTCGAGATATCGTCATAGAAAATCTGAGACTCCGTTCCAATAAAGCAGAGGTAGGAATTCATTTAGTGCATTGAAGTGTGGACAAATAAACTTAAAAATATTTAATCTTTATAGGTTTAAATCGAAGTAGAGGAAATTTCGCCTCAAAGGCATCCGACACGTATATATATATGTATATATGCTTATGTAGAATAGTATATATACATATATGTATAATCGGAAAATACGTCCACTATAAGTGACTGAGTTGAGCCTCTGCCAAGATTTTTTTTTGAGGATATTTTTTTTTGGAATTCTTGAGGAGAGGGTGAAAGATAAATCCACCAAGAAGGATCGATTTGGTAAAAAAAAATCTTAGAGGCCAGAACGGAGCCCACTGAAATCGGTTGGCTGGTGGTCTGCAGGGTGCAAGATCTGTGCTTTTGCTTGCTTCGAAAAGAGTACCGGTGGTAACATCTTGCTGAAATTTTTTTTTATCCGGATTAATCGTGAATTTTGTTTTGAATTTTTTTGATAAATAATTTTAATAGTTTAACCCTTTTATTATCAAGTTTAAATTTTTTTTTAGTTTGGATTTTTGTTTCGTTTTGATCACTTTAATTTTTAATATTTTTTTTTACTCTAAATTTTTTTATGAACTCCTTAACATAAAGTAAAGAAAAAAAAAAAAGGAAATTAACAGAACGAAATAATAATAATAAAATAGTGATAATAAATTTAAGATAGTAGAAAAAAAAAAAAAAAGGAAAGTGCGAAGTGAAAAGTGAAGTTGTTTCTCCGGACTCTCTAAGTATATATATATATATATTATTGAAGTATGAGAATCAATATATGAAGGAAATATTTGATCCTTTCCCGAATGTACCTGAGAATTACTGCCGGCAGAGCATCAAAGGACTACAGGAAGGTATAACCAATAAAAGAAGTAAGTTTTTTTGCATTATCTAAATGAATAAAGACTTTGATATATATATATACATATATTCTTACATATATACATATATGAATCATTAGAAGAAAGAAATACTTACACTCTGGTGGCGAAGACCTAGGCCACTTCCTTTTTTTTTAATTTTATTTCTTCTTGAAAAGGGAATCTCATTCTGAGATAAAACCATTGAAGAAAAAAAAAAAAATCAAAGACAACAAGAATTTTAATTTTCATTTTTTTTACGAATAATTTTTTTCTATTAATTCCTTTTTTTGGTTATTTACATAATTTTTTTATAATTTTGAAAGTAATTTGGATTTTGTTTTGAGTAAAATGAATAAATGTATGAATTAAGACTAGATGAAGTTTGGGATTCTTTTTTTTTTTTCTTTGAGAGAGTGAAGTAGATAGAATCATGATGTGCTAAACACAAACTTAGGTGTGTGGAGGATCGGCTGGGCCGGCGATAAAAGGGGAAACGATGACGAAAACGTAACTAACAATACAGACAAGGACTAGTACGACAACTTACGACAAAAATTACCCTATTACATACATAACAGCATACTTACATTCATACTTATATACTTACTAACTAACTTATCTATGCACATTTAACTACGTACTTACCTACAGACTTACTGACATCCCTACTTAAATACCTACCTACGAACCTACTTACATATCTACTTAAATACTTACCTACAGACTTACTTACAAATTTACATACATACATACGTACCGACATTCTTAAATCATTGATGATGATGATTCCAAGTTGTAGCTAGAGTTTTCAGATTAGGGACTATCTCCAATAGACTCATGGCCAAGAGATAGTATTGGTTGTATCTATGATACAAGGGTGGGTAGGCCAAGCTTTTGCCATCAACACCAGGCAAGGCCTTTGAGACTCGGCGAACTGCTGTGTTGGTGAGACAGTGGGGACGATGCGGATTTTTGGTCAGCAGAAGAAGAAGAAGAGAAAAAAAAGGAAAACTTTTTTTTAGATTAGGTTAGTTAGGTTTAGATTTATGATCGTATCCTTCAGATATGAAATTATAATTAAGGGTTTATTTGTAGATTAGGGTTAAGTTTCATTTTCTTTCATTTTTCTTTTCTTTTTTTTTCTTTTTGCTGGGAAATCTGATTTGTACCTCACCCTTTCACCAATGCAGTAGCATAGGTAACTAGGTTTGTGCTCTTCCTTTTTTTTTTAGTCCCAAACACCTATCCTATAATCCTATACCCCCTTCCTATCCTCATCCTTTGATCAAGGCATGACTTTTTTTTTTGTTTGCGAAACGGGATGAGTTTGGAAAATGGCAAGAACCACCCCCAATCCTTCGAGCTTAGCCGAGCCAGAGCAAGCATGCCATCGCCTTTTTCCAACTCATGAAGAAACACCCCTGTGGTACCCTGATACGCAACAGATCGTCAGGAAAAGGAAAATAGGACCCAGATAATTGGTTCGTGGGATGTTAAATTTGGACATGGTATTGGTAAGCTAGGTCGGATATTTACGATACAAAAAATATAACTCCATTCAAATCATATATGAATGAAGCCAGAAGTAAACGATATAGAAGGCCAAATTCGCCATCATCCCATCTAAAGATTTTGCACCAACTTTGAAAAATCGAATTATGACAATATTATGTGATAATAATATCAAAAGCCGACGACGGGTTTGGTGGAGGATACTTAAAGAAAATGTGATATGAGTAACGGATACGCGCATCCAAGATGTTATCAGATCTCTGGACTCGGTCTCTACCAATCATATATCCATTCATCTATATTCATCTTTGTTGGCTGTTGGGTCAAGGAAACATTCCAGCAAATCGTATAACGATAAACACGCTAAAAGTGGAACAAAGCTTCGAAAACTCGATGCTGTCTACCGTCGTCGTTAATGAAAAATGTACCCCCTATACCATTGTCCTTGAATGGCACTTGCGTCAAAGAAACCGGAAAGCTCTCAGGGGTCCTATTTCGTAAAACGGTTATCGTTGAAATTACTTCGTTATCGTTGAAATAAGATTATGTTTAACGAGAATCGTTTAATTTTAACGATACTCGTTGGTTCTAACGACTGCCATATAGGTACCTATCGTTTAATTTTCGTTTTATCGTTTCTTGATTTATAATTTTTTTTTCATTTATGTATGTCAATTGTTGACATTCCTAATAGTCGAGAAATTGGTTGCGCTTCAAAAAAAATGTTTTTTCGGTTAAGCTTGGCAACATCTTTTGTACGCCTTTTTCGTTTTACTTAATCGCTCTTTGTCGTGACTATCGTATTCCTCAGTATCGTTGACTTGCCGCTCGTTTCGTATAATACAAAATAGGGCCCAGTACTTGATTTGTGTGTAAAAAAAACGCTGCTAAATGCTTAGGATTTCTATAGGTACCTATCGCTGTAAGAAATTTGTTACCCCTTGTGATCTGGATGCAAATTATGAGGTCTAAAACTCGAGTAAAACTCACATCTTTGGGCAAATTTCTATTCATTAATTAATTATAATCCAGAACAGAGCGTTAAGACTGATAGAAAACAGAGCTCTCGTGAAATAATTCTCTTAAACACCGTCGGAATGTTTCATATACATATGTATATACTTCTTTCACAAACAATGTTCAATGGAATTAGTATCTATATCTTGCATTCCTCCCCTCAATCAGTTCACCCGTGAAACCCGTTTCATTAGGAAAGCTAAACAGTTCACGCTTCAGCCTAATTTTGGACGTACCATCAAAAACATATGTATCTACGTTTTTTAGTCGCACAATATGAACATGGGATAATTGACCTGCCACGGTTTTCCTTTGCCATTTCAATTTGCAAACATTCAAGGCCAATGGTCATCGACAACTCCTTTCTCTCCCACCCCTTAATTTCACCATTACTAGTTCTATATTAATATTGGACATTATAAGGGTATCTATAAATAACCCCTGAGCGAGTGTGAATTATAAACGAGATATAAAGGGTTTTTCAACAGGGACGCTACAAAAGTAGAGCGACAGGGACAGCAAACGACGCCATATTTCTTGCCGCTTTTTTGACATTTCTCTTCAGTAAGGTTTGCCATTGCATGATGGAAAGATATAAGAGCCAACAACGAGTCGAAATTATTAAAAAAATTTACCGAAATTCGGAGTCAGTGGCCTCAACGTTAAGAGCGCTACGTCCAATTTATGGTCGTCATAATCGTCCTGGCAGATCAACAATTGAGCGTCTAGTGGAAAAATTTGAATCCACAGGCACAGTACAAAATGTTCCCGTGCCAGTGAGACAATTAGACAATTTCCTGTGGGGCTACGTCAAGTCTATGGTCTATGCCAACAAGCCAGCGACGATTGATGAACTTCGTACGAATATCGAACGTGAAATTGCAGCAGTATCGGCCGATTTATGCTTGAAAACCGTCGAAAATTGGGTTCAGCGTCTGGACTTCTGCAAGCGTGCCCGTGGTGGCCATGCAAAAGAAATCGAGTTCCATACATAATGGTATCGAACGTACTTTCACAGGAATAAAAAATTTCATTGATATCTAAAACCGTTTTTGTTTTATTTAAAAAAACTTTTGTAGCGCTCTTATTGAAAAACCCGATACATTTTAAGAGGACAGATGTTGGTATAACCGTGTCGCTCCATGTAATCTTATGTTAGCGCTAGATGCTAAACAGAACATACTATGTATCATATCTGCGCCACGCAACTTGGTGACAGGCATTTCTGTTAAACATATTAGCCTAAGTATGTCACCATGATCGTGTTTCCAAAATTTTGAAACTTAACAGTGAATTTTTGTAAAAAACTTTGCGAACCTACTTACATACCATACATCATTGCAACAAGTTCGGTCTACGGAATTCCAAGAAAAACACTTGTTTCCAAACGATGGTTGTTACCGTGGACAGTCGACATAGACCTCTCGATTAGCTTAACCCAAAACGCTAGACTTTTTTTCTGCTCCAATTAGAATATCTCAAAAACCTGATCCGGCTTTGATGTAAACATATTCCGAATATGAAATTTTGTTGGTCAGTGTTAGATATTGATAGATTAAATTTTGTTCGAAGTTTGATAAAATATAAATCTAAAGTCAGAATTTACATAACACACGGTGCTTCCCCGTTATTTGTTTACCCTCCTCAATAAATAGATCCACCCTGTACAAATCGGCTTAGGTATGCAAATTCTGACAAACTTGGCACACATTTACAAACTTGCTTAGGGAGAAGTTATTCCTACTATACGTCTCCGCTTATATTTTACCAACAACGCATGTCTCGACTCTGGAAACATTCTTAATTGCCCAATACTTGCATTATCGTGTGTGAAGAAATAATGATTTCGGATTGGAAGAATTTTAGTGGATTGAAAAACCACGAGAAATCAAATCACCAGTCCACCACCAGGCTACCATGACTGCCACCCCAAGGCCTAACAGAATTCGTGGTTATCTACATTGTACATGTATATAGCAAACGTCTGGCTATGTGTGGCCAATGTCACACAAGCTTCTTTTTCCGCGCCCCCATTTGGTTTCTGGTCGCGCGCATAAATATCTATCCACCAAAAATCAATCGACTGTATACAACGCCTATCTCTTTGCCGCGGGCGCTCGTGTTCTATTGGTATTCTTCGTACATGGCATGCGACACCAAATGGGAGCGAGGAAAAAGAAGATCGTGAGGCACAAGTTTGTAGTCCCATGCGAGTTAATTTAAAACCTCTTGAAATTAATTCGGTTGCGGCCCCTTGTGTGTGGATTTTGTTTTTGTACAAAAGAAAACATATACAAATGAGGAACCCGTGATTATTCTGAAATGTCTGTAGTGGGTGTACTAGCGCTATGTATGATATATGTATGTATGAATGATAAACGATGTAGGTACCTACATAGGTACCTATACCTATTATATAAAATTTAAAACAAAATCTTAAAACACAGCATCCTCAAGTTGTATTGACAACTCTGTATGTTTTGGATTAATTTCAAAGATGCGATTAATTTCGTGGAATTGAAATTATTTAGAGGAGATGGAACGCAAAGTTGTGGTTTGTATTGATGGGGATATGCGTGAATGTAAAGGTCCATACACTTATACGATACCTATGTCGTTTGTATTGTGAAGCCCATGTACCTATATCAATTTCATTTCTCAAAAGTTGACTGTTTTTGATGATGACATGATGATGACGATGATATTGATGAGGAACTATGGAAATTCGAGTTATTATTAAGTTAGTATTTTTCAGTTACTGCTTGAGGGAGCATCAGTCAATACCACTTGCTAGTTTACTTATTATATAATAAGTACCTATTTGATATTTGTTGAAGTTTTGTTTGTTTAGTTTGATTTTGGATACAAAAACTGAAATGTATAAACGAGCTCTGACCAAGAAAAAGTTCGAAGGCTCTGTGACCTTTCGTCCACGTAATAGAGTTCAATATCACCGGTTTCGGCGAGATTCGGAAGTTACGAGAATTATAAAAGCAGTGTTTTTCACTGTCATGTTGGCTATGGCCGGATATATAATCTGGTTTATTTGGGAATTAATCAACTCAGAAGATGTCAATAACAATAAATACACGTTTTAAACAATAAAAATTTTATGAAACCTTAAATACCTATGTTGTTTTATTTTTCTGCTCACTGAATCTTTAAAGTTTATAGGTACCTAGGTACTGAGTGCCTTCCTAAGAAAACAGGGTGTAGATACCCAAAAGCTCCAAAAATCAAAAAAATTAGTTTGAAACAGGTACCTACTACCTACCTACTTATTTGGAAACGTAAAATTGTGCCAGTGTGTGGATAAAAATTATATTTTCAGCTTGGAATGGCTCAACATCGCGAATGTAGGTACCTAACCTAACCAAAAAACCTTATCATTTACTTAGTAAATAGGGCTCATATCCCAAAATTTTCTGCCTACCTGTAGGCTTTTTTTGCTTATTGCCTTTTGATTTCATTAATTCATTCATTTTTGTTTTTAAAAAAGGCAATACGTAAATGGTTTTCGCTTATTTAATCAAGTCTTAACCAATTTCTTAGTATATAGTATAGGTATTTACTAAGAAAAAAAAGGCGCATCTCCATATCTTAGGTGCAAGATTATTATCATGAATATCTAATATCCAAAAACATTTAATTTGAAGGTGCGAAAACCAAAAACAGTAATATGCATTTATCAGTAACATAAATGTAGACACACCCTTTCTTCTCAGGGCGGCAGTATGGGGAATCGTGCGAATTCGCTGTTTTCTACTTCCATGTTATAAGGTTGCTAGCCTTCTTGAATATGTACTTATTGCTTTTGGGTTTTGTAATTATATATCTACATACATAAGCTAAGAGAAATTCTGAAACAGCCAAAAGTGCGCCATTTTCGTGACGTACAAAAAAGCTTCATACTTAGAAAATGTAAACTGGTTAATGCACCTGAACATTGTATTAATCCCCATATTTTTAATACACCTTACTATATTATTTTTAATATTTCCAAAATTCTCTCATAAATTTTGGAATGGCATAAAAAAATGTCCTGTGTAGTTTTTTTTTAATTTAAAAACTTCACTTATTATTTTGCTGATTATAATTCGAAAAACTATGCCACCATTGAAAGTAAGAATAGATCCTACATTCCCTATTAGAAACACTGCAACCTTGGGTATAAAGAAACTAGCATATTTCTCAGAATAATCTTCGGCTTTATTTAGACATCAAGAAACTTTTCTCAATCCAATCTCGGAGTGCGAAATAAAACGAAAAAACTTTATTATGCTTTGATTAATATTTATATATTGACATTTTTTGTCATTTTATTTGAAATATTGAGTGAACGCTGAGCGCAAAAATTCACATGTAGATAATTTACATTAAGATTATAATCAAAATGCCAATGAATGCTGCAACCGTCAATATTCCAACACAAATGTCTGCCATTTCGGAAGGACTCATAGTTGAGTTGTACGAGTATTCGTCGAAATCCATTGGGTTGAATGGCAATGGCTCTTCAAGCAAGTAATAGTTGTATCTTCCAGCTTCTTGTTGTTCGTCTTGATTAATAATTATTGCAATATTAGCATTCTGATCAGGTTGTTGAAGTTCGGTAACTATGGTGGGGTCTTCCATCATTCCTGCTGTTGCCTGAGCGACGATATCGTTATCGTTATGATATTCCTCTATGTCACATACGACATAGCTAACCGATGAGGGGCCAATTGTTAACATTTTTGAAATGAAATTAATTTTAATTTCGCGAACAAAACAAAAACAGTAGATTATTGTAAGAAAGAGACTTTTCGAACTCACGAAGAACAATGGTCAATGGCTGACTGATCACTGATGACTAAAGGAAGAACTCTCTTCAAAGAACTATTTGACTACTATTATGGAGACTATTGTTCTGCGGAGATGATCGTAAGGGAATTACTCATTCTGAAATTCATGCGCAATAGGGGAGCTTGAGAGAGCTTTTAAAAAATATCTGTATAGGTACTCAAGTTTTAATTCGTCTTAAATTCAATCGAACAATACACATACAAAAAAAAGCTTGGTTTCTAGGAATTAGATAGATTAAATGGTGGACAAAATAGGAATTTAAACAGTTATGCCGGCTTTGTTTACATTAAAAATGTTTATACCAATTCGCATTAGTCTTTCTTAGAACTGTATGTTACTAAAAAATGAATACAACAATAAAAAAGAGACGAGTCTCCAGCTAAACGTATACGATAAATATCGATTTCTGATTTTTGGTTGATGTAAACACTGAAGCAAGTAAAAAAACGTAATGTGCTAGAGCTCATACGAGGGTAACGCTCATATTTTAGGAGGATTTTCAAACTGCAAAAAAAATGAACACAAGCAAATGTGTATAACGTCATAGAGATGAAATTCTTAAAAAATAAAGCTCCTGTATTGGAACAGAAATAATTTTGTGTAAATGATCAAACATCGAACGAAGTAGTTTTTGTATTAGCAGTATTTTTTGATTAATACCATAACCTACTTTAATGATGTCTATTGTTGTTGAAGCGACATGTACCTTTTATGCCATTGTCCTTGAATGGAACTTGCAGCGAAAAGAAGCCTAAATGCTCTCAGTACTCGGTATGTGTGTCAACGACGTTCTTCGTTGGAATGATCACATCCTCGAGACATTTTTCACCCACTCTGATCTGGCTACAATTTATAAGGCGTTTATACGTTTAAAACTGGAGTATAACTCACATCTATGGACAGGTGCTGGACAAAATTCTCTCCATTTATTGGACAAACTCCAGAACAGAGGGTTTAAGCTGATAGGAAACAGAGCTATCATAGGATCTAGTGTAGGGGAAGTAGGGGCAAGACCGCACATGGGGGCAAGACCGTTTTTGTACTATATTGTATGAAAAAAAGTTTGAATGGCAATACTTGTTAAACAAAACACGTGTCTTTTGGTATGATCGATCATGTCTGAAAGTATAAGGCAGTTCGGTTGAGTTGAGGTTGAGAGTTCGGTTTTTGTCTTAATATATTTCTTTTTTTGAATGTTTTGTAGTCAAATATGGTACGAAATTACATTCGGAAAACAACGCGGCAGTCTTGGCAAGAATCGGAAATGAAATGTGCACTTGATGCCGTTCTTAAAAATGAGATGGGAGTTAAAAAAGCTTGCCAGACCTTTAATATCCCTAAGAGCACTCTAAGGAACAGATATAAGAAAGTAATCGACAAGTCTAACACTCTTGAAAACTGCTCAAAAAAGTGCTCTCTTGGAACAATTAAAACCGTGTTTACAAAAGAGCAAGAGAATGAATTAATTATATAATTTTGCTCGAAAGTCGTTTGTTCCCCATAACTTTAAAGGATTTGCGTGAACTTGCATTCCAACTAGCAGAGAGAAATAACATTAAAAATGATTTTGACAAAAATACTGGGATGACTGGATATAAGTGGGTGCAAAATTTTTTGAAGAGAAATCCTAGTATTAGCCTTCCTTAGCCGGAAGGCACGTCTGGAGCCAGAGCCATGGGTTTCAATCGGGTCTCTGTGGCTAAGTTTTTTGAGCTTTTGACAGAATTAATGGATAAATATCACTTCACACCTGATCGTATTTATAACATCGACGAAACGGGCATATCAACGGTTCCCAAAAAAGTATCAAAAGTATTGGCTAAGAAAGGAAAACCTCAGGTAAGTTCCGTTTCTTATCTTAGACTCTATACTTTATCTTAAATTTCAATCATTAGGTTGGAACTCTTACCTCTGCAGAACGTGGCAAAACAATCACAATTGAAATCTGCATGAGTGCTTCAGGACAGTTTATTTTTCCTCGAGTCCGAGCGCATAGGCATGTAGACATTCTTGAGAGAGCTCCACCATGTTCAGTTGCTGTCTATCATCCCAGTGGTGGTTGGATGCAGACAGATTTGTTTTTAACTTGGTTCGACCATTTTTTAAAACATTCGAATCCAACAAAGGATAACACGGTTTTACTATTACTAGACGGGCATTCAAAAAAAAATGTTTTTGTTCTATGCTTTCCACCCCATTGTTCGCATCGAATGCAACCCCTGGACGTTGCAGTTATGGCACCTTTATATCAATATTATTCGTCAGAAGTAAAAAAATGTATGCGAACAAATTCACCATCAATGGTTACTGAGTATCAAGTTCCTGAACTATTCAGCGTCGCTTACATGAAATCTGCCATCATTCAGACAGCAGTTAACGCATTCAAAAAGACTGGAATTTATCCATTAAACACTGACGTGTATTAAGACTGGATGTTTGAACCAGCAGAAACCACCAACAGGCCTTTGTTTGAAGAACAATCTTCCACAGAAGTTGTTAAAGAGCTTGTCACAAATTCCCCATTTCAAGAAGTTTTTGAAGCATCCCTTGAAAGAACACGTTCAATTGAACCGCCTGCAACGACAATAATTTCCACTCAAGAAAACTATGTTAACACAGACTTCGTCGATACTTTAGCTGCCCTAGACAAGACTCCATCAGCAGCTCATGAAAACTGTAGCAACACAGACTTCGTTGATGCTCTAGCTGCCTTAGACAATACTCCATCAACGTCAACAGCTACAGCCTTCATTTTATCTTCTCCAAAGGAGCTTGTTAAGTTACCTTTGGGAAGAGAACTTCTTCTCAGAGAAAGACAAGGAGGGGAAAAACGGCAATATTGACAAGTTCACCATATAAATCTGAGCTAGAAGCTCTAGTTGCTACCAAAGATAAAAAAAGCAAATCACCATAAAAACCGGCAAAAAGGTTGAGCGACAGGCTAGAAGGACTGTTGCCGAAAGTGACGATGAGGATATTGGTGTTGCAGATTGCAGTTGCATCTTCTGTCTGGAGCTTTTTTCCAAATCAAACCCAGCTGATGGCTGAATCAAATGCACCATGTGTTCTGGGTGGGCTCACGAAGCTTGTGCTGTAGTTGGAGAAGATGAAGATGTCACATTTGTGTGTGACTTTTGCAAATAGTAATGCGCATTTTGAAGGTAAAAACGGTCTTGCCCCCAACAAAATTTGGTAGGGCGATCTTGCCCCCATATGGGGCAAGTTTATTATCTTTTTTTGAATAAATTATTTTCTTATTTTAATAATCAAAGTTCCTAGATCAAATGTAAGACTATGTGAATAAAGACTTTATGTTCATTAAAAGATGTTTTATAATAGTTTTTGAGGCAATCAAGCATTAAATGTGCGGTCTTGCCCCCACTTCCCCTATACAACATAACATGGTAACTTTGCTATGTTTTTCCAAATGAATTATGTTTTAAAGAAGAATTGCTATAAAGAAGAATGCTATATGAAGGAAGGTGATTTGGATCATTCCAAATTGAAAATACCGACAATTCAAAATTTCCTCTACTTAGTGAGCTTAACGTTCTTTGTACTGAAAACTTCGGAAAAGGTAATTGGCAACTTCATAAGATCAGAAGTGTTAATAATTAGGCCTCTCAATCAGCCACAACACACATATAGGGCGGACAGATGAACCGAGAATGCCCTGTTTCGACTAACAAATAAAATTCGACATTCGACAACACATCCCACGAGGCTGTAGGCAACGCTCTTGTTAGAAAATGTGTATACACATTGCCAAAAAAATATGGATAAACGAAATGTTAGGCACTAGAAATGTAGAGGCACAAGCAGGGCAAAATGTACGAAAAGTAATCACATAAAGAGGCTGTCCTCAGGGTGGTGCATTATCACCCTTGTTGTGGAGTCTTGTAGTGAATGAATTGTTAGAAATTGGTTTTGCATTGGTTTTGCCGATGAAATCGTTATCATTGCAGTAGGTAAGTTTAAAGAACCTCTATAGTATCCATAGAGGACTAACAATTACAAGGAAAAGTTGTCTATCTGTAGGGCTATAAATAAACCCCTCCAAGACATATGAAACCTATCCAGTTAGCTGGTGAAGTATATTAAACGCAGAGGGAGGTAAAATATGAAGAACTTACACTAGATAAGAAACTCCTCTGAAACAAGCACCTAAAAGCTATAGTCGGGAAAGCCACAAAAGCCCTAATAATTTGCAAGGGACCTGCAGGCAAGTTATGGGGATGCAAACCGTACATCCTCAGGTGGATGTACAGTATGATGGTAAGACCCATCATTACCATGGCACAAAAGAACCGAATTATCAACAACTTAGAAAACCCTAGGAAAAGTACAAAGGCACGCATGTAGATACCTGTATTACGGAACTGGCACAGGCAAAACTGTGTGACTCAGAGAAAGGGACTTAATAAGTAGGTCCACAGTAACAAATTTTCTTGACATCCCATGAGATGGTATGATCAAAACACATAATTTCGGGAGGATGAGCTAGCTTATTCATTTATAAGTGGGGACACAATAGATCTCCAGGTCGCAGTGCAATACCCACAATACATAATTGATTCGCTCATTCAACTGAGTTTATTATTTCCTTGTCAGGATCTCGTGATTTATATAAGAAATAATTTTGCTTGCCACATTTGCACTGTTAGGTTAGGTTAGGTTAAAGTGGCTGTCATTAAAGCATCTGACACACTTATACCAGTAGAGGTTCATTGTGATACCACGATTTAATAGGGAACAAAAAGGTTCCCTACTATTGTTAAAACCATTTGGAGCTTCTGATGAAGCCAAGGAGACTTTTAATGTCTGCACTTATGAGATCGCTTGGTTCATTATAGAAATATTCTCCTAGATGAAGTTTGAAGTTTGCGTCTGTAAGAGAGAGCTTGGCATGTACAAAGAAGGTGTGGAATTGTTTCCTCTTCCTCCTCGTCCAAGCAACTACTGCAAAAATCTTTTGATAGAACACCGAGTCATACGGCGTTTCTACCTATGAGACAGTGTCCAGTTATGACACCTATTACGGAGCTGATCTGAGATCTACTGAGGGACAATAAACACTTTGACCGTTTCAAATCCAGTTTGAGCCAGATTTGTTTGGTCGCCATAGAAGTGATAGTGTTAAGCCATTTTGTGTTTGATTGTTCTAGAGCAATTCGCTTCAGCATAAGTTTACTTGTAGCTATAGGCATACCTATATTAACCTTATCGGGTAATATAGGCATTTCCGTTCCAATTCTGGCGAGTTCGTCGGCTTTGCAATTCCCCGGAATGTCCCTGTGACCCGGCACCCAGAATAGGTGAATGTTAAACTGTTTGGCCATCTCCATCAGAGACGATTGACAGTCTTGGGCTGTAATGGAGTTTAAAGAGACTGATGCGAGGGATTTCAAAGTTGCCTGACTATCTGAGAAGATGCGGATATCCATTATTCTTTAAGCCAAGACAGTACTTCCTTTATCGCCAGAATTTCCGCTTGGAATACGCTACAATGGTTTGGTAGGTGGAAGGAGAGACTAAGGTTTAGTCCATTTGAGTACACTCCACCACCCACTCCGTTTTCAGTTTTCGATCCATCTGTATAAAATTGTACTGATTTATTTTCTATCAAAGCCCCTTCCTCCCAAGCTGACCTTGAGGGAATGGTGACTTCAAAGTTTTTATCGAAAACCAACAAGGGAGTGATGTAGTCGGAGTGGTTTGGGAAAGTTCCGAATAAATTCAGAATGATGGTGTGGCCAATAGAGTTATTGGTCCATTGAGAGATGGCCTTGAGACGTACGGCTGTGCTCGCGGGCATTTGTTTGCTGTAAATATCTAGGGTTATCAGGTTGAGAAGCATGTATAGTGCAGCGGAAGGTGTCGAGCGGAGAGCTCCGCTGATGCACATACACGCTGAATGTTGTACTTTGCTTAGTTTATCGCTATTTGTCGCTTTATCTAAAGCCGTCCACCATACGGTCACCCTGTATGTGAGTATCGGTCTGATGACCGCAGTATATAGCCAGTGAGTGATTTGTGGAGACAAACCCCACTTGTTCCCCACGGCATTCTTACAAGAAAAGAGAGCTACTGTGGTTTTTCTTACTCTTTCCTGTATATTAGGTTTCCAACTTAACTTTTTATCTAAAAGAAGACCTAAGTATTAAGGTTCATCTGAGAAAGTAAGTGGAACACCTTTGATCGATAGAGGGTCTAGTTGAGGAATTTTGCATTTCCTTGCGAAGAGGACTAGTTCAGTCTTGTGGGGGTTAACAACTAGTCCACAACGATCTGTCCATTTGAGTAGCTTGTTGAGGGTGGTTTGTACTGTTAAAAAGAACGCAATTCTTTGTTCAACAAATAGCCAATCTTGATGCTGTGTTTGACTGCGTCCATAGAATTATTTCCCATTTTCCTCACACAGAAATCTTCATTACGTGCGATTTGCGATGAACACAATTTTAGTTTTCCAGACAACATCCGCAAAAAAGTGTATTGAAGTCTTTGCTTGAGTAAAAATACTTGACGCTACAGAAGAATCCGACAAGAGCTCGTTCAAAACGACGCTTTAGGCCGGATCAGCTCTTCAGATCTTCCAAAGGAAACGAAGGACTTCAAGGCCGCGTATGATAGCATCTATAGTGACGAGCTATATAAAGCATATTGAGTTTTGAGGCCCTTGGAGACCTTGTCCCTTTGTGCAGGATGCCGGGGGGTAACGCATCCTGCTCCATCAAAGTGGAAAAAGATCTCACCGATACATTTGATGTCAAAAAGGAGTTTTTCAACATCGTTCTGGAAAAAATAATGCAAAACCAATGCATCAACACTAGAGGCAGAATCTTTCAAAGGTGCATAGGAAAGAAACAAGGAAACACTAGAACAGATAGAGATTGGGAAACGTACAAATCTAGTCAAAAGAAATTCAAGATGGCAACACAAAGAGCCAAATGCAACTCGTGGAGAAAATTCTGCAGTCAAGTTGAAAGTGCAAGCGAATTAGCAAGACTCAGGAAAATACTTAAAGGGACCTATTGTACTGGGATTTTTTAAGGAATAATGGACATTTCCTGGTAAACGTTCACTTTCTTGGTTGCACCTCTAACGCTAACAACTCACAAGTGCAGCTCTGCCTAGAGAACACAACACCAGCGGAGTTGATAAGAGATAAAATGTGCTATTAACTCCTTTTCACCTTATAAATCACCTGGTTTGGGTGGTGTCTTTCCCATGATGCTACAGAAATGTGAAGAAATTGAAGGAGATTTTAACAATGTGCGAAACGAGGCGGTGGAAGTAGCGATAGTTAATTTTATGTTAATAACTCCATTATCTGATGGATAATGCGCATGTTAGAAAACAGACAGATAGATCAACTGGGAGCTGAAAGGAATACAGATCAAAGTATCTCTAGACACTCGCGATGAACGCAGTTCTAATGAGACTTACATATAGTGGAGTCCAAGTAATTGCATATGTAGCGACCGGTAAATTTCCCACCACAATTAGCGAACAAATATTGAATGAACTAAGAACCGCTAGACCGCAGCTAAACCGCAAAAACCAAACTGGTACTTTTTACCAACAAAAGGAAATTACCGATTTTTAAAATTCTCCATATTGAAGGGATCAAACTCAATATCTCCCATCACTCGAAATATCTTGGTGTGATTCGGGATAGAATATTGAATTGGAGTCTCAGATAAAAGAAAGAACAAATAAAGCCATGTTTGCATTCTAATCCTGTAATCACTAGGCAATGAGGTCTACCGCCACAGCGGGTCTGGAAGCTATACGAAAATCGGCAGCCATTTTGGCTTAGTTAAAATTGAGCATAGTGCCATAGGCCATGCTCAGATTCTACAGAATTATACGGTGTACGCATCACTGACTACATAACACCCCGCTTAGACTTTTATTTTCAATGTAGTCAAAGTGACAATAGACAATAACAATATTTTTATAAACAAATATCCTAGTAATTAAATATTTCTTTTAAAATAAGGAAATTTAGAAATAAAAACTATCATCATCTTTTTATAAGGTTCTCGACCGCCTTTCATAGCAGAGAGAATTGGCAAATCACCAAGCCTTCAAGATGCGAATCGATGATAGTAGTATATACCGACGGTTCCAAGATGGATACAGATGTTTGTGCAGAGTTCGTTTTATAAATTATTGGACTAGTCAGCTCATTCAGACTTCCTGATTTCTGCTAGATCAGTCTCAATGATGGCAATACCACAAGCCGATACACGTTTTCATTGATAGCGGAAATAAAAGATATTTCTGCCTTTGAAATCAAATTGAAGCTTGCAACTTGCTGTCGCGAAGAGCTAAGGCTTCTTGGTACACAGCGCAACATAAGGCTCTGTTGGGTTTCTGGTCACAATGGTGTCCCAGGTAATGAAAGCGCTGACGAGCTGACAAATTTAGGATCAAAACTTGATCCTAAACAGGTAATCGAGAGCAAAGTTCTTGCTTTTATATATGAAGCCGGCTCGATACCTGTTTTATTACCAGAAAACTATGGCCTAGTTTCAAAAAAAAAAAAAATGCAGTCATTATTGTCTCTATCCCTTCTCGTGACCTTCACCATCAGACGCAATCAACTAGGTTACCACAGAAAAAGAGATACAACTCAGAATGGACATATCATACAGAGGATGCGTTGACGAGAAGATTCATGAGAGTACTCCTCACTACCTGTGTCACTGCGCCCTGCGCCATATCATCTGAGGAACAGTCTCTTCGGTAGAAACTCTCTGATATTCAAAACAAAAACCTATATGAATTTATGAATGCTACTAAATGGCTTGAACCTTCCTAAGCTCTATCAACCAGCCGACCACAGTCAAAAGACATAAAAAGGGTCCTAGACGACAGTGATAGAACGAACCAAAACGACTGCACGAAGCACATGTTTCTTGTATGAGCAGCAACAAACGGAAAATGGGCACCTCGTATATACAGCCATTGGCACTACGGTGAACACGAGCGTCATTGAGTTGATGGGGCCTTCTCTCCCTAAGATTAGTAAAATCCTCTTGACGATATATTTTCGACTTATTCTATCTATCTTACGTTGCAAGGAGCCACATGCTCCTATAGGCCTGGTGGAGGGATGATTTCTCAAGTGGCTGTGAATGAAAGAATCACCCCTTAAAAGGTGTCTACCTGTCCTCAACCAGATGATTGTGTGACAACAGACATTTCTTCAATGACTTAGAAGTACCCTCCGGGCTATAGCTTGCTGAAACTCGATGCAGTGTGTACTTCAGCTCAATTTCAAACTTACTGTTAAATTCAGATATTCTTTCTTAAGCCACACTACACGAATGTGGTATGCTTTAACCGGCCTAATATTTCCTTCCTATTGCTGATACTCAGACATTCAAAACCAATGCACGTCGGTATCTCCTTTTAAATCCTCTCCAACTTTCCTAAACGCTCTAAAAATGCTCAAACATAGTAGTTAAAATCCCTCTAGTGCGCGCAAAATATGAGAAAACACACTTCACGGGCTTGAAGAACATAGAATTTTCCATATGTTTCAATACAATGGGGTCCCAATCCCTAGGGTATCAAAACGGATCTAAGTGCGACTGCGACAAGAACAACTGTCAGCCCATTAACGTAACCTAACCAAACTTAGTAGTTAATGAGGGCAAAACCAATAATTATATGATGTCAGCATGAAAGGACACGCAATATCGACATGTAGGACAATAATTTCACTTGAGTTAGTAGAAGACTTTGGTTACACCCCTATTAATATATGTAGACAAAGACCAGCAGCGCTTCAAACGAAGAATATCTCTGCTGCTTCTTTGGATTAAGAAGACAGTAGTTGAGTAGCAAAGTCCTCTCTCAAGCAACTAAAGCGAATAGACTCAAACGCTCCGGGCTGAAAAGTTTTCAAATTCAGTCCCGCGCGATGACGTGGCACATCACAGGAAGGTCAAGACTCAGGTGGCGCATACAGTTAAGAGGGGACCTCAGTCGGCTTGGCGTCTGAAATTAGAGACGTCGTTTGAGACTTGGAATGCTAAAAGTTATAATCGGTAAAATCACTATCGAAAATGAAACACCACCTAGCTGGGAATAAAGATGCTCGCATATTTCTCAGAATCATCACCAGTTTTATTTAGATTATGATCTTCAAAATGTTTGTGTACTTCCTCTTTTTTTCTCAAATCAATCTCGGATGGCAAATTAAAACAAAAATACATTTTATGCTCTGATTAATATATTTAGAAACTTCTTGTTATTTATTTCAAATAAGGATTAAACTGTGAATACAATATAGACACGCAAATACATGGAGATTATTTTCTTTTGAGTAAGCTAAAAGTCAAAATTTAATATTAAATATAAGTTTTGTGCACATTTTTCTTTGCCAAACTGGAATTTAGAGCCTTTTGGGCAGATGACAATGTTGAAAAAAAAAAACAATTTCGTATTTAAATCATTGAGATTATAAATACAATACCAATGACCGTTATAACTGTCATAACTCCAACACAAAAGTCTGGCAGAATTGCATGATCCATAGATTCGTCGTCGTATGGGTAATCATCGATTCCCATTGGAATGAATGGCTCATGACGTACATAATAGTTACAGCCTCCAGCTAATTCAGCTTCGTGTCGTTCATCTTGATTTATGTTTTCTGTAACACAAGTATCCACCAGTCCTTCCATCATTGCTGCTGATGCTTGGACGACAATATCTGGAAGAAAATCTTCACCTGATTCGGTAGAATTTTGACGTGGATTCTCTATGTCACATACAACGTAGTCAAGCGATAAGGAGCGACTTGTTGCCATTTTAGCAATGAAATTCTTTTTGAATATTACGAACAGAAAAAAAAACAATTATAAATAATCGCGAGTTCACTCGGGGCAAAATAAAGCAAGAAGTGTAATCCTCAATGGCTGGCTGATGACTAAATGGAGAACTCTCTTCGAGGAATTAAGTAGGTACTCGTACTACTGGAGTTGAGATTATTGTTCAGCGGAAGCGATCGTAAACAAATTGTTCATTCGCTAAAAGAGCTTTTCAAATAAGAACCCATGATGTATGTATGTGCATTTTCACACCTATTAAGTATTTCAACCAAGCCAAATGAAAATGTAGTTAATATGCCCAGTTGAAGCTGCACCAAAAAGCTGTTTTTGTTGCAAGGAAATCAAAGTTTATTGCCATAATAAAGTGTATCTGGGTTGTTCGCAGATTGTTTTTTAAATAATGCAATTTGCTAACCATCTTGGATTTTATCGTCTGCATTTTAAATTTCTATTAAAGAAATATGTTTCACCTCTCCAAGTAATAGTAATTCGAAAATGCTAATAAGGGGTAAATCTAGGAGTATGAAAGATACACATGGAGGCTTATACTCATATCTTTTTGACTATAAAGAATAAGCTCTTCGCAATATTATTTTCAAAAATCTTAAACAAAATCGGATACATTGATTTTGCATTTTCTTTTTGTTTTGATCAATTGGAAATCGATTGGCAAACTTTGGAATGAGCAACGACTTACATTTGTGTCATTCTTTTCACTGAAGTCCGTTCCCCTTTTCACATTTAAGTCTTTGGTTTAAGAAATTGGCTCCGAGGAGTTTTTGAAGGGCTGTAAGGTAAGGTTGTTGGAACGGAAATAAATAAATTAAATAAATTTGGTGGTGCAACAGCTCGAAGTGAACCAGGACCTAGTGACTTACAACTCTCAACGATCCTTGTATGCGTGTCCAGGAACGGAGGGGACCTACAATTTTCTGCCGATTCCGAACGTCTAATGAGCAGCACTTTCCATGACAAGAGATATACTTTTAGAGGATTTGTCAATCACTCGCAAGAGGCAGAACATCCCTGAAAAACTTTTGCAGCGGCTGAGAATCGAACTCCGCATGACAGCCCAACGCACTAACCATTATGCCAAGGGGTCGGAACGGAACAACCGCTAAATGTTTGTAATGTTTGAATTTTACCAAGCAATACATACATGAAAGACCTTTGAACAACTGGGCACTACATAGATAAGTGAATTGATTTAAAAGGAATGAAGAATTTTTTACCTTGAAATGAAATGTTTATATATGGTTTTTCTTAGAAATAAATACAAATGAGGCGAAACGGCTAGTCAACAATTTTTGGTTGGTTTAACATAGAAGTTACTGAAAACAAGAAATTAAATGCATTTCCATTCTATAGCGGGCGGAGATAGAGAAAGTAATGCAAAGCAAAGTAATGCCGCAGATTATACAAAATCTGAGAGTTGCGAGTTGGAACGTTGGCAGTATGACAGGTCGAAGCTTCGAGCTGGAAGAGATGATGAAAAGAAGGCGAGTGGACATCTTATGTGTTCAAGAAACAAAATGGCGAAACACGGGAAACAGGGCCCGTTTCTTGGATACGAGGACAAAAAACTATAAGATGTTCTACTATGGAACGGAAAAGGGTAAAAACGGAATCGGAATCATCCTTGCAAAACATCTATTAGGCAGCGTATTGACCATTTCGAAATCCAGCGACCGTTTGATGTCCCTTAAATTGGTGATTAAGGGAAAGTTGTGGAATATTGTCACTGCATATGCTCCCCAAATTGGATGTGAGCAGGTGCAAAAAGATGCATTTTGGCTAGACTTTCATAATCTACTTAAGGACATCCCAAAGGAAGAGTTTTTGTTCGTGGGCGGAGATTTGAACGGACATGTCGGGAAGACAAACGAAGACTATGAAGATTGCCATGGAGGCCTCGGATACGGCACCAGGAACCCTCCTGGTGAAGACATCCTGAGCATGTGCAAAACATACGGTCTTATCGTACTAAATGCCATGTTCGTCAAACAAAGCCGACACCTGGTCACTTACAGCAGTGGTGGAAATGAAACCCAGATTGATTACCATTTGGTATCTAGTTTCATGAAACCCCGGGTAAAAGATTGCAAAGTGATACTAGGAGAAGCGATCGCCCACCAACACCGTCTCCTGCTGACAGAATTTTTTATGGAGACAGTGAACGACAACAAACATACAAAAACTTTTGGGAAGATCAAATGGTATAATCTGGATAAGGAAAAAGGCGAAGCTTTTATTTCGAATATGCAAAACGTTCTGTATAACAACACCGATATAGTTCGAAATGAAGAGAGTACAGCACAAAGTATGTGGGATCTCCTACAGAGAACTTGCAAGGAAAAAGCCAAAACACTGTTAGGGGTTTCAAAAGGACACAACCAACAAGGCAAAGAAACATGGTGGTGGAATGATGAAGCTAAATCAGTTATAAGTAAAAAGAAAATGGCTTTCAAGGCTTGGTCGAAGTGCCCCTCTAATGATACAGAGCAAAAGTCACGCCTCGAAATGGAATATAGAAACTGCAAGAAAGAAGCGAAGAAGAAGTGCGCCCAAATTCAAGCAAAGAATACAGAAAACCTGTATCGAGAGCTGGATGAAATTTCTACCCCGACAGCTGGTGCTATTCAAGAGCTACGGCAAAACACGAATAAGGGCGCAACTATCTTCAAAATAGCCGCTCAAAGAAGAAGAAATGCCCAGGAGATTTGTTCGCCAAAGTTCATTAACAATGCTCAAGGCCAACTACTTGTGGAAGACAACGAAATTCTTCACAGGTGGCGACAGTATTGTGACGGACTTCTAAACGAACAATTTCCAAGGCTATACTTTCCAATAGCTTCACCTAACTTAAGCGAAGTATCCGACGTCACAGTCGAAGAAGTTAGTGAGGCGGTAAAATACTCCAAAAAGGGAAAAGCTGTTGGCCCAGACGAAATACCCTCAGAGTTTTGGAAAAAGATGGGAGACATCGGGCTTAGATGGCTCATGATTCTTGTCTCCAAACTTATACGAGGTGATCGCATGCCTAATCAATGGAGGGAAAGTTACCTTCTTCCAATTTATAAAGAAAAGGGTGATACTCGAAGCTGTGATAATTACCGTTCGATTAAGCTGATGTCACACACCATGAAGATCGTTGAGCGAGTCTTGGGTAGCCGACTGCGAAAAATAATTAGGCTATCTGATGACCAGTGCGGGTTTGTCGGTGGTAAGTCAACCACGGATGCAATCCAGAGTATAAGAATAATTATGGAAAAGCATCGGGATTCTTTGGAGGATTTGCATGTCGTATTGGTTGATTTTGAAAAAGCATTCGATCGGCAACCACGAGATCTAATATGGGTGGCCCTCAGGCAACGAGGAGTTCCAGAAACCTATGTGCGGATAATTATGGACATGTATGATGGAGCAGTTACTAAAGTAAGATGCGCAGCTGGAGTCACCGAAGAATTCGAAATCACAGTAGGTGTACACCAGGGAAGTGTCTTGAGTCCCCTGCTCTTTATTACAGTTCTTGATTACCTGCTTGAAGGCAAAGTGACGGATCCAAAAGTACATCAGTTATTCTTTGCTGACGATGGAGCCATCATAAGTGAAGACCCGATATCCCTACAACGAGCCCTTGACGTATGGGTGGATGTTCTAGAAGGAAGTGGGTACCGCATAAGCGCGAAAAAGACAGAATACCTATGCTGCCCATTTTCTGATCCACACAGGCCTATTCCAGACATTTATTTGAATGGAGTAGTGCTTCCCAAGTGTGAAAAGTTTAAATATCTGGGGTCTATGATTAATAACGAAGCTACTTGTGATGACGATATCAATCATCGCGTAAGCGTAGGGTGGATGAAGTGGCGGGAAAATTCTGCTATCTTCTGTGACCGAAAAATGCCCCCTAAGCTGAAAGGAAAGCTCTACACTTCAGTTGTGCGTCCAGCACTCACATACGGTTCACAATGTTGGACAATGTACAAAAAGTATGAGAGTAAGCTAACGGCAGCTGAGATGAAGATGCTTCGTATGACAGCAGGAGTTACAAAGCTTGATCGAATTAGAAGTACGAAGATCCGAGGAAGCCTTCATGTTAAGAATACCTTCTTCTTCTTCCTTTTCTTCGGCGCTGTTATGATCTCGATGTCGAGGGGATCATAACTCTCCCACGTATCTGCTTCACACTAGTGATCCGCCTGTGGGGTTCGCCGGGTTGACCTCAAAAATCGGCGGCAAGCCTCCCGGTTTTGTATTGTTCCATTTCTGAGGCCAACTGAATGCTGGTGTTTTTGCATTTGTTTGTACCAGGAGTGTTTAGGCCTACCTTTCTTTTTATTTCGAATTGGAACGTTGTAGAATACCATGTTAAGAATATCATTTCCCAAAAAATTGAACACGACCGACTCAGTTGGTATTGCCATGTTCAAAGGAGAGATCCTGAGAACCCCGTCAAAAAGGCAATATCATACAACGTTCCAATTCGGAATAAAAAGAAAGGTAGGCCTAAACACTCCTGGTACAAACAAATGCAAAAACACCAGCATTCAGTTGGCCTCAGAAATGGAACAATACAAAACCGGGAGGCTTGCCGCCGATTTCTGAGGTCAACCCGGCGAACCCCACAGGCGGATCACTAGTGTGAAGCAGATAAGTGGGAGAGTTATGATCCCCTCGACATCGAGATCATAACAGCGCCGAAACAAAGGAAGAAGAAGAAGAAGCGGGCGGAGATAGAGATCATATTTTTGAGTGGAATTATGAACAATATAAAATAAGAACACAGGAATCTAACAGAATTAAGAATATAAATCCTAGAGAAAAGCTGTGGTTCGATACACGCTATAAAGAAGCTATCAGGTTGATAGAAGTAAGTTTTTGCTCTTACAAAGCCAACCCATCTGAGGAAATTAGGAAAAGGGATAAACAAGTCAGAAGCCAATGCAACGCTGTTAAAAATTGTACGAAAGAACGTACAAGCTTCATCTTCGGTTCTACTACTCATATACAATGGAAAACCGACAAACTAGTACCTTAGATAATGCATATGTACTTGCAGCGCATTGCTGCTAGCTCTACACATAAATCATCAGCTCGAGAAATATCTCGAAGATCGAACGCTTCTAAATCACCGGCAATATAGCCTTCGCAACAATCGTTCCACTGGTGATCTGATGGCATATGTATCTCACCGAAGAGTGGAACACATCTTTATATTGTTTTGAAGAACTTACGAATATTGCTCTTTATATTTCTAAGGCATTTGATAGAATTTGGCATCAGGCTGTCTTATCTTCTCTTTGGTTTAGAAATTACCTTCTAGATCGTTTAATACATGTTGTGCTGGACGGTTTCAAGTCTGACCTTCACAAAATAAATGCTGGTGTTCCCCATTTTATACTCGTTCTCAAATTCAAGTGCCACTTCTTTGAAAATGGAATTGCAACGGTATCGTATGATAAGCTCTTTAAACTCCGATCTTTACAGCATTGCTAAATGGGGTATAAGAAATCGTGTGGAATTTGAAAATGCTTGGAAGACTCAATGCTGTCTGTATCCCATGTACCCCTTATGCCATTATCCTAGAACGGCACTTGCATCGAAGAAACCGAAAAGCTCTCAGTACTCGGTATGTGTGTCAATGACGATCTTCGTTGGAATGACCACATTCTCGAGACCTCCAAAAATGTTGCTAAATGCTTAGGATTTCTATATTGATGTAAGAAATTTTTCACCCCATCTTATCTGGCTACCATTTATAAGACGTTTATACGTCCAAAACTCGAGAATAACTCACATCTTTGGGCTGGTGCAGCACAAACTTCCCTCCACTTATTGGATAGAATTCAGAACAGAGCGTTAAATCTGATAGGAAACAGAGCTACCATGGATTCATTCCCTTCTCTTGAAGACCATCGGAATGTGTTAATTGTATTTCCTCAATACCCACTCGAAATAGCCAATTGCATTCCTCTCCTCAATAAGTGATACCCGTTTCGCTAGTAATGCTTATCAGTTCACCTTCGAGCCAAATAATCTGCACTGACATCTCTGAATGTTGACGGGTCGTTTGATGAATTGAAAATGCTAACAAGCTGAATCATCGTCTCCCAGTACACGTACACCGTAAGGCGGCGGCGTTCTTTGTGCGAACTTGGTATTCAGAAAGCTGCTAACTTGTCTAAAAACTGAGAGCTACAAAGTGATTGCCTATGCGGACGTCGTTGTTGTCGCAGTATCAGGAAACTATCCTAAAACTTTAAGAGATCTCTTACATAATGCCTTAAACAAGCTCAAACGCTAGGCAGATCGTTGTGGACTGGGAGATAGCCCCTATAAAACAGATCTTATCCTGTTCTCCAGGAAATACAAAGTTCCGCAAATAGGCCCCTTTTTATGAATGGTGTCCCACTTATTATTAGATAATCGTATCAGACTAATGGATATCTCAAATTAGGCTGACATTGAATGGATACCTGGTTAGATTAGCGCGCTGCAAAAACACCAATGAAACTCTGCAAGTGCTACCTAAATTGGGAGAAGATCGATGTAGCTCCCTAGAAAAATAAGTGGAGTATCTAGAAATGAAAACATAGTCGTGCATATACCGTCGGAAGCTGGAGTTAATCCTGTGGAAAGGGCAAGGGAATTATGTTTCGATCTTTTGGAGTCAAATGATATTAACTTAGTTGCCGAAACACAATTGCTGCTTACTAGAAACAATACAATATCAAATGTCTCCGAAACACTGATGTATTTGTTCACAAAGATTTCTCGGCTGCTGCGTCGCGAAACAGAAGAAGGCGTTTGTACAAGCAACATGACATTTTCGCGAAAAATAAAACGCTGAAAAATAAGCGTCCAATCATTAATAATTGGTAAAAAATAATTATAACTATACACTGGAAATAATACCAGCTGCAAGAACACATACAAGAGAAAGATGCATCGATTTTTAAAATGAGAGTGGTGCTTATAAACCTACACTATATACCACATCGAGAGGATCTGCCTTTTTACTGCAGCTTATGTAACCTTAGGGAACGGGAGGATGTAGTCCATTTCATTAGAAAATGCCCTGTTTTATGCGAAACGAGAAGAATTTTTTTGAACAGCAGTTTCAAATCAGACGATGAAGTAATGGCGCTACTAAACTGTCAATGTAGTAAATACTTCGGTCTATATAAAACCAAGAATCTGAATATGGAAAAGCATCTTCACGAAAAACTGCAGCAATCTATAAGGTCAAGATCGGAATTAATGTGGCTGCACAAAAATGGGGAGTCAAAACGTATGACACTGTGCAAAAACTTCTTAGGTTTTACGTAAAAAGATCCTTTCGCCTACCACCTAACTCACCCAACTATATGATAATGGTAGAGGCTGATGAAATGCAGCTGGCTAGTTCACTAGAACAGAGTTTATAGAAATAACAGTAAAAGAATTATAGACATGGAACATTGTGGCGGTGCTCGAGAGATGCAAATAATCATCATCATCGGCTCGACAACCGGGTTCCGGTCCTGGCCTCTTTCAACAAGTCTCTCCACCTATCCCGGTCTCTAGCCGACGCCATCCAGTTGCGCACCCCAAGGCTTCGGGCGTCCTTGTCTACGCCATCTCTCCAGCGCAAGCATGGTCTACCACGCTGTCGTCTGTCATAGAATGTACCACAAAGAACTTTCCGAGCAGGTTCCTCTTCGCTCATGCGAGCTAGGTGCCCTGCCCACCGGAGTCTACCGAGCTTAATTTTTCCGTTATATTTCTATCACATATCATTTTTAAAGCTCTTTTTTGAATTCTATCCAAGAGACTCAAGTGGGTTATTGGAGCACCTGCCTAAATATGAGAATTGTACTCGAGCTTTGGACGAGTATATGCCTTATAGATTAGAGCCAGTTTAGAAGGGGTACAAAACTTGTTGCAAAGTCGAAGAAAACCTAAACACTTAGCAGCAATTTTGGCGACGTCGAATATTGTGATAATTTCACACAAGGTAGCCTGTGATGCACATACCGAGAACTGAGAGCTGTTCAGTTTTCTAAATGGTTTAAGAAATGAGAAAGGAGTTTTCTATGTTCATGTCGTATGAAAACGTACCAACTGTGGTCTAAAGTTGTCAATATTAATCACTTCTAGCCACTTCAAGCTAACGTAACCTGATCATAAGACATTATATAGAACTTAAATACTGCTTACTTAGTATTCCAACAATTATAAAAAACACCTATAAGACCGAAACATTTGTTGAAGCTTGTGAATTTATTTTAACAAAAAATAACTTCAATTCATGATTGCTTGTTAGTATAAAAAGACCTTTGTTTCAGGGAGTGGCACGATATTAATCACTTTTTGTTGAATGTCGAGAAATGTTCAACTTTTGTTGATTATTTTTCAAAATTTTAACGTAGAATACCAAGAATTTAATGAATATTTACTTAAAAACCCTTCTGCTATGGACTCTCTTCTCAATAACCTTCATAGATACACTAAACTCACAAACGCCATAAAAGATTTATGTAGATTGTTTGATTACATGACAATAACTCGTTAAAAGAAATCATCGTGTGTTCAAAGGGCACGGTAGTTCCCAGCCAAGTTCTGGCACTACATTCTTTTACTGGAACGAACTCAGGCGATTTTTGACCTTTCCCTATCTTCAGTACCAATAAAGTCAGAAACTTAAGATTCCGAATATTTGATAAGCTAGTCAGGCACATGCGGCCTCAAAATTCACAAAAACCGTAACTGATTGACAGACTGACTCACTGGCAGATCATCAAAATTATGGAGTACTTCCCGACATCGTAGAATCTTGTAATTTTGCACCCATCAAACTTTAGTCAGTAATCATCAAATAATAAAATTTCTCTATTACATTGTAGCTGTTTCAATATTATTCTACTTTAAATATTCGGTGTTAAACCTTCGGCTGACTTGTTACACAAAAGTTTTGTATAGAAGAACTTGGCTATTTTTTTAACATTCATGTTTTTGGTCTGATTACTATAACCTGATAAGCACGTTGACAACTTTCCCTATGCACAGTCATAAAATAAAATGCTATTTTAATATAATTTTAGGAATAAAGGTTTTCCTAGGACTGATTATTTAACATAAACTTTTTCCTTGGATGTGCTTCGCATCGTACTAACATGAAACATTCTCTGGCGTGCCACAGGGAACAATCTCTGGTATTATATTGTTCAACTTTTATTTGTAAGACATGAAGACTGTTGATATAACTGGTAGGATAGTAAAGTTTTTCGATGTTGCTCTCTTTTTTATTTCCGTGTGAAATGTATCTCTTGCTTTTGGGGCTTACCAAGCTAGTTAATTCTCAAGAAGAAAATGTCCTTCCAAGAGTAAAACAAAACAGTTTGGTTTAAGAAACAACATCAAGAAAAAAACTTGTTTATTGATTTAAGACATAAGAAATAAGTTTGGAACATATAGAAAATAGTAATAATTTGTGTAACTAAGTTAGCCGTTAAATAAAAGTTTATTAGTAGAAAAAAAAATTGTGTCATTATTTTGATAAAACTAATTATGTTAAATGTTGAAACAACTACTTAAGTAATACCTACTGCATAATAACATTTAAAGCAAATAAGTATTTTTTATTTATTCGAAAATCTTTGCAAACAATTAGACGAGTTTTGTTTTAATAAATTCTACACCTCCTAGTTAAAGGTACTGTAGTTGTAATTGGCTGCTGCTGCTTATATTAGAATATGTCCAACAGAGATTGTGAGTGTGTCATTTTAAGAAAGTCTACAATTATTCTTATCAGGATTAAGATGTAGGTAGTTTCTGTATGCAACTAAATGCTCGTTTGTCAAATGATTTTGCTGTTGATCGCTAGGATTCATTTGAGCAATTGGTGGTGGTTGCTGCTCATATCTTCCTGGAACAGATAAGTTTTGAGGTATCTGATATTGACCTTGATGAAGATTCTGCATCGATTCTTGTGTCATTCTTGGGTCGAAGGTCAATTGAGTAGGCGACTGCCAGTAGCTACCTGGAATGGTGTGATTTTCATATGTATGAGAGCAGTTGCACATTTGATATGTAGATGTTTGTTGAGGAGGATTATGATGCTGCGGCACATGATAATTTAGATTTTCATATGAATGAGAGCGGTTGCACATTTGATATGTAGATGTTTGTTGAGGAGGATTATGATGCTGCGGCACATGATAATTTAGATTCGGAGAATGTCTGTCGGGAAATTGGTTTATATTTTGATTTGCAACTAAAATCGTTGAAGGCATCTGATAAGGGTTATATCTATCTGAAACTGATCCGCTGTAAGATGATTTTTGAGAGTGGTTCTGATTAGTTTCACCGGATACCAGAGGAATATATCTGCCTGGAACTGATTCATTGTTAGATGATCTCTGAGAGTAATTCGGATAAGGACCACCGGAAACCATTCCACCATTTCTGTCTAAAATTGATGCAGGATAAGTTGGTCTCTGCGAGTAATTCAGATAAGGACCATCGGAAACCATTGGGCCATATATGTCTGCATTTGAATCACGGTTAGTTGATATATCAAAGTACTCGTAATTCGGATAAGGACCACCGGACAACATTGAACCATATCTTTCTGGAACTGATTCGATGCTAGATGGTTGCTGAGAATAATTATGATTAGAACTGCTTGAAGCCATTGAAGAGGGTTGATTCCGCCCATACTTTTGCACAACTGATTGATGGTTAGATATATGAGAATGTTTGTGACCCTGTATAAACTGTTCTTGTATTCTTTGATCATCGATAGCAGAGCCCGCCGGAGGAGGTAAATACTGATTAGCTGTGCCTGAAACAATAGTCGAGGTTGGATGATGCGCTAGAAGTACACCTCTCATATCAGTTGCTGAGTTCGTCCGATTTGGAGGAAGTGAGCTCTCCAGGATCAATTGTCGAGGAACTACCTGTACTGGACAATCAACAACTCCAACGTTGAAATTTAAAGTATTCGGGTTGTCAGTTGTATTTTGAACATAAATTATCTGCTCATTCACACGAACTGCTTCTCTTGTAGTACCGGAAAAATCTTGTGCATATGGGTATACATTTGATTGTTGAATTTCCCTATCAGCTAAAGCAGTATGGAAAGCGGAAAGTCCAGGGTGGGCAAGAGCTTGAGTTTGAAAATCTATATTGTTACCAGGAGGCGGTGTTATTTCGTTCTGGTTTACTGGGTTTTGATAAGGAAATCTCATTTGCTGTGACTGAATTAGTGAATATGATTCCTGTCCTTCTTCTGCTCTTTCTCCTTCGTTCACTTCTTCTTCGTCTACTTCCTCTTCTCTTTCTTCCTCTTCTTCTTCACTTTCTGACTGTTCATCTTCTGGTACTTGTGGTGGGCTTTCAGAACTTATATCTGATAAAGAACTTGAAGAATTTAAACTTTCCTGAGTTGACCTAAGTAGCTGATGGTGGCGTAGAAATTCCAATCTCTTAAACTCTTCAATAGCACTAGCTTGTTCTCTATTGGAAACGTTTGAAGCAGAATTAATTTGTATGCTTTGAACCTGAAGCAAATTTTGATTTCTTTCACTTGAAAGAACTGGCGCCTGGACATTTCTTGAAACCTGAGTAGCTTCGCCCCTTTGTTGCATTGATGCATCTCGGAAAGATTCCCGCATATGTTGAATTGATGGATGAACATTATAGAGATTTCGGAAATTCATTCTTCCATTTTGTTCGAATATTGGTGGTGGTGATGGATTTCTAGCAACTTGCAACATTTGCCTTCGTCTTTCTAGAGAAGAAATGGATGGATTTAATTGAATTTCTTGAGAAGAAGAAGGTGAATTCCATCGAACTCCCTGAGAAGAAGACATTGAATGTTTTTGAATTGCTTGATGAGAAGTAGATGGAACTTCTTCAGAAGAACTTTGATCGTTGTCTGCATTGTCAATATTTTTCTTCTTAGAATACGGACGAACAACACAAACCGTCGACGGAGAACTTTTGTTTTCATTTTCAGCAGAGCACTGTGGCTGCTCTGTGAGAGGTGCCTGAAATATTTCGTTTAGGCCTTGTGAAACGTTTGAAGAACTAGGTTGTTCTCGTTCAACAGCATTTGTAGGTCCTTGATTTTCGTTGGAATTTTCTACATGGTGATTATTTACCCTCGCAGTTGATGACTGATGGGAATTCTGGGACACCTGTGAGACTTCTCTTCGTTTTTGTGAATAGTTCGATGAAGAACGTTGAGTTCTTGCTTCCGCTGAGGTTGTTGGTTTTTCATTCAAAACATTTTCTTTACGCGTCGGATTTCTTAATTTAAGACGATAATTGTCTGATTTTGAACTAGAAGAATTATTTTGCTGATGGTTACCATGAATCAAACATGGAGGTATAAGACAACCCATACAATTGTTGGGATCTGCTGCCATTTTCACATTTATTTTCTTGCTTTTTTGTTAAATACCTGCAATTGGAATTAGTTTATAGTTAAAACCAATGTTTAGGTAAACGGTAAATTCATACATAGAACAAAAATCAAAATAAATAAGACAATGTTTGAAAAAACCCAAAGTACGAAGACATTACTTTATCAATAGAATTGTATCTTAAGCTCTATAATAACTTTAAAACGGAACTAACCGATAAAAACTTTCGATCGCTTTCAGCTGTTTTTTTAAAACTTTATAAATTCATGGTATTTTCCAAAACTAGAAGTCTATTTAATGGAAAATAAACATATTTATTAAATTATAAGAAGTCAAAATTAAAACGGGTAATACTGTTCTACAAATTAAAAATAAAATGGATGATCTCTTCAAGACTTGAAAATTTATCTGTGTCTCCCAATTTCTTATTATTATTACTTGTTTTCGAGTAAACAAGGACTACAAGAAAGCAGTTCAATGGATTATTCCCCAAAGAAAGCATATAAAGGACAAGCTAAATGGAATGTAGTAGTTCCTGGAACGGTGAGAAATGCGAAGGGGTTATGGCGATACGATATGTTTAGCGAATGCAACAGCTCGAAGTACACAGTCAATAAAACAAAGGAGCCAAAGCCGCTCATCGCATAATAATAATGTCCGTTGAAGGGTTTTGACTACCCTTATAAAGACTAAACGCAGTGCGACTGTTATGAAAATATGGAAGGATTGAAAAGGAGGAGACGGGACGCAAAAATGGAGTTATATAAAGCATTCCATATTCGTGAAGTGTGGCTCAAAAATGAATTTCTATAATCAACAGTACGTTTGAAACTCTGCATTAGGGATAGCTGATGTGCATATTCCAAGGAAAAATGAGTATTAAGGAGAAATTTTTTAAGGCCAGAAAAGCAAATTCAAAAGAGTATTGGTTATACAAATTGCGATGAAACAATAAGGGAAATGAATCAAAAAAAGTGCAAGACTTAACGTGAAACAGTGAGCATTTTCATTGGCAAATGAAACAATGCTCGACCAGAACTTGCATTAAGATAAGAAATAACATAAACTTTATATGTCTTTCGCTGTAACCAACGGAAAATACCACTGTTAATTGAGAATACCTTTAAACTTGAAACATATAGACCCAGCAAGTATGACAAATAGTCACCTTGAGTTAGAATTGACAGTTAATGAGTTGAGTGGAGTTATACAATAAGCATTTGAACGAAGTTGCTTTTTTAAACCAAAAATAAGGTAATAAGGAGTGCTTGGTTTCAAAAGACTCTCAGAACTAAAATCCCAGGTAAGGGAGGCTACTGGATTTCTTCTTACGAAAACTCAGTTCAGGAGAACAAGGCTACTGCATCTATGACCGTGAGTTACTGCTTCTTTCCAATTTTTCCATCACATGTTAGAATGTCGTAGTTTTACTATTTAAACCGATCGTAAGCCCTAAATAAATGCACGAAAAGCTCCTCAGTGAAGACTTTGCATGCTAAATTACATCTCACAATTTTGTGTTGACAACATAGTCTATCTAAAAGGATATAACAATATTGTTGCAGATGCGCTCTCATGCATGTATTTATGCGTCAGCATTGTTAGACATGCTTATTGTAGTCCAGGCAGGTTCCGTGACGAATAAGTAAATGACGAACATCTACCTGACCTGATTTAAAGCACATGTCTTCATCTTCAAAAACTGCAAGCAGAACCCAGGCATGCAGATATACTATGATATATTCAGACCATTTATTCCACTCAAGTTATTCACTACATCGCTCATACCAGTCTTACCAAGGCCCTTACAATACTGTCGAACGTCTGTCCAACAAGATTTATAAGATTAAAACAAATGGTGTTGAGACAAACTTTAAACCATGCTATTTCAACAACACTGACAAAGACTTTGCTAAACAAATTCTTCAACTTCTCAGTAAGCACAGACACATCATTGGACTTTATCAATGGGTCAACTTCAACGTACTTAAAGAACCAAACGTTGGTAATTTTGTTCCAACTATAATAGGAAACTCACTCGGGGGAATTTAAAGTGGCGGCACTGTTTCATCGCTTGGTGTCACTTTGAAAAATCAAAATCCAACGACACTTCTAAGAACGTATGGGCGTTAGCGCCAATCGGTACATTATTTTTACCCTAAATAAAATTGCTTAATTAAAGATACGTTTGTTTATCTTTTAAATAGTTGGTTCTTTCATAGCGAGGCAGATACTTACTCTCCAATATCTTGTTCTCCTCTCTTTCGGCTTGTAAAGATGGTGTTTTAAAACATACACCACATATAAACAAATAAACCTGATAGCTATTTCTAGTAAGGAAATAAAAAGAAGCTTAGAAAGGACTCCAACCCTAAAAACATCTACCAATCAAGCTGGTAGAGCAAAAATGTTTAAGGATGCAACTCTTAATAAAGGGGGAAGTACGCTTTTAGATCTTTGTACCACATTTGTGTACTGCATATGGAATGGAGCAAGAGATTTTAATACAATTGTACATTTATCTTCGTGGGGCAGCAAGGTTCCTCAGTTGTCGACCATTGCCTTGTAAAGGTAGAATAGATATCCATGATTGATGATTTCGATTTTGTATAGGGAGAAAACTAGACAGCAGAGTATCGAAAAGTACAATAATTTCATTAAAAGATTTACAAAGTATGGCTCGATAAAATAATAAATAAATAAATAAATAAATAAAAAAAGTATTAATACTATAAAGAGTGAAAATAATTTAAACAAATGATTTAAATATATAATAAACAAACAAATATAATATTTAAAATGTATGCATTTCGTATTCCGACTTTTAATTTTGCCAAAACAAATAGTCTTGTTTATTCTTAATAAAAAATGCTAAAGATATTATAGACAAGAAAGTTGAAGTTTGAATGCAAAGTTTGAGTATTAATCGAGGCCTTCAAGTCGAAAGAGAGCTGAGTATAGGAGATATTGAACGAGTAATAAAGCCTTCCATTATGCAAACAAATGCCTACTGATTGGTTCTATCAGAGAAAACACATGGAAAAGTGGTTTAACGATGAATGTGAAGTGGATAGAACCAGATCATCTGATGGATGGCTAAGCTTAAAAACAAAACAACCAACGCTGCGCCAATTCAAGAGTATGCAAAGCCCCTCCTCACGGATCATATTCTAGATGTTGTTTTAACTGAGGAAGAAATACCTGTGACAGTAAATAAGCTTAGTAATGGAAAAGTGCAAGGAGCTGATAGAGAGATATGAAACAGTGGATCATATTAAAACACGTATGGCAGCATACATATAATCTTGAATACTGCAATCATACCAAAACAATAAAAGAGGCTGGGTGCGACCCACACTGATAACTTCCCATTTGTGGTCTTGAAAACTTGTAATAATTACGAAGGTTGGTAGGTACATATTATATACTGAATTATAGATTTCCGCGTTTTTTTAATATATCTGTGTTCCTACACCTAAGAAAACCTTGAGTAGAATTTTACATCTTTTTCATGGACAAAAAGATAAAAACATATTGTGACGTTTTCTTCAATTTTACCATAGTTATTAATGGAATTTGAATATGTGGGACTTGGGTACAACTGAACAACCTTATTTATATACGTATGTACAGTACATACATTCTTCTAAAAACTAAGTTGATAGTAAAATTATAAAATTATGTATTATATTATAGAAATTACTTTATTATTTCGGTTCCAAATATTTTTATTGAAACAAATTTAAAATGAAATATTCAAATATAAAAGATATGGTTTGGTTATTGATGGAAGGGTACTTACAAAATATATCCGCTCTAAAACTAGATATATGTCAAATACGAGTATAAACCATTTGTTAGAAATTGTATTATGTATAAAATTAAATAATGGTAAAGTCAATATCATTGCTCGTTCTCAAGATATTCTAGTCGAAAAAAAAATATTACCACTTTTTAGTAGATTTTTTTATATTTTTGTTAATACTATATGTTAAGAGCCACGTTTTGGCCTGCGTTTCGCCAACCTATTATGCATGAAAAGGAAACTAGAGTACAAATAAAAAAATTTATCAACTGCCATGTTTTCTCATTAAAATAATGTTGCCTCCTGAAATTTGTATAATCCGCCAAAAAAATTTACTAAGCGACATTAATAAAGATCTCATTGTCGTGAGCAACAAAAAATTTTGTTAGATGTCACTTAACCAAAATTGTCTCTTAGCACACTATGATTCAACTAGAACTTTCTTCGTTTTCTTCGTTTCCTGAACAATTTAAGAAATGTCGCTTAGTATACATTCCTACGGGAAGGTATCGATGTATAAAACAATATACAGTGAAAGCTCTACTTGCGGACAGCTCCAATAAGCGGACAGCTCCCTTAAACGGACACATTTTCGGGAACGAACTTCTTTTTCGAAAATCTCATACAAATAACTTTCCTATAAACGGACACTCTCATAAACGGACGCGGACACGTTTTATTGCCCATTTTAGATAGAAAACCTCCCATACGCGGACACATTATTTTATTTAGCTATTATTTTTTCTCAAAAATGTAAAGGAAAAGAACAGCAGATCTGTTCTAAGTACATTTTATGTTTAATACGTAAGTAAATCTATAGAAAATCTCCGATAACCGACGCGAAGCTCTAATAACTTGACAGTGCGATGTTATGTTGAAAGGTTATTAGGGGATTTCCCGAGTTAGTTACTGGGGGTAGTTGGTGTAATTTTGAGAGGATATGGTTCCCTTTTTTCATCGCGTTTCGTTTTTACACATGTCATTTCCTTTCCTTCAGCTAATCATTCATTACACTCAAAAGTTTTTTGTATACCCTTAATATGTCAGAGACACAGTGTGATGTGTGAGCAATAGGAAAAAAGGGAGGGGTCAGAAAAGAGGTGTCGATGTACATTGGTTTTGAATTTTTAAACATAGAAATGACTGGGAAAGACAGAGCGTGGTAAGGAATTCCACATTAGCGTAGTACGGCTGAAGAACGAATCTCTGTACTTCACAGTACGTCCGAAGTTGGGCTCAAGGGTAAACCGATGGGCATTTCTAGAAGTGCGAATATTACGGTTGAATTGTTTAAGGGGAGGAATGCAGCTGGCTATTTCACTAGAGCATAGTCCGTTAAAATAACGGTAAAAAAGGGTGAGGCAAGAAAAGTTGTAAATTGCCAATGCATTGGGCAACAAAAACTTATTGGTTCGCGCTTTAGCAAAAAGGTTTGTTTTTTTTTTTTCAGCCACGATATGAAATATTTTATATATGCAAACTTTTTTAGATTTAATATTGGAAAAACACAAGCTGCAGAGATTTCAAGAAATAAAGAAGATGTTGGTGGAAAATGGCAAGGTAGATCGTAGATCCAAGATTAATCAGAATTAATATGAAGTTAAAAAAAAAAAGTTTTTTTTATTGCTTTCCCTTAACCGGACAGTTCTCATAACCGGACAAAAATTGGGGGACCATGAGTGTCCGCTTATTAGAGCTTTCACTGTACTTTAGAAGGCACTATCGGTGTTCATTCCCAAGAAATTCGACTTGAAATACAATTTTAACTAGTTTTCACTAGAATTTTATATAGTTTTTTATTTTTTGTAAAAAAACTGTAAACTGATTTTTTTTGAAATTTTCACCAGTTGTCAAACACATTATTTTTCGTAAGATAAAATTTTTTTGAGTTTCAAATTGTTTTCCGTTCTTAGAATATCTGGGTTATGAAATTTTTTTTTCAGTTTTTTTTATTTAAAAAAATAACGGTATGTTCATTTTTTTCCAAATTCATACCAAATCTGTATGACCTTATAATAAGTACATTAAATTTTATTTGAAATCAATAGCATTATTTTTTCGTGAGATATTTGAAACTAACCAACATTTTTACTTTTTTTTTAAACCCTTATAGTGAAAAAACTACTCACTGAATTTTAATAAATGCCCTTTCAGCCTCTTTCGAAGTTATTATCTATTAAGCAAAATTTATTTGAAGTCGATATCTTTACTCGTTCTTGAGATATCGACGACGAAAAATGGTACCAGAACGTACGGACGTACGAACGTACGTACACACACACACACAGACATCTCTCTAAAAATGATTGATATAGCCTGTAGGGACCTTGAAACGTCCAATTTGACAAATCAGACCGATTACAATAACTCCCTATGGGAAGTTAATAAAGAAGCGATAATATTCACAATTCATAAAATGGAGATGTGTTAGATCCAAAAAACTACCGATTCTTAATGCCACTTATAAAATATTTGTATCAGTCATAAGTAAACGCCTACCTCTCTTTACGAATCATAATACAAATCCTTAAGGAATACTGCTTTTTGAAATCACTATTCTACGGACGACAACATCGTTGTCTCTAAAAATATACCGGAAATACTCTCACTGCGGAAAATGATATGTAGAATACTTTAAAAGTCTCGATGTAACTCAGAACTCACTCATTATAATCTCCCCCTCAAATCCTCAATAAACTTATCCTTATCCTTACTCGTACATTAGGCGTTTTTCTTTTTTAGTTCTGAACAGAGTCAGAGCATTTCGAGCATGTTCTGAACATCCTCTGAATCGAGCATGCTCTGAGGGCTTTTAGTAGTTTTTGAAATGTCAAATGTAGGTGTTAAGCACTTAACTCTGTTTGATTGGTTATTTTATTCTGAGCTTATATAGCGCACTCTGAATACGCTCAGAACACGCTAAGAACAAACAAAGAAACACATATTCGAAATTCTGAACTAAAAAAGAAACATAGTTTGTTTTTTGACAACTCAGGCTCTGCTCCGCATCAGGTGTGGATGAAATCAACCCCATCTTCCTAAAAGCCATATTACCATTATTGCTTCCATTTATTACTCACGTTTTCAACACTATATATATATATTTTCCCATACCAGTGGAAACTCGCTAAAATAATCCCAATACCAATACTCACTACGAACTGATTTTCGGCCAATTTCAATCTTACCCTTTTTATCAATAGTCTGTGAACGAATCATGCAAAAACAACTTAACGAATATATTATGCACAACAATTTCAACATTCAATCCCATGCACAATGCACAGTTGTACTACAGCACTTACGAAAGTCATAGGACGATAATTGTGTTACCTTTTTGGTACTTCTTGACTTCTCTAAAGCCATCGAAATCGTAAACCACGCTCTTCTCTTAAGAAAGTTACATCTTGAGTTCAACCTTTACCACAAGCCATCAAATTGGTCTCATCGTATCTTATTGAAAGAAAACAAGCCATGTGTATTGAAAATGAATTTTCCGAATTCTTACCAATTAAACGAGGTGGTTCCTCAGGGATCGATCTTGGCTCCCCTTTTGTTCTCATTGTATATTAATGAAATAGCTTAAGTAAATTACATTAAGACTTGAAAGGATTTTGCCAAAATCTTCATTTTATCCTAAACTCAAAACCTTCAACCTGAACGGGAGGAAACTCATTTATGTAAATTAAATTAATACTTGAAAGTATTTTGCCAAAATCTTTATATTATCCTTAGATCCAAACTTTCTTAGAAAAAATGGTCATTTTATGGTAAAACCCTCAACCTGAACGGGAGCAAATTCATTTAAGTAAATTACATTAATACTTAAAAGGATTTAGCCAAAATCTTTATTTTATCCTAAACTCAAGACTCTTCTAGAAAAATCAGTCAATGTATGCTAAAATCCTCAACCTGAACGGGAGGAAACTCATTTAAGTGAATTACATTAAAACTTGAAAGGATTTTGCCAAAATCTTTATTTTATCCTAAACTCGAGACTTTTCTAGAAAAATCAGTCAATTTATGCTAAAATTCCCAACCTGAACGCAAGGAAATTCATATTAGTTAATTACATTAAGACTTGAAAGGATTTTGCCAAAATCTTCATTTTATCCTAAACTGAAAACTTTTCTGGCAAAAACGATTAAGAAGTTGGTCATTTTACAGTAAAATCCTCAACCTGAACGGGAGGAAACTCATTTAAGTAAATTACATTAATACTTGAAAGTATTTTGCAAAATCTTTATATTATCCTTAGCTCCAAACTTTCTTAGAAAAATTGGTCAATTTATGGTAAAACCCTCAACCTGAACGGGAGGATACTCATTTAAGTGAATTCCATTCAAACTTGAAAGGATTTTGCCAAAATCTTTATTTTATCCTAAACTTAAGACTCTTCTAGAAAAATCAGTCAATTAATGCTAAAATCCTCAACCTGAACGGGAGGAAACTCTTTTAAGTAAATTACATTAAGACTTGAAACTATTTTGCCAAAATCTTTATTTTATCCTAAACTCAAGACTGTTTTAGAAAAATCAGTCAATTTATGCTAAAATCCTCAACCTGAACCAGTGGCGTAGATAGCTTTTCGCTATGGGGGGGGATAGATCTAGTTCGCTCATTTTTTTTAAAGTTTTAATAATTAAAAAAAAAAACAAATAAGACTTCATTGAATTCATTATATATGCCATAAAAAAATTATATTTAATAATATTATACGCATTAATTTGAATATGAACTAGAATAAATATTGATATACAGTGCCTTGCATAAGTATAACCGCACCTGTAAAAATGAGTTTTGTAGAAAATTAAAATGGGAATGACACTTTACTATTTTTTTAATTAAATGGCATCAGTAATCAAGTAAATTGAGAAGAAAAAAAGTTCCGTTATTTTCTCTTCTGGTGTTTAAAAATTAAAAACAGATTTGTATATACATATTGCAAAAGTATAACCGCACAATGCAAACCTCTCTGAAGCTTCATTCAGTTATGTGCTTCGAAATGACAATGCCGCGTGGTAAAAATTTAAGCGATACGGAAAAAGTCAAAATTCAAGCTTTTCGGTTAACTGGCCTAAGCTTAAGGGCTATTGGTAGGAAAATTTAAAGATCCGATCGTGACGTCCGAAATTTCTTACAAGATCTAGAATCTTATGAGACGAAAATAAGACCCGGGGATCTGCAGAAGCTGACACGTCGAGATAAGAGGCGTTTAATAAATGCTGCATCCGATTCGGTGCATTCTTTGTCAGACGTTCGTGACGCATTGGGCTTAGGAATTTCGGTTTCAACGGGTTTTCGTGCCTTAAAAAGCAGTAAAGTGATTGTTCGGTGCAAAATGATGCCAGCTCCAAATTTGACAACAGTCTACAAAAAAAGTAAGAATTTGCGCAGCAAAACATGAACCGGAATTGGAAAACCATAAGTAACATTCCATTAATTTACACTTAACTCTTGTTATTCCAAATGGCATAATTCAATGCATGTTTTTTTTTTTAGATTATTTTAGATTATTTTTAGTGGCGAAAAAAAGTTTAATCTTGATGGGTCAGGTGGTTTTAACGGATATTGGCACGATCTGAGAAAGGAAAAAAGTTTGTTTTCAAGAGGAACTTTGGCGGTGGCAGTTGTATGGTTTGGGGGCCTTCTGCGACCGTGGTAAGGTTGCACTTGCCTTCACCTCTGCAAAGATAAACAGTTCAGCTTGCACCCAGGTGCTTCAGGATAATTTGGTACCCTACTTAAGACGATTTCGTCGAGTTCGGCATGTCTTCCAGCATGATAATGCCCCAATTCACGTTAGTCGTCAAAGTTTGGGATGGTACGAATCGAATAACATACATTTTATGGTGTTCCCGAAACGTTCTCCAGATTGTAACCCTATTGAAAATCTTTGGGGAATTTTGACCCGCAAAATTTATGCCCATAATAGGCAATTATACAGTTTTGCTGAGCTGCGAGAGGCGATTGTGGAAGAATGGAACTGTATAGACGATTCCATATTAAATAACCTTGTCAACAGTATGTCAAAAACAATTTTTAGATTGGTCGAAAATAGGGGCAGCAATGTCCTTTACTAGTTTAGCCGAAAAAATTTACTTAAAATAAAAAAAAAAAAAAACAGATCAAAATAAAAAAGCGGTTATACTTTTGCAATACAAAAAAAAATCTGTTTTAATTTTTAACCACCAGAAGAGAAACTAACGGAACTTTTTTTTCTTCTCAATTTACTTAATTAGTGATGCCATTCAATAAAAAAATAGTAGGGTGTCATTCCCATTTTAATTTTCTACAAAACGCATTTTTACAGTAAAAAATAAATCACAAAATAAAATTAAGTTTTCTGTTTAGATAAAACACTTATAATCTCGTGTGCTAGTATGTATAGGTATTTCGCGATGAATAGCTAGAGCAGCCAAACCATTCAAACGATCCTGCAAATAAGTAAACATCCAAAGCTTATCACACTGGTATTAAAATAGACATATTTTTAATAATCTCACTTCGTTGGTCATGCTTCTTTGTATTGTTTTTATTCTCTTTACTGACTGGAGAAAGTTCTTTCGGGAGTTGACGTTGAAACCGGAAGTGTAGCTATTATCTTTAATAAAATATATAATAGCTGGATGGAAGCGCTTTTTCTTGTACGTTTACCTATTATCATTTGGTGAGAGACGTAAAAAAAAAATTCAGAGTGTGTTTCTTTAACTTATTTGGTTCATGACTGGTTATGTTGAACAATTATCGATCCCAATGGGGGGGGATATATCCCCCTGATCCCCCCCCTATCTACGCCACTGACCTGAACGGGAGGAAACTCATTTAAGTGAATTCCATTCAAACTTGAAAGTATTTTGCCAAAATCTTTATATTATCCTTAGATCCAAACTTTCTTAGAAAAAATGGTCATTTTATGGTAAAACCCTCAACCTGAACGGGAGGAAACTCATTTAAGTAAATTACATTAATACTTAAAAGGATTTAGCCAAAATCTTTATTTTATCCTAAACTCAAGACTGTTCTAGAAAAATCAGTCAATTAATGCTAAAAGTCTCAACCTAAACGGGAGGAAACTCATTTAAGTGAATTCCATTCAAACTTGAAAGTATTTTGCCAAAATCTTTATTTTATCCTAAACTCAAGACTGTTTTAGCAAAATCAGTCAATTTATGCTAAAATCCTCAACCTGAACGGGAGGAAACTCATTTAAGTGTATTCCATTAAAACTTGAAAGTATTTTGCCAAAATCTTTATTTTATCCTAAACTTAAGACTCTTCTAGAAAAATCAGTCAATTAATGCTAAAATCCTCAACCTGAACGGGAGGAAACTCTTTTAAGTAAATTACATTAAGACTTGAAACTATTTTGCCAAAATCTTTATTTTATCCTAAACTCAAGACTGTTTTAGAAAAATCAGTCAATTTATGCTAAAATCCTCAACCTGAACGGGAGGAAACTCATTTAAGTGAATTCCATTCAAACTTGAAAGTATTTTGCCAAAATCTTTATATTATCCTTGGATCCAAACTTTTTTAGAAAAAATGGTCATTTTATGGTAAAACCCGGTTGTAGATGAACTCTCCACCAACAGCAAAGGTCTGCTGTCGGTGTGGAGCTCAATCGAAGCCAAGCTCTCTGAGATGGTTTTCACGTACACCCTATCTACAAGTGAAGGACCCTACCCCAGCTTCGACTCTGGGGAAATGCTCAGGGGATACAGGGTGATCAAATGCGAGGACGCGTTTTCAAGGGACTTCCTTAGAGACAGCATTGCTAAGGTCAGCAATGACTGGGAGGGCTTGAAGCTCAAGCTTATCCCAGCTAAGGAGATCCCTAGACAACCAAAGGCCCGCATCTGGTTGCCCCTCATGGGCATCAAACCGAGCGGACTGGAGCTGATCCGGGGTCTTCAGAGATTGAACCCGCTGGTCCCCATGCACGACTGGGTCGTCATCAAGGCGGAAGAACCGCAAAAAACCAGCACTTCATATCTTCTGAGGATCACGGAAGAAAGCAGAGGGGCACTCGAGAAGGCTGATTATAAACTCCGTTTTGGCATCAGGCATGTTAAAATAAAAATCCTGCAGGATCAGGGACCAGACACCGATAAAGTGGATGAGAGCGCTAAGATCAGCGCTGTTGTCGACGGTTCGGTTGTCCTTGGCGCCGCAGGACCCTCAACCAATTAAAACGCGCTGAAGGTCATTCAGATTAATCTGAAGCACTCTAAATGTGCCTCAGATAATCTAAGAGTTTTCCTCAGTGAGGAAAACATTGACATTGGCGTTATTCAAGAACCATGGGTAAATGGCCTCAATGTAAAAGGCCTCCAAGACAACCAATACGACCTGTTATACAAAACAGTAACCCAAGAACAAGGTAATCCCAGAACTTGTATCTTAGCTAAAAAACACTTAAAAGCTTTTTTGTGTCCTAATTTTAGCACTCCGGATTTGACAGTCGTCAGGCTGGAAGATAAAGATGCAAAGGGACTACTGGTGGCATCTGGCTACTACGACCACAACCGGCAATCACCGCCTGAGGAGGTGAGGAAATTGGTTGAAGCAGCTAATCAGCAAAATACGAACCTCCTGATTGGATGCGATGCGAATGCACGGCACTCTCTCTGGGGCAGCTCTGAAATCAACGAACGAGGTGAGTCTCTTTTTGATTTTATTATTGAAAATAACCTAATTGTTTGTAACAGAGGTGACTCACCCACCTTCGTTTTTCCAAGCTCGGAAAACTACGACGGGTGGGAAGAGGTACTTGACATCACTGTTGCAAACAACTGTAATGTGGTGGTGGAAAACTGGAGAGTTTCCTCTTTAAATTCCTTCTCGGATCATAGATGGATCCTCTTCAACATAGGTTTCAAGGTAGAAACCCCCCCTCCATATAGAAATCCCAAGAGAACTGACTGGAAGAAATTCAGTCAGATCGCAAAATCCAAACTAGGCAATTTACCATTAATTAGTGTAGAATCTGTGGAAGTTCTTGAATCTAAGGTAAAGACTTTCGAGGCAGCGATTAACACTGCCTTTAAGGTCTCCTGTCCAGTTAAATACAGCCGCAAAAAGTTCCCTCCTTGGTGGAATGAAGATCTTTCTGCACTTAGAAAAATGACCAGAAAGATCTTCAACATATGTCAGAAGGAGAAATTCTATCAACCATATAAAGACTGCCTAAAAGTGTACAAGCGAGCCATAGCAGCATCTAAGAAGCTTGGCTGGAAAGAATACTGTCACTCAATAGAAGATATTAAGGATTCTGCTAGACTAAGTAAAGTTCTGTCAAAGGAACATTGCAGCCCTTCATTTCTGAGAAAAAGTGACGGTATCTGGACAGCCTCTCAAGCTGAGTCCTTGGAACTGCTTATGACAACACATTTTCCGGGTTGTGAGAATAGCTACCCCGAAACGCTTAGCACTACAAATACCATTATAGCTCATAGGGAGCAAATCAATTCTGTTATATCAGGAGATAGTATTTCATGTGCGATTAATACTTTCTCCCCCTACAAATCACCTGGCCCTGACGGCATAATCCCAGTTATGCTGCAGAAACTGCAAGACTTGGCAGTACCATGGCTAGAAATGATCTTCAAAGGTTGTCTCTATCTCAATCATGTACCCGAGTCATGGAGACATGTAAGAGTGGTCTTTATTCCGAAGGTCGGCAAACGAGGTCATGAATCCGCGAAGGACTTTAGGCCTATTAGTTTGACATCTTTTGTTTTAAAGACACTAGAGCGCATCCTTGATACTCACATCAGAGTTTTACTAGAGGGTCGTCCTCTTGATGAATCGCAACATGCATACCTAAAAGGCAAGTCTACGGAGACTGCCCTGCATGAAGTAGTGCGTACAATAGAGAAGACGATTCACTACAAAGAATATACCCTAGCAACTTTCCTGGACGTGGAGGGTGCTTTTAATAATGTCCTAACTGAATCCATTCGCGAGTCACTTGTTCACTTTGGTGTAGAAAGTTTCATATCCAAATGGATTGTATCTATGCTCAGTGACAGAAGGATCCAAGCAACGTTAGGAAACACAATTTCTACTAAGCATGTTAGTAGGGGAACTCCCCAGGGTGGTGTTCTCTCCCCTCTTCTATGGCTCTTAGTCATGGACAAAATTCTCGTCAAGCTCAGAGGTAGTGGTGTAAAAACTGTAGCGTATGCTGACGATCTGGTTTTATTGGCATCAGGTAAGTTTACCACTGTGATTAGTGAAATCACTGAATTGGCTCTGAAAAGAGTTAGCAACTGGGCCACTAGTAGTGGACTAGGAGTTAATCAGAGTAAGACGGAACTGATGCTCTTTACTACCAGGACTAAAATACCTACATTCACCCTACCTCGACTTAACGGTCAAACTCTTTCTTTATCTTCCAAAGCTAAATACCTTGGAGTTATTCTCGACCCCAAATTGAATTGGAAGGTAAATATTGAAGAACGGGTTAAGAAAGCCTGTATAGCTTTCTATGCCTGCAGAAAGACCTTTGGTAAGAAGTGGGGCCTTCAGTCGAAGATGATTTTGTGGACGTACACTGCAGTGGTACGGCCAATTTTGTCTTACGGATCGATTGTTTGGTGGCCTGCACTTAGCAAGCAATATAACGTCGGAAAACTTAAAAGGGTTCAAAGAACGGCTAGCGTCGGCACTACGGGGGCTCTCAGATCATGCCCAACAGATGCCCTGAGCGTTATCCTGAACCTTTTACCACTCGACCTTCATATAAAATACCTAGCGGCATGCAGTGCTGTAAGACTTAAAGAATCTAACTGTTGGTTCTCCAAACCCTATGGTCATGGAAACATAACAAAATTGATTCCTCCGGATATTTTCTTATCGAACACCGACTACTGCGTACCTCCTCTTGGTCCAAGCGGGGATTTCAAAGCCATTTTTCCCACCAGAGAGGATTGGAAGAATGACGTTGTCACAAAGGATTTCGATTCGATAATCTACACTGATGGATCTAAGATGGAGTGCGGTGTTGGTTCAGGAATTTTTTCCGAGTCCTTTAACATCTCCAAGTCACTCAGACTACCAGACTTTGCGAGTGTATTTCAAGCCGAAATACTAGCAATCAAGGAGGCATGCAAGTTGCTCCAATCTAACCAAAACCAATTCAGAAATATAGCTATCTGCTCAGATAGCCAGGCGGCCATTAAGGCCATTAAATCATCTACATCAACCTCAGTACTTGTCCAGCAATGTCGGGACGAACTGGCGAGTCTGAACATTGACCTCCAGGTCACTCTCATCTGGGTTCCGGGTCACAGTGACATAGAGGGTAATGAACGGGCTGACGCTTTAGCTCGGCAAGGCTCGACCTTACATAGCTCACTGGCGGAAAAAGTTAATATTCCTCTTGGTGCTATGAAGAGAAAAATCTTCTCGATTTTTCTCAATGAATCCAACCGTAGGTGGAGCAGTCTCACAAACTGTGTCATATCAAGAAAGATATGGCCTACTTACAACAACTCACGTTCCAACGATCTAATATGCAGACCCAGGCGCGACATAGCCAGGATCACAGCAATATGCACCGGGCACTGGCCCATAGGTGAACATGCAAGAAAGCTAGGCATCCCCTTCAACCCACACTGCCGTAGTTGTGGAGATCCACAAGAAAAAGAAACTGTGGTTCATTTTCTTTGCGATTGCCCCGCCTTAGCAAATTACAGGATGGCTTCCTTTGGGAAAGCCTTCCTCGATGACCCCAGCGAACTTTCGGAGAAGAAAATCAAAGATCTGATTATCTTTCTGAATGCGACAAAATGGCTTTAGTAATGCTCCGCTAAAGTATATAAAAGCCATTTTCTTCCGTACTTAATCCTTATTAGGTTGACACGAGTTTAATGGTATCAAAACGGCGCAACCCAGCGCTAATTGAGTCGCGGGCCAGCTGGCTGGCGACTACCATCTCTACCTACCATGGTAAAACCCTCAACCTGAACGGGAGGAAATTCATTTAAGTAAATTACATTAAACTTGAAAGGATTTTGCCAAAATCTTTATTTTATCCTAAACTTAAGACTCTTCTAGAAAAATCAGTCAATTAATGCTAAAATCAAAGGCTCTCCTATGCAAGTGCAGCCTTGAGCGTCAGAATTGCTGTTCTGCCTAGGGGATATCCACAAGTCGCCTTGTCTGCCGAGGATCTATCGGCACTCGAGGAGGCAATCATTGAGGAGGTCTCTCTGGGTTGGAAACACAAGCTGAAGTTCAATGGACTGCACTTCAGAACACGTCTGCTCTTAGTTGATTGCGCTGGACCCGAAACAGCGGAGTGGCTAAGAGAGAGTGCACATAAATTGAGCAGTTGGAAGGGCATCGAATTGTATGCATGCATGGGTGATGATATACCAAAAATGCACAATATAACGCTGTTCCTTCCACAAAGCATGGGTCAGGAGGACAAAAAGTCATTGGCTCTCTTAAAAGCCCAAAATGAGGGTCTAAACGTGCAGACCTGGAGAATAGTTAAAAGCTCGGCTGAAGGAAAAGGTCAACTACTGGTGATAAGTATTGACGCCGAATCCGTCGAGACAATAGTGAAAGCTAATCACCAGCTTCACTACAAATTCGGGAAAATAAATGTTTTTGGTCTCCGGAAAACAACCTCCAGTTCTGCATCCGCAAAAGAAAAAGAGTCCTCAACCAGGCCAACACGGAAATCCCCAGAAGCGGAAGCAGTAGGAACTACCCTACCTGCAATAACCATCCCTACTCCCACTCCAAAACCTCCAAACCCACCAGTCCCCCCAATCCCTCCAGTCCCCCCAATCCCTCCAGTCCCCCCAATCCCTCCAGTCCCCCCAACCCCTTCAGTCCCCCCAACCCCACCAAGCACGTCAACTGAGACATCACTCCCGGAAACAGGAGGGATGCAAAAACTAGACCGGGAGAGGATAACACCGGGTCCATTGGACATTGAGATGGAGGGCATAGACCTCTCTCCAAGTCCAATGGACCAAACAGAACTGCTTCCCACTATAGAGGAGGAAGACCACCTGCTAGCAGATGATGAGGCATTAGCCCCCATCTGCCAATAAAAGAAGATGCCGGCACACGGGATCAGAACCAGGCTAGCCCAAGTAAACATACACCACGCGAAGGCCGCATCAGCTGTTCTGGCGAGGAAGTTCGCTGCGGACAACTTAGGGCTAGCACTGATCCAGGAACCCTGGACTTATAAGGGTCAGGTAAGAGGGTTGACAAGTAGCGACTCTAAACTTATATGGGACACGAGAGAAGACTCGCCCAGAACTTGTATCAAAATAAGAAATAATATACAATTTATATGTCTTTCAGAATTCATGACAAGGAATCTGGTCCCGATACAGGCCCAAATTAACATCGAGGGCGGTATCCAGACAATGGTTGTGGCAGCAGCCTACTTTGCTGGTGATGATGCCAACATTCCACCGTGCGAAGTACAGAGACTGGTGGACTACTGCAACCGGAAAAAACTACCGATACTGACAGTGCCGGATTAAGCCAGCGCGGGGCCTCTATCAAATTCTATCAAGGGGCCCTTAAACTGTTTTAGGTTAGGCACTTATCAAGTTTATGGTATTAAATAAAACAAAACTGTTATAAACAAACTTTTCTTGATTTAATTTGGGAAAATTTATAAATAATGCTGTTGATATCGACTTCTCTGAGTAAATCATGTTCAATATTCATTAAAGTGAGGAGATTAAGACGTTGTTGGCTCATCGTGTTCCTCAATTCATTTTTAACACGTTTTAATGTTGAGAAAGATCGTTCACCACTGCAGTTGGTGATCAAGAGAGACAAATAAATGCGCAAAGCAATTTCAACGTTCGGAAAACAAGATTGTAAAGAATTATTTATCAACAGCTTGTAAACCTGCATTTCCAGAGCCTCATGATTCCTGCTGTCAATAATACCAGCCACATCAGAATTGAGCATTGAAGCGAATTGCACTAATTCGTTGCCCAGACTGTCCTCCAAATCATCTGCGTAAGCACTTACTATGGTTGCAGATTTTTAATTTCTTCTGGTGGAAGAGATTTTATATGAAGGTTTTTATAATACAGATTCTATATACTACTGAAATAAATCAGCCAAGTAGAAGACTTAGCATTATTAATGGACTTGTTGAAATATTGATTCAAAATAGCTTTTATGGCTTTTAGTTTACAAAAATTGGGGTTTCGTCCGGGTGATCGCACATGGACTTATCAGTTGGCTGTGAGGACCTTGTCAATATACAATTTTTTTTGAATTCAGTTCATCTTACATTTATTTTTTGACAAAAATCCAATGTGAACTATATCCAACCAAGATTAAAATTGTAATCATTAACGTTGAAATATTTTGCTATTTTCAACAAATTCAACAAATCCATTAATAGTGCTAAGTCTTCTACTAGGCTGATTTATTTCAGTAGTACGAGTATATAGAATTTAAATTATAAAAACCTTCATATAGAATCAATGCTCGGCCACGGCCAAAATATTCCAACGTTAATGATTATAATTTTAATCTTGGTTGGATATAGTTCACATTGGATTTTTGTCAAAAAATCGATGTAAGATGAACTGAATTCAATAAAAATTGCGTATTGACTAGGTCCTCACAGCCAACTGATGAGTCCATGTGCGATCACCCGGACGAAACGCCAGTTTTTGTGGACTTAAGGCCAAAAAAGCTATTTAGAAGAGATTTTAGCTCTCGGAATATTCCGAAAATGCCAGCGATTTTATGATAACTGTTCATATACGTTTACCTAAAGCAGTAAGTACGTTATCAATGGTGACAATAAATACCTGAATTTCATACCGTTGTCCAATTTGCGTTTGGTGCGGTGCGAAACATGATTTTTGGTAAGACCAGCAGATAGAAAAATAAAATTTTAGTTGATCATTTTGATGCAAATATTTTCTTCTTAGTAATTGTGACTAAATCTAATATGTAAATAATACTTTTTTATGATCAGAAAAGGTTGGTGCGCGGGGCCCCCAAATGCGCGGGGCCCGTAGCATTTGCTACTCTTGCTTCATGGCTAATCCGGCACTGGATACTGATAGGATGTGACGCCAATGCTCACCATACAGTATGGGGTAGCACCGACATAAACCAAAGGGGTGAGTACCTTTTAGACTTTATGATGGTAAACAATCTAGAAATATTTAACGTAGGGAACACCCCCACTTTTATTACTAGAACAAGAAAAGAAGTCCTAGACTTAACTTTCGGAACTCCGAACGTAGCTTATATGGTTAAGGATTGGAGAGTATCCAATGAACCATCAATGTCTGATCACAGAATAATAGTGTTTACCTTAGAAGGACTGCTTACAGAGAATACCTCTGGCAGAAACCCTAAGAAAACAAACTGGAACCTATACCAAAATGTTCTAAAATCAAACCTGGAACAACTAGGTCCAGCAAGTACGACAAAAAGTCACCTTGAGCTAGAATTCGTTGTTAATGAGTTAAATGGAGCAATACAAGAGGCATATGAACTCAGTTGCCCCATTAAACCTATAACTAGACAGAAGGATGCCCTTTGGTGGAATATCTTACCTCCCAAGGTATATACTGCATCGGCTTTGCCGATGATATCGCTATCATTGCAGTAGGTAAGTTTGAAGAAACTCTTTGCGATATTATCCAAAGAGGACTAACAATTACAAGTAAATGGTGTATGTCTGTAGGGCTTTCAATAAACCCATCCAAGACAACAATCATACCATTTACTAGGAAAAGACTTCTACCACATATAAAATCTATCCGTTTGAATGGTGAAGTAATTGAAACGCAGAGGGAGGTAAAATATCTAGGAATTATACTAGATAGTAAACTCCTCTGGAACAAACACATAAACGCTATAGTCGGAAAAGCCACAAAAGCCCTAATGATTTGCAAAAGAATTGCAGGTAAGTCATGGAGATGCAAACCGAGCATCCTCAGGTGGATGTACACTATGATGGTAAGACCCAACATTACCTATGGTGCGGTTGCATGGCACAAGAAAACCGAATTAACAACAACTAGGAAAACCCTAGAAAAAGTCCAAAGGCTCGCATGTATCTGTATTACGGGAGCAATGAGAACCTGCCCTACCGCAGCTATGGAGGTTATCCTCCATTTATCCCCTCTACACGAGGTTATTAGAAGTGCTGGAGTGGGAGGTATCATCAGGTTCTCAATCTCAAAGGAAGGAACTGGGACCGGCAAAATTATTGGTCTCAGAGAAAGGGACCTAATTGACAGGTCCACAATAACAAACCTTATTGACATCCCAAGAGATGGAATGATCAAAAAACATAATTTCGAGAAAAACTTTCTTACACAGCTCAGTAACAAGAAAGACTGGGTAGGAGAGGATACAAACTACACACTCGAAACAAATACCATCAAGTGGTACACTGATGGATCGAGAACAAGCGAAGGGACTGGTGCAGGAATCTTTGGGCCAAAAACCAAACTTTCTATACCGATGGGGCAGTCCACCAGCATCTTCCAAGCGGAGGTAAACGCCATAGGGAAATGCGTAGATCGCAATCTCGAAAAGAATTATCGTAACAAGAACATTGCCATCATGTCAGATAGTCAAGCAGCACTCAAGGCGCTAAACTCATACACCATCAGCTCTAAGCTAGTGTGGGAGTGCATAAGCAGACTAAATGAACTAGGTAAACAGAACAGAGTCACACTTTACTGGGTACCTGGGCATGTTGGTGTTCTTGGAAACGAAAAGGCAGATTCCCTAGCAAAAATAGGCGCTTCAACCCCCCTAACAGGGCCTGAACCCTATTGCGGAATAGGTGAAAATGTCATCAAGACCAAAATTAAAGAAGAAGAGGAGGCAAACAGATCTAAAAACTGGAATGAACTCCCTAGGCTGAGACAGGCGAAACTGCTACTGGGCAACTACAACCGGCAACGCTTCGAAAACTGTATCAACCTAAGTAGGAATAACCTAAGAGTAATAACATGTATTCTAACAGGACACTGCAAACTCAGAAGACACCTTAACCTACTGGGTGTGGTAAGCAGTGCCACTTGCAGATTCTGCAACATGCATGAGGAAACGCCGGAACACATACTGGGAAAGTGTTATCCAATCATGCACCAGAGGAAAACACATCTGGGACAGTACCAGGTGGAAGAGAGCAACCTATCCTCTCTCAAAGTGCTCCAAATAGTAAAATTCTTAAAAGCAATAGGTTTGGAGGAGGAACTGTAGGATGAGCCAGCTCATAATTTTTATAAGAGGGGGCACAATAGATCTACAGGTCGCAGTGCAATAACCCCCAATACAATTCATTCATTCAATGCTAAAATCCTTAACCTGAACGGGAGGAAACTCATTTAAGTGAATTCCATTCAAACTTGAAAGTATTTTTCCAAAATCTTTATATTATCCTTAGATCCAAACTTTCTTAGAAAAAATGGTCATTTTATGGTAAAACCCTCAACCTGAACGGGAGGAAACTCATTTAAGTGAATTACATTAATACTTAAAAGGATTTAGCCAAAATCTTTATTTTATCCTAAACTCAAGACTGTTCTAGAAAAATCAGTCAATTAATGCTAAAAGTCTCAACCTAAACGGGAGGAAACTCATTTAAGTGAATTCCATTCAAACTTGAAAGTATTTTGCCAAAATCTTTATTTTATCCTAAACTCAAGACTGTTTTAGCAAAATCAGTCAATTTATGCTAAAATCCTCAACCTGAACGGGAGGAAACTCATTTAAGTGTATTCCATTCAAACTTGAAAGTATTTTGCCAAAATCTTTATTTTATCCTAAACTTAAGACTCTTCTAGAAAAATCAGTCAATTAATGCTAAAATCCTCAACCTGAACGGGAGGAAACTCTTTTAAGTAAATTACATTAAGACTTGAAACTATTTTGCCAAAATCTTTATTTTATCCTAAACTCAAGACTGTTTTAGAAAAATCAGTCAATTTATGCTAAAATCCTCAACCTGAACGGGAGGAAACTCATTTAAGTGAATTCCATTCAAACTTGAAAGTATTTTGCCAAAATCTTTATATTATCCTTGGATCCAAACTTTTTTAGAAAAAATGGTCATTTTATGGTAAAACCCTCAACCTGAACGGGAGGAAATTCATTTAAGTAAATTACATTAAACTTGAAAGGATTTTGCCAAAATCTTTATTTTATCCTAAACTCAAGACTGTTTTAGAAAAATCAGTCTATTTATGGTAAAATCCTCAACCTGAACGGGAGGAAACTCATTTAAGTGAATTCCATTCAAACTTGAAAGTATTTTGCCAAAATCTTTATTTTATCCTAAACTTAAGACTCTTCTAGAAAAATCAGTCAATTAATGCTAAAATCCTCAACCTGAACGGGAGGAAACTCTTTTAAGTAAATTACATTAAGACTTGAAACTATTTTGCCAAAATCTTTATTTTATCCTAAACTCAAGACTGTTTTAGAAAAATCAGTCAATTTATGCTAAAATCCTCAACCTGAACGGGAGGAAACTCATTTAAGTGAATTCCATTCAAACTTGAAAGTATTTTGCCAAAATCTTTATATTATCCTTAGATCCAAACTTTCTTAGAAAAAATGGTCATTTTATGGTAAAACCCTCAACCTGAACGGGAGGAAATTCATTTAAGTAAATTACATTAAACTTGAAAGGATTTTGCCAAAATCTTTATTTTATCCTAAACTCAAGACTGTTTTAGAAAAATCAGTCTATTTATGGTAAAATCCTCAACCTGAACGGGAGGAAACTCATTTAAGTGAATTACATTAAAACTTGAAAGGATTTTGCCAAAATCTTTATTTTATCCTAAACTTAAGACTCTTCTAGAAAAATCAGTCAATTAATGCTAAAATCCTCAACCTGAACGGGAGGAAACTCATTTAAGTGAATTCCATTCAAACTTGAAAGTATTTTGCCAAAATCTTTATTTTATCCTAAACTCAAGACTGTTTTAGCAAAATCAGTCAATTTATGCTAAAATCCTCAACCTGAACGGGAGGAAACTCATTTAAGTGAATTCCATTCAAACTTGAAAGTATTTTGCCAAAATCTTTATATTATCCTTAGATCCAAACTTTCTTAGAAAAAATGGTCATTTTATGGTAAAACCCTCAACCTGAACGGGAGGAAACTCATTTAAGTAAATTACATTAATACTTAAAAGGATTTAGCCAAAATCTTTATTTTATCCTAAACTCAAGACTGTTCTAGAAAAATCAGTCAATTAATGCTAAAAGTCTCAAACTAAACGGGAGGAAACTCATTTAAGTGAATTCCATTCAAACTTGAAAGTATTTTGCCAAAATCTTTATTTTATCCTAAACTTAAGACTCTTCTAGAAAAATCAGTCAATTAATGCTAAAATCCTCAACCTGAACGGGAGGAAACTCATTTAGGTGAATTCCATTCAAACTTGAAAGTATTTTGCCAAAATCTTTATATTATCCTAAACTCAAGACTGTTTTAGCTAAATCAGTCAATTTATGCTAAAATCCTCAACCTGAACGGGAGGAAACTCTTTTAAGTAGATTACATTAAGACTTGAAACTATTTTGCCAAAATCTTTATTTTATCCTAAACTCAAGACTGTTTTAGAAAAATCAGTCAATTTATGCTAAAATCCTCAACCTGAACGGGAGGAAACTCATTTAAGTGAATTCCATTCAAACTTGAAAGTATTTTGCCAAAATCTTTATATTATCCTTAGATCCAAACTTTCTTAGAAAAAATGGTCATTTCATGGTAAAACCCTCAACCTGAACGGGAGGAAACTCATTTAAGTGAATTACATTAAAACTTGAAAGGATTTTGCCAAAATCTTTATTTTATCCTAAACTTAAGACTCTTCTAGAAAAATCAGTCAATTAATGCTAAAATCCTCAACCTGAACGGGAGGAAACTCATTTAAGTGAATTCCATTCAAACTTAAGTGAATTCCATTCAAACTTGAAAGTATTTTGCCAAAATCTTTATATTATCCTTAGATCCAAACTTTCTTAGAAAAAATGGTCATTTTATGGTAAAACCCTCAACCTGAACGGGAGGAAACTCATTTAAGTAAATTACATTAATACTTAAAAGGATTTAGCCAAAATCTTTATTTTATCCTAAACTCAAGACTGTTCTAGAAAAATCAGTCAATTAATGCTAAAAGTCTCAACCTAAACGGGAGGAAACTCATTTAAGTGAATTCCATTCAAACTTGAAAGTATTTTGCCAAAATCTTTATTTTATCCTAAACTCAAGACTGTTTTAGCAAAATCAGTCAATTTATGCTAAAATCCTCAACCTGAACGGGAGGAAACTCATTTAAGTGAATTCCATTCAAACTTGAAAGTATTTTGCCAAAATCTTTATATTATCCTTAGATCCAAACTTTCTTAGAAAAAATGGTCATTTTATGGTAAAACCCTCAACCTAAACGGGAGGAAACTCATTTAAGTGAATTCCATTCAAACTTGAAAGTATTTTGCCAAAATCTTTATTTTATTATAAACTCAAGACTGTTTTAGCAAAATCAGTCAATTTATGCTAAAATCCTCAACCTGAACGGGAGGAAACTCATTTAGGTGAATTCCATTCAAACTTGAAAGTATTTTGCCAAAATCTTTATTTTATCCTAAACTTAAGACTCTTCTAGAAAAATCAGTCAATTAATGCTAAAATCCTCAACCTGAACGGGAGGAAACTCTTTTAAGTAAATTACATTAAGACTTGAAACTATTTTGCCAAAATCTTTATTTTATCCTAAACTCAAGACTGTTTTAGAAAAATCAGTCAATTTATGCTAAAATCCTCAACCTGAACGGGAGGAAACTCATTTAAGTGAATTCCATTCAAACTTGAAAGTATTTTGCCAAAATCTTTATATTATCCTTAGATCCAAACTTTTTTAGAAAAAATGGTCATTTTATGGTAAAACCCTCAACCTGAACCGGAAGAAATTCATTTAAGTAAATTACATTAAACTTGAAAGGATTTTGCCAAAATCTTTATTTTATCCTAAACTTAAGACTCTTCTAAAAAAATCAGTCAATTAATGCTAAAATCCTCAACCTGAACGGGAGGAAACTCATTTAAGTGAATTCCATTCAAACTTGAAAGTATTTTGCCAAAATCTTTATATTATCCTTAGATCCAAACTTTCTTAGAAAAAATGGTCATTTTATGGTAAAACCCTCAACCTGAACGGGAGGAAACTCATTTAAGTAAATTACATTAATACTTAAAAGGATTTAGCCAAAATCTTTATTTTATCCTAAACTCAAGACTGTTCTAGAAAAATCAGTCAATTAATGCTAAAAGTCTCAACCTAAACGGGAGGAAACTCATTTAAGTGAATTCCATTCAAACTTGAAAGTATTTTGCCAAAATCTTTATTTTATCCTAAACTCAAGACTGTTTTAGCAAAATCAGTCAATTTATGCTAAAATCCTCAACCTGAACGGGAGGAAACTCATTTAAGTGAATTCCATTCAAACTTGAAAGTATTTTGCCAAAATCTTTATTTTATCCTAAACTTAAGACTCTTCTAGAAAAATCAGTCAATTAATGCTAAAATCCTCAACCTGAACGGGAGGAAACTCTTTTAAGTAAATTACATTAAGACTTGAAACTATTTTGCCAAAATCTTTATTTTATCCTAAACTCAAGACTGTTTTAGAAAAATCAGTCAATTTATGCTAAAATCCTCAACCTGAACGGGAGGAAACTCATTTAAGTGAATTCCATTCAAACTTGAAAGTATTTTGCCAAAATCTTTATATTATCCTTAGATCCAAACTTTCTTAGAAAAAATGGTCATTTTATGGTAAAACCCTCAACCTGAACGGGAGGAAATTCATTTAAGTAAATTACATTAAACTTGAAAGGATTTTGCCAAAATCTTTATTTTATCCTAAACTCAAGACTGTTTTAGAAAAATCAGTCTATTTATGGTAAAATCCTCAACCTGAACGGGAGGAAACTCATTTAAGTGAATTCCATTCAAACTTGAAAGTATTTTGCCAAAATCTTTATTTTATCCTAAACTCAAGACTGTTTTAGCAAAATCAGTCAATTTATGCTAAAATCCTCAACCTGAACGGGAGGAAACTCATTTAAGTGAATTCCATTCAAACTTGAAAGTATTTTGCCAAAATCTTTATATTATCCTTAGATCCAAACTTTCTTAGAAAAAATGGTCATTTTATGGTAAAACC